>OY754974.1:16307578-16845078 GCA_963576475.1 Molanna angustata | reverse complement strand
TTATTTTTGTTTAATAGACGGCTGATTTTATCGGTGACGCCTTTGATATATGGTAGTCGGGCTGTTGATAATGGTGTTTCATTGGATTTTTCTTTCACTGTTTTTGGACTCTTTAATGCTTTGTTTATTATATAGTCTGAGAAACCATTACAACGTAGAGCATTTTTCGTGTATTCTAATTCTTGTTTTTTATGCTCGTGGTCTGCAATTCTTTTTGATCTTGTTATTAGTGTTTTTGCGACTGAGCATATTTGTGCGGGGTGATGATTGGACGTTGCGTGTAGGTATCTATCGGTGTGTGTGGGCTTTCTATATACTGTGTGCCCCAGTTTACCGTTTGCTTTTTTTAACACTAAAACGTCTAAGAAAGGTATTTGTCTGTTATTTTCCTTCTCCATTGTAAACTTTATATCTTTATGAATGCTGTTAATAGTGTTCAAAAAATTATTTAATTCTTCTTCTCCGTGAGACCATACTACGAATGTGTCATCTACATATCTTAGCCATTTCTTTGGTTTGAGTATTACTTTCTTTAAGACTTCTTCAAACCTCGTCATAAATAAGTTGGCGACTGCTGGTGACAATGACAAACCCATAGGTGCTCCTTTTATTTGTTTGTATGTCTTATTGTTGTAATAAAAAAATGTGATAAAATAAATTTAAAATATCGTCTGTGGTATTGAGTGTTTCTTTGATTATGTCTAGTGTCTCGTTAATTGGAATATTTGTAAATAAAGAAACAACGTCAAAACTCACAAGAATATCTGTACTTTCCAGTTCTAAGTCAGTGATGAGTGATATGAAATGTTCTATTCCTAAAGAAGAAATAATTACAGCGGTTGAATCAGCCATTCACAAATGCACCAATAATACTGCCGAAACAATTAGACAAGAAACATGCTCGATTTTAAGAAAAAATACACCACCAAAATGCAATTTATCAAAACTAGAAATAATAGCCCTCAAAGAATTACGCAACAACAAAGATTTGATAATCCTTCCAGCTGATAAAGGCAATGCCACAGTAGTGATGAACAGTGAAGATTATAAATCGAAAATGACCGATATCCTTGAAGACCCAGCATACAAAATATATATATATATATATATATATATATATATATATATATATATATATATATATATATATATATATATATATATATATATATATATATATATATATATATATATATATATATATATATATATATATATATATATATATATATATATATATATATATATATATATATATATATATATATATATATATATATATATATATATATATATATATATATATATATATATATATATATATATATATATATATATATATATATATATATATATATATATATATATATATATATATATATATATATATATATATATATATATATATATATATATATATATATATATATATATATATATATATATATATATATATATATATATATATATATATATATATATATATATATATATATATATATATATATATATATATATATATATATATATATATATATATATATATATATATATATATATATATATATATATATATATATATATATATATATATATATATATATATATATATATATATATATATATATATATATATATATATATATATATATATATATATATATATATATATATATATATATATATATATATATATATATATATATATATATATATATGTATATATATATATATATATTGAACATCTGAATTGGTGTAGCGTTATCAATCTAAATAATGAATACGCTACTTCTTGATTTAATACGTTCAACTCTTAATTCTAATCATTCGTATTGCCCGCTAAATCCTTTAATTCATTTTGTCATATTATTTCCTTCGGTCGCTAAGAGATGGCAGTACCTACCTCTCTGCGGTGGCTGTGGACTTTTTTGGTATTTTTTTTCCCCGCGCGCTAGAAGCTCCTAGAACAATCTGTCCGCCATCTTGCATCTGGTAAATTTCTCTACAACGGCTTGTCCGTTGCTCCGAAAAGTAAACATGTTAATATCCGAATATATTGGCCTACGGCCACGGAGTGATTTGTTATTTATACAATAGTGACTAATCCTTGTGATAAGTGATACGTAGGCCTTCTTCAACGAGTTTTACGTGTGTAATTGAGAAATGTAACCTCTGTGCATATCCCGCCTAACGGTTTCTAACCGACAATGTATTTGTGAGATAATAAAAACGAACAATAACATCGTAATTACACAATGAGTGAAATTCCTGGACAGACCTTCAAATGTATTTATTGAAGACGTCACTCTCTATTTCCAATCCAAGTGCATTTCTACCTAACCGCAGGTTAGTCGTCAATCTGGTCATCCTACGTATCAGAATCCCGTTCAACATGTCTGTCATACTCTTAAATGTACACGTGTGTCTACAGTCTGTGTATTAACATTCCATAAGCGATTCAAAGTCGAATATACCAGACCAGTGACGTATATTTCTAGTTGCCAACCTAGGCTCCGAACTTTATTTACCTTCAGTTTGAATATAATGAAGACCCTTCAAGGTACCAAACCTACCCATTGGAATAGTGCGCCCACATTTTCGATTCACTATATCCACGCAACCACTGCTCGCTGGAAGCTGTTCTTTCTGGATTACCTTCACCTGTACGAGGTCTAAGCGGATGTTTGTGAGACAACCTCCACCGGCATCGTTTCTCCGACTCTTCGAGATCCCCCAACCAATCATGATAGCTGAATTTCTTCTACCCCCGATGTCCGCTACTCTACAACGAATGTCCCCTTCGCCGACAGCCGTCACCCCCTCTGTAATACCTGGAAATAGGAAGTTTCTCTCCGTCCACATACGCTTCGGAAATGGTCAGATCTTTTATCTTTAACTGTTATTTTCTTCGTGAACTAATTATACCAAAGGTCAACTCTCGTAGTAATTTGAATTTTCTTTTATAAAGTCCGCCTGTGTAAATTCATTGTATTTTGAATCATAAGTTGAATAATTTAAATGTCTAAATGTCATTCTTTCCTTCAGGCCTACTAACTGTCTATGTCAATTATAATTGTACAAAGATTCACTAGCATCATGTGTTGTATTACCTACTTTGAATTTAATATTTGGTAAGATTTCTATGTTCCTGTCAAAATCTAATTTCTGCTCATTCATTCATGTCTACTATGTAGGTGTGCCCATGTCTACGGACACAGCCAAGGATGTACTTGGACAAATTATAATATTATTAATGTAATGTATTTAACATTTGCAATGACTCTGTCTAGATTTAACATGTTGAGTTCATTCATTCATGCATACCACTTTGGTACGCCGTTCAATTTACAATTAAAGGTTTAGACCATTTGTCACACCTCTGATATTAATTTGATCATTTGATAAATTGCTTACCTTTGAACATATTAATTCATTCATACCTACTTACAGCGAGCTACCAATTACAATTTAGAACTTGCAATAATTTACAAATTGTGGTTGACCAATTCAGATACTTATAATGTGAAATGTGTGATCTGTTTCTTTGTTTATTTATTTTACAGATTGTCTTGTCATATCACCTTGAATGTTTTATGTAAGTTTGAGTATTCATAACTGTATATTATGTTTTATTTTTCAATATATGCAATTCAAATGACACTGGTGACTTCTGATTGATCCCGATATTTGTTTACCCACATATTACAAACCTTGATGATGAGAGCAACTGTTCAAACCTGAGCTACCGGACTTCCTAGTCTCTTTGGATTAGATTAAGTTAACATCTAAATTAAATTCTTAATAACATAGGAGAGGGACCCTTCACGTTACATTATCTTACAAATCCAGTAAAAATATTTTTTTTTTAGTTATGTAATCTTAATAATGCACCCTCAATATCTAACCTTTGACTAAATGCTTTATGAGTACTACCTCAGAACAGGCATTCAGCCTAGTGAGTTAGTAAAATATCAATATTTTTACTATCTATACTTTTTACGAAATGAACTGTTTTGAAATATGTAAATAAAATGAAAAATAAATATACACGCCATGAAGATTAAACTCATATATAAAAATTAAATTTAAACTTCTCTTCCAGCCAACTAATATTTCCTGTCCGTAAACGCAAAATTTATTCATTCATCCTTAATATAATCTCGCCATATCCCACAATATTGTGTAACCAACGACCGGTATGCGAGTGGGCATTGCCTGTTGTAAAAAAAAGCACGACGCATGCATGTATTCCCACACATTAGTCCAGTCTCACCTAGAAACACTACTAAAAGATTGGTTATTGAGCCCCATTGATATAGATATAACAGAGTTGAAGTACTATTCTAAGTCGGTGCCTCTCAGCAAAAACCAAATTTACTTGAAAAATATAAAAGTTGCTCTCCGCTGGCAATTGAACCCAGGACGCCCGTAAGTTTCAGTACTATAAGAAATGAAACTTGTAGTTTATACTGAAACTTGTGGTTTATACTGAAAGTACTGAAACTTGTGGTTTATACTGAAAGTACTGAAACTTGTAGCTTATACTGAAAGAACTAAAACTTGTGATTTATACAGAAAGTACTGAAACTTGTAGCTTATACTGAAAGAACTAAAACTTGTGATTTATACAGAAAGTACTGAAACTTGTGGTTTATACTGAAAGTACTGAAACTGGTGGTGTATACTGAAAGTACTGAAACTTGGAGCTTATACTGAAAGAACTGAAACTTGTCATTTATATAGAAAGTACTGAAACTTGTGGTTTATACAAAAAGTACTGAAACTTGTGGTTTATACTGAAAGTACTGAAACTGGTGGTGTATACTGAAAGTACTGAAACTTGTGGTTTATAATGACTGTACTGAAACTTGTGGTTTATACTGAAAGTGCTTTTAAACTTAATGTCTACATTTCTTACCCTGTCATACAAAGTCTTATTACATTTTTTTAAGCGATCTCATTTCAACAAATTGCGTTATGGATGGCAACTTTGGTATCCATTGATATTATGTGATCATTCACAACTAGTCTAAGTGCTCCATTCAATCTGTTCCTGCTATAACTCTTCTTTTGATATCGATTATACAAATATATTGTATATTTTTATTAATTTGTAAAAAAATCATAATTCTGTATTACTGAGTAAATATACATAGTTTTAACTCTCCATTAGTCTCCACAAGACAGATAGACATTGTTATAAACAATTAATATTTCCATTGATGCGAATTAAATGCAATAATAATAAAAGCGTTGTATGAAAGCAGCTGAAGTAATAGAAATAGTTGTTGCAAAGTTTTATCTCTATTTTAATATTTTAACGCCGCGGGCGAAAATTCAATGAGAAAATTCTTTGGTAATTATTATGAGGCAAAGAACTCCAACAATCCTCTTTTTACACGTTTAACGAATTCCTAAACTTATGCGAAAACTATTTTTATTATCTTGTGACACAACATATTGAATAATTTTAATTAATAAATTTACTTTTTAAACCACGAATGAATATGTGAATAACTATTATTAAGTAGTTATCCGTCTTGAGGAAGAAACAGTTGAACAATTTAAAATTGGTCGAATAAAAAAAATAAAATAGATCTTAAATAAAAAAGATAATAGGAATAAATAAAATCATGAAAATAAATAATATCAACAAAATGAATAAAATTAAAAAAAAATTCGTGGTTTTACAAAACTAGTTATAACTTTTTTTAATATTTTACTGCTTCTCGGGCAACTTAAGCTATAGGTAGGCAACTACATTCTATGTCAAATATTTATTTAACAGATAGGCACCCAACAACAAGTTGCCACATTCTGAAAATTTGTGATGTTTAACGTCTCACAGATCCAATCTGAAAACACAATTATATATATAATTATATAACTGTGCCTCCACCGAGAACAGAACACGGGACCTTTCACTTAAAAATAAGATATCTCACCAACTGAGCTAGGAAGGTAGAGATTCATCGATTTTTTAATACTAATAAATATGTTTAAATACGTATAACGCAAAACTGTCGACGTAGAGGTAAAATATATTGTTTACTTGGGACTACACCAATAAATTGATAGAAAAATTAGGTAGGTAGGTTCTAATACAAAATAATAAAAAAAAAGTTAATTGACAGGTTATTAATAGATACAGCCAGAGGCGAAGACTTAAGACTATGTACCTATACTAAATAAATACGAAAGTATCCAAACAAAATTGTATTAAGTACTTATTATATTAAAGATTCAATAATTTTTAAAAAATCAATACCTGAAATATGATGAATAACACTTTTTGAATTAAATGCTTGGTTATTTCGGAGAAGAAAAAAGTTTGAATCAACAATTTTTAAAACTCAAATAAAAGCACCAATTGTTTCACCAGCGTATAAAGTGATCACACATGAGATAGGTCGTACACCCTGTAGGTAAAGTCAATTTTAAACATTGATTCCTTTGCAGACTTATTTAGAATTTCATACCGAAGAAATTCGGAGAAAAGGTCCGATAGTAAAAAATCGAATGTTTGAAGAAATATTTTTACTCCTCACTAACCCAAGGGGATATAGTGGGAAGTTATGATTTCGCAATATTTAAGGTTATTTTTTATTGCAGATTATCAACTAATATCATGCTGAGATTGTATTCTTAAAGTTTCACCACAATGTATTTGTGTGTATGCTGGTGTGCTAGGTAAGATGTGTTCATTTTATTTTATCGATTATAGACTAAAGTACTTATTGGATACTTTTCAAATTTTGCAAATTTGTATATCTAATACTCACTTAGATTTTGAAGGATATCTCTGAATAGTGCTTCTCAATTTCTTTAACTATCAAATATTTCAAAGTGAATAAAATGGCATTGAAGAATAATCAAATTTTCATAATAAAACTCATTTCATGAAAATGCTGAATATTTTCCATACAAAATTTTAATACTTCATAGAATGACTTAGTGAGGAGTTTAGCGTTGGTCTACTCGTTTTTTTAATTTTATTTGAAAATTTTAAAATAGATGCACACTCTGCTATCTCATAAACTTAAGAATTATTAAAATATTTATGTATTTCAATAAAATTTAAAGGAATTAATCATTTAGTTTTTGTCGTTTTCTATTTCGTTCGCTTGATTTCCTTCCAGTACAATTGCCGGATATTATTCTGACGAGTACCATCGTAAGCGTCGGCTGGTCCTCCAAACGCATAGAAATAGATAATCTCTCCAATACTGATGATGCTGCAACCGAGTACCAAACCACACAGACCTCCAATGTTACCTAGAAACAAACAAAAATGTAATCATGGTAATAATAATTATCTTATGGGGTTCTATAATATTTTAAGATATTATACATAGAACTTCATTGGACTATAAATACACTTTATTTCATAACATACCCCCAAATGATTGTGTAGTAATTTGTTTACATTTTTATATATTTTTGTACATTTAAATTTTATTTTATTTTATTCTATAATGTTGTTTATTATTACATCTGGCAGCATTCACTGATTCAGTGTGCCTAAGTATGTAGGTAGTTATACACACCATTCATGTTTATATATATTTAGTCAAAATTCTTATGCTCATGCATAGTAATTACTTTATTTTATTTTTTGGTTCTTAATGCATATACTTTCGTGTTTTATTTGCCTTTCTTATGTTTTCATTTTTTTAAATTATCTGTTAACTTTAATTTGTATAGATGTTATGAATGTTTATAAATTGTATTTCTTTGGTAAAGTTTATGCTGTGTCATCTAATATTTTGTTTTGTAAAGGGCTTTAAGCCGTGAATGTCTCAATAAATAAATAAATAATTATATCCATTATATGGGTAAACATGGATGGTTTTGATTCTGTCTATCAACCAGACTTGCCTCCCAGTACTCAATTTGCCGACCTTAGGATTCTTTGGGCCGCCTATTCTAGAATTTTAGCTATAAAACCATAGTCACATATTAAAAAAGTTATGACTTTAAAAATAAATTTAGTCCTATGTCAATGTCGATTGTATGTATACATACATACATACATACCATCACGCCGTGTCCCTTACGGAGTAAGCAGAGAGAATTGAGCGCCATACTTCTCTATTTTTGCACACATTTCTGGCGCTTCCTTTACATCCATGCATCGTCTCATACATGCTCGTCGATTGTTCAAACTTTTTATGTTTCCTTCTTTCAAAATATCATTCACATGGTCATGCCATCCCTTTCTGGGGCGAACTCTGCTATTCACTCCATCTCTAGCACCCATGTATATTTTTTTGGTCAGTCGTTCATCGTTCATTCTTTCTATATGTCCAAACCACCTTAAAGCATTCACTTTCATTTTACATATAATATCCTTCTTTAACTTGCATTCTCTCCTTATGTCCTCATTTTTTATTCTATCATATATCGTTCTATTACATACTCTTCTTAGTGAATGTCGATTATATGTATATTGTCGAAGTCAAAATACCATCTTGTATGATAAAAAAAACATGTGAAAATTACACTAGAACTTTGAAGAAAGGACCATAAATATAATTTTATGATGCATATTTATTCGATGACGAATTTTTTTTTATTTATTTAACAAAAACAATACAATGTTCACATATAAATCATAATTTAAAAAGGTGTACAATTTCCATCATATAATTCATAATAACCCTCTTTAATTGAGATAAAATCTCGTGTTAAAAGAGGGGAGTATCTATTTAATATTGTTACATTTACCAAAACATTGTACATCTACTAAAAAATATGAAGCTACACAAAAAAAGAATGAAATAACAAAAAATAAATAAATAAATCAGTACAATTTTTTAATTTTATTTTTAAATATACTATAATTTTTTTCGAGTCTAAGACTCAAAGGGAGTTCATTAAACCACTTAGTACCTTTATACTTATAGAAATGTTGTGAGGCAGTTGTACGTAAAAGAGGAATGGTAATACATCCTTGTGAATTTATTCTGCTGCTTAAAGAAAATGACAATTGGTTTGAATTTGTAAGAATATCTTTATGAATTTGGAACAATGAGATTTTTTTGTAGATATTTTCAACAGTTGAAACTTTAAATTCTTGAAATAAATTAATAGTTGGATAATCAAATCTCTTTTTTAATATAATTTTAATAATGATTCTTTGAAAAACTTCTAAAGGCACTAAAGTGGTTTTAAAAGCTCCCCCCCAACATATAATGCCATATTGTAAGATGGATTGAAATAATGAAAAATATATTGTTTTAAGCAAGTTTGTTTGAAGTATATTTCTTAGTCTCAGAAAAATAAAAATTAGCTTTTTAAGGCGTTCAATAGTAGTAGTTATATGTAATTTCCATTTCATACTGCTTTCAATAATAATGCCTAGGTATCGGATGTTATTTTTAGTGGATAATTTAATACACGCTGAGTTACAAGATATGGAGTTGTTGAAACAGGAATTGTCAATATGAATTTTAATATTAAGGTCTTCTGGGATGTATTTATCATTTAATGCAAATGGGATAATATACGTTTTATCTGTATTCAATGAAAGTACATTACAATCGAACCAAGACTTCAAAACACTTATATCTGATTCAGCTGAGGCAATTAATTCCTTCCAGGTGTTATCTTTCAGTATAATGGCAGTGTCATCAGCATAAGAAATAATATAAATAATTTTCGATAGTTATTTTTATTTTGAGTAAACGAGAGAGTAGTCAAGTCATATTCGATTGTAGGTATGCAGAGGTATTCTGTTGTTGTATTAGTCTTTTGACACAGCTATAATTTAATATAAGTTTGATTCTTTCACAGTCATTATTTGTTCTGAGGGAAAATGTGATTGCACTGAGGTGAAAATAAAATATGTCTGAAATGTGTGTCTAGTATTGTACTATTTTATATCACGTCTGTCGTGTGCTTTTTCTTGGTGATATTGAATGAATTCGTTGAACTGTGCCGTTTTCGATTTTCGTATAACGCGTCTATATATAATATGTCGATTTCATTCAACATTTGACGTGATTTTTAACTGCTTATACTTATTTTGTGTCTACGTAAATTAATATGTATAAACCTCATTGAACTATATAATGCACTACGTAGAACATATAAATCAATACAAAACCTACACTGTCTGCACCATGAGTTCATTAAATTAAAATAAAAAATAACTTACTCAACCAATCGTACCAAGAAAAGAGGACATCGCTTTGTAATAGAGTAAATGTTTCCTTCGTGAAGTAAATATGAACTACACTATGATCCCTGAAGAATGTGCCTCTCCTACAAAAAAAAATATAACGTGAATTATAAATGTGAACTTATCCAACTGTCGATTTGTTCAGGAGAACTTTGTTCTCTTAACATATCGACAATGTATCAAGCCAGGATACGCGAGAATTGTATGCAGAGGTCTACTTTTTTCACGGCTTTTCCAACTTTGAAGTCAAAAAACACCAACTTAGAGGCTTCGCAGCATATATGTTCCATACACGGATTTACTCAGAATTCGGAGTAGAACATTTCGTGTGTCTGTGTGTGTGTCTGTGTGTCCGTCCCCCCCTTATAACTTTTGATCCGCTCAATTTACAGAGCCCAAAATTTAAGAATATATAAACAGTTATAGGCTTACAAAACTTTTATACTCAGAATTTCGAATTTTTGTTTTAATCAGGGGTTATCAACTTTTGAATTTTTACTTTATTTTTCCATATATCTCAGAAACCATAAAAGCTAGGACGCTGAAAATTTGTACAAATATAGAGAAATACAAAATCTCAAATTATTTTATTCAAAAAAATTCCAGAATTTCTCAAACATTTTTTATTAAGAAAAATATTTTTTTTATTATAAATTTATGAGTTTAACTGCCTATATTTCCAAAACTTTTACAATTATTGAAAAAAGCCGAAACACCCCAACTAGATAATTTAATTTTCTATAAAAAATATTTAAATTGTAGTAGAAGATCTCAATTTTTTTTAACCTTTTTTTTAAAAATTGAATTTAGTGACGACATCGCTTCATACATTTTGTATGGCAGTCGCATATACACAATATGTAAGAAGACTTAATAGTTTGATACTTCATCTCCCAACATACATACATACCATCATGCTATTTTCATATTCTGGGTAGGAAAAAAGGATCTTCCTCCATACTATCCTATCTTGACATACATACCTACATAATATGTTGTATAGAAAACAAAATATCTGAAAATATTCAATAATTTGTATTTATGGGTTTATAGTTTGGTACATATTCTTCAACTATACATACTATCGCTATCGACAGTTGGATCTCATGTGTTACATGCAACTAGTTACAGAAATAGGTGCTTTTGTCCAACTGTCGATTCGTTCAAGAGAATGAAATTCTATTGAAGGAAGAGGCAGTTAAAATTCAAGATGCGTGTACGAAGGAACATTTTGTATGGCGTAGTGGACTTTTTGCATGCTAATAACACCAACTAGAGGCCTCGCAGCATATATGTTCTCATACATGGATTTACTCAGAATTCGGAGTAGAACATTTTATGTGAGTTTTGTGTGTCTGTGTGTGTGTCTGTGTGTCCGTCCCCCCCTTATAACTTTTGATCCGCTCAATTTACAGAGCCCAAATTTTCAGAATATATAAATAGTTATAGGCCTACAAAACTTTTATACTCTGAATTGTGAATTTTTGTTTCAGTCAGGGGTTATCAACTTATGAAATTTTGATTAATTTTTCCATGTATCTCAGAAACCATAAAAGCTAGAATGCTGAAAATTGGTATGAACATAGACAAATACAAAATCTCAAATAATTTTTTTTTTTAATTCCAGGGTTTCTCAAACATATTTATTAAGAAAAATATTTTTAATGATAAATTTATGAGTTTAACTGCCTATATTTCCAATTTTTTAAAAATATCGAAAAAAACCGAAACACCCCAACTATATAATTTAATTTTCTATAAAAAATATTAACATTGTATTAGCACATCTTTAATTTTTTTTTACAATTTTTATAAAAATTGAATTTAGTGATGACATTGGTTCATACAATTTGTATGGTAGTAGCCTACACACAATAATAATAATAAAACTGGCTTACTTATATAGCGCCGTTTTTGTGTGTCCACCTCAAGGGCGCTTTGAAAGGACTGACCTCCATTCTATCCTATCTTGACATACATACCTAGGTACATGTGTTGTATAGAAAACCAAATATCTTAAAATATTAAATAATTTGTATTAATGGGTTTATTGTTTGGTACTTATTCTTCAACTATACGTACTATCGCTATCGACAGTTGGATCTCATGTGTTACATGCAACTAGTTATATCAATAATGCTTGAGATATTTTCTCTTAATTTATTTTATTATCGCATAATAAGGAATATTTTTCTTATTCTTTTTTTAAGAATGAATAATTATGTAACAACCCAAAATATTTTGGGTTATTTTGGGTTGCAAAACCAATTAAAGTCTCGTATAGTATCAAAGAGAACAAAAGTCCAACTGTACAAGACTCTCATACGACCAGTCTTAACATATGCTGCTGAAATGTGACCCTAACAAAGGCCGATGAAACAAGGTTAAACACCTTTGAAAGAAAAATATTGAGACGCATTTATGGCCCCATATGCGAAAATGGAGCCTGGCGTATCAGGTACAACCACGAACTGTACCAGTTGTACTCTGATGTACACGTCACCCGGTACATCAAAATATTCCGGCTCCGATGGCAGGGTCACGTAGCGAGAATGGACGAAACCTGTCCACTAAAAAGGATATTCGCTACAAGACCAATGGGCAGAAGAAGCGTTGATAGGCCAAAACTGAGATGGTAAGATGGAGCATAGAGGGACTTACGGACGATGGGCGTTGTAAATTGGCGGCAGGAAGCGATGGTCAGGGAGGGGTGGAGGGAGCTTCTGGAGGAGGCCAGGACCCACGATGGGTTGTAGCGCCACTGATTATTATTATTATAATGTAACAAGTATATTATACATTCTCATACGGTCCCAAAACTAGACACAAATGACTGTCCTGTAATATTATCATTATTTTGTTTTTCAAAATCTTTTCGATGTAAATCGACGTAATATAACTTTTAACTCCCTCATACTCTATAAATTAATCTTATAATATAATACTTAATAACTCCGCCGATGCCGGCCCCAAGCCCGGATGCAAAGGGAGGAGGGTTCTATGGCCAGGCTAGCTACCAACCATGTGCAAAAAAAAGCTAAGCTCACAGACCGGATAACCAAGCCTCGGAACATGGTAGATCCCGAAAACTGACACAGCAAGGAAAATGAAAATAATAAAAGAACAACAAGGAAAGGAATAAAACGATTACGAAAACGAAACATAGTGCGGATAGGATGCTGGAATATTAGGTCATGGAATGGAGAAAACAGGAGGTAATAGCGGAGTTAGATCTTCATAAAATAGACATCTATGGACTATCAGAAACAAAAAAAGAAGGGCAAGGGAACATCAAAACACTCCAATTACATTCAAATATATAGCGGGAAAGATAGACACCAAAGAGCCAGCTCAGGAGTCGGAATCCTTCTGCATGAGAAGTACGAGAACTCTATCAACAATATTGAATATATCAACCATATAATATTAAAAGTATCACTCAAAATGGATAATAGCCGTCTAAACCTAATAAGTACATATATATGCACCTGACATAACGAAACCGATCGAAGAGTCTGAAGAATCTTATACCCAACTTCAAGATGCAATATCCCAAACACCAGATACAGAAAAACTAATTATGTTTGGAGACTTCAACGCCCGCATTGGAGTCACACCACTAGATGGCACCAAGCAACGATTCAATGAATCAACCATCAACCAAAACGGCGAAATGCTAATAGACTTATGTGCTCGAAATGAGATGAGAATATGTAACACATACTTCCCACACAAACCACAACACAAATATACCTTCGAAAATTCGCGAGGAGACAGGTCTATGATTGATTTCATCATAACGAACAGAAAAATCCATCCCTCTATAATAAATGATATCAGAGTTCTGGCCTCGGTAAACATTGGCTCTGATCATCACCTAGTTCGATGTAAGATGATAATTTTTATATAAATAATCTATTTTATAGACAACTATTGTGAACATAAATATAAATGAAAATAATTGTGTGAAATCACGAACTAATTACTTCAATTTATACAGTCAGTAATTGCGAATTAGTGATCCGCTCGTAAGGACCAAATTATATATTTGCGATATTGGCAATGAACAGATTGGACAAGATGGAAAATGAAAGGAGTGGACTTACTGTGCTAGCTGTTTTCTTCTTTTCCTCTGTCGCGTTTGTTCTTCCTTCTCGTCACTGATTCAACAAATATGTGCACGGCGCGATGTAACACGAGTGGTGCAGGTAGACGCGTATTCTCGAGACTGAAGAACGTGGCTGGCTTGCGCGCGAACAGAGGCGAGATTGTTGTTGCCACGTTCAGATATGGATGTAGGTATAATGAGTTTTAGGTATGTCAGGAAGATAAGGATAGGTACAAAAAGGAATTATCTGTCATCTGCGCCAACAATTACCTTTATATTATATTAACCTGTTTGTTTCCTAAATATAAATGAATATTTTTTTCCACATGAACATAGTAAGAGGAAACAACCACATTGTGATGATTTCAATGAGATTATGAAATAAATGTACAACTTTTTTTAAACTCTCTTTTCTTTTTTTCTTATTCCTCTATTTTATTTTTGATCGATTCCTTTCTCACTAAATAAGTATTGAACCAATTTAAATTCAGAGAGTTCACGTTGCTCGGGTTGGTTGGAAGAAATTGCCATATAGCAATAAACCCGCCTTTGCACACATGTATATAAATTATATAAATAAATAAATAACTTATCATCTCTCTTAACATATTGCCTTCATGGCTCAGAGGGTTGGGTATTTGACTCCTGAGCGAAAGGTCCCGGGCTCGATTCCCGGTGGAGACACAGTTTTTTAATTGTGTTTCCAGTCTGGATTTGTGAGACGAAATATATCATTAGTCTCCAGAATGTGGCAACTTGTCATTGGGTGCATGTCAAATTAATATTCGACATAGAAAACAAAATATATTTAAATACTCAATAATTTGGGTTTAAGAATTTATAGTTTGGTACCGTAATCAGTTGGATCTAGACAGTTGGATCTCATATGTTACAAGCAACTGGTCCAAAAAAAATATGAACATTGTAGTAGTATCTCGAATTTTTATATAAATTGAATTTAGTGAAGACATCGTTTTATACAATTTGTAAGGCAGTAGGTATACCTACACTACACAATATGTACGGGAACTCAATAGTTTGATACTTAATGTCCAAACATGCACACATCATGCTGTTTTCATAACGACTGACCTACATACAAACCTATCTTGACATACATACTCGTACCTACATGTTTTGTATAGATAACAAAATATCTTAAAACATTCATAAATTTGTGTTTAAGTGTTTATAGTTTGGTACGTATTCTTCAATTACTATCTCCATCGGCAGTTAGATCTCATGTGTCACATGTAACTAGTTTTGAAAAAATATACCTTGCCTTATAACTCCTTTTTTGTGTAAAATAAAAAGTTAGGTTTATCCCGTGAAGGATTGGAACCTCCGCGATATTATTTTGAGTGCGGTTCTCTGACCTATTGAGCAAACGTGCCAATACATTTGTTGCACCCATGGTAACAGATAGAGATATATTGCACCATTGTGTAAGTGATGTATGATTACATGTTTTCTTTAAAAGTAGATTACTTCATTATCTTCATGAATGATAACTCTGAAATGTTACTATATTCAACACGAAATACAATAATGATTTAATTTTTCATCGACAGATGTCAATGTACAGAAATTAAATAGTTCAAAATATTCTTTTCTGAATTTTTATTTGGGAACTTTTCATTTATTTTCGTATTATTCAACTAAACATACTATCGCTATCGACGGTTGGATCTCATGTGTTACATACAACTAGATAGGAAGTTTGTCGGCCTCCGAGTGGTCTACACCGGATAACGCTAACAGGCAAACAACTGGTGCTGCTAAACAGCAAAGGCGCGCAACAGAACAATGAGAAATAGAATGAGGAACAGTAACAAAAGAAAAACCGATTTGAGTAATAAAATCAGCCCTTCTCAGGGCTACAGGATGCGCGAAGGCATATCTCTCTCAGTATTTAGCTCGATTGCTGACAAAACATAAAATAGACGTGATCGCACTTCAAGAAACTCATAGCAAAGATGCTGAAGATCTTAACAGATGTGGAAAAATACCTGGCTTTTCCTTAATAGCAGCTGACACAGCAATGTCCACGGCATTGCTACATTTTTTAGATCTGATCTTAAAGAAGTGAAAATCATGAATAGTAGTACCAACAATCATATCTCCACCATCACCATTGAGACGGGCGGGATCAAAATAACTAACATTTACAAGCCTCCAAATGAGACTTGGCCTACTCCTCCCATACTCTGCTATGAACATCCTGCGATGTACGTGGGGGATTTTAACAGCCACCATGGAGCATGGGGTTACGCTAGCTCTGACAATAACGGTGAGATCATTATGGAATGGGCTCAGCTGAATGCAATTGAACTTCTCTTCAACGCAAAAGACAGAGGCACTTTTAGGTCTTTCTCAATAGATAGCGTTACAAAAAGGTTTCTTCGTTACTTCATGTTTTTCAGCGTTTGCAGATGATCGTTGGTTCCATATCCTGTACGGAATCCTGCCTGTTCTCTAGGTTGGTATCTATCTAATTTAGTGGTTAATCGGTTACAGATAATTCTTGTGAGTAGTTTATATAGATGTGAGAGGAGGCTTATTGGTCTGTAGTTTTCCATTTTTTTATCATCTCTATTTTTATGCAATAATACAATGATAGGATATTACTCCCCAATTATTCTATATAGTTCAATAATGAGAAACTGATCGTAAGAAAATAAGATGAAAAAGACCGTTGCGAAGCACAGTGAATACAACTTGCTATTGGCCTTAGCCTTTATTGATTTCGAAAGAGCTTTCGATTCAGTAGAGATATGGGCGATAATAGGATGTCCAAATAACTGCAGGATAGACCACTGATATTCACAGCTCCTTAAAAATTTATATTCCAATGCGACCTCTACAATAAATCTGCATGAACCAACCCGAAAGATAGCCATTAAAAGGGGAGTCAGACAAGGAGACACAATTTCCCCCAAAGTATTCACTGCCGCACTTGAAGATGTCTTTAAGAAGCTTAAATGGGAGAACCGAGGAATAAATATAGATGGCGAATCTTTGGCCAACTTGAGATTTGCAGATGATATCGTTCTCTTTGCAAACAATGAAGAAGAACTTGAATTGATGCTCAACGATGTCAATAATCTTTCGCGTCATGTAGGCCTAAAAATGAACTACTCTAAAACAAAAATTATGTGCACATCAGAACAACCTCGACCAGTGATGGTAGAGGGAAGGAATATAGAAAGGGTAGATTCATACATTTACCTCGGACATAAGGTAAATCTAGGTGGAGACAATCACGAAGCAGAGATCGAACGCAGGCAGGGCCTTGCATGGGCTGAATTCGGCAAACTGTCGTATATTCTCAGATCCAAACGATTTGCAAACCTCTTGAAGAAAAAAGTATTTGATATGTGCATCCTCCCAGTACTGACATATGGTTTTGAAACTATTATTTTTACAAAACGTACAGTACAGAAACTCCGAGTAACGCAACGAGCAATGGAGAGGAGGATACCAAACATTAGTCTTCGTGATCGAAAACGCAACAAATGGATCAGAGAAAGGACAAAAGTTACCGATGTTGCATACAAGGTAGCTTCCTTAAAATGGAATTGGGCTGGCCATGTAGTAAGGACAGAAGATGATCGATGAACCAAACTCACCCTGGAGTGGCGACCGAGAACTGGACGCTGAAACCCCGGCAGACCGCAAACAAGATGGTCTGATGACATAAAACGAGTGGTAGGAGGTCAATGGCACAGGGTGGCGAGGGATAGGGAAGCATGGAGGTTGAAAGGGGAGGCCTATGTCCAACACTGGACGAATAATGGCTGATGATGATGATGATGATGAATATCCTAATGGATACGATAACAGAAAGATATAACCTTTTAAAGGAGATCTGCATCTCGTCTCTTAGGCTTGACTTGACAATTGACTCTCTTTCATTGAAAAGAGTTATTTATGTGGAGCTGACTGTTCCATGGGACATAAATATTCCAAAAGACCAACAATACAAACTAAACAAGTACAAGGAACTGACAGATGTAACAGTTCAAAGTGGATTAAGCACGAATATATATGCCGCAAAATCTTTATATTCCTACTTTAAAGACCTGGGGGGCAAGTCTGGTCCGACCAGCGAAATCAAATCCCTAGTGATTACCCATATCATGGATATACTTATCATATGGAGTTCTATGACATCTAAAGATATTACAGAACTCCATATATAATAATAATAATATCCATGATATGGGTAATCACGAGGGTTTTGATTTCGACGGTTGAACCAGACTTGTCCCCCTGGGTCTCCCTAGAGGTAAAATAAAAGAACTTTTGGATAGGGTGGTAAAAGCAGCATTGTTCGCATCCTATTAGTTTGGTTGCGCAGGGGAGTGTAATATCAGTCGGAGGTTGGTGGGTGAGTGGTGAGCGTGACTTGAGTCATAAAGGGGCCCCTTAATCCCGCATACATGGTCGCAAGCCCATGTGGCTCACCTATTCTTGCTGGTACACTAGTCACCTGTGCTCCTGGGTCTGGATTCGAGAATTCAGTGAAACCACAATTGCCTTTCTCTTTCATATCTTCGAAATTGCATTGATAAGGGAACTCAATAAAAAGGCATAATTCGAGAACGTCGCACAAGCGCATTTAAGTGATCACGTAAACCAGCCGATGAAGGTCGTATGCCCTGTAGGTGCCTTGTGTTTCTGGTTTTCCTATAATTTTCCAACTTTGTCTGACTGAGACTGAGATATAAAAAAATTGCCAAAAAATAAATTTTCTTTTAAATAAATTTCAAAACTTACTCGATCAAGATAGACTCGACCAAGTGTTCATAACCAAAACGACATACGCAAATGCAAGAATAAGATAGGGAGTTTGCTAATCACTGCTCTTATGAAATAATAGAGTTGATCTTCTTCTTACTTGAGTGGAAGTCTTGCAGAATCTGGGCTATAGTTGATAGCGTCAGGTTGCAGAGGCAAAGTATACCGACCCACGCCATACTTTATGTCTGAACAGAACGGTTTACATTCTGAGCATGGAACAATTCTTGTAGATTCTCCATTTTCGTCTCCGTTACTCGATTCGTCTCCGGCCCATGAGTTGTCCCAACTTTCTAAAAATAAAAATTCATGTGGAGGATGAATATCACCACAACAGATTTTGCCATAAAATATATGTTAAAGCATTTGATCCTACCAATTATACACTTTATCTACAGAAAACAAAGCAACAGAAATTTTCTTTATGTTAAAATCCTGATTGTTAAAAAATTTGTGCAGATTTGATTTGATCTAAGATTCTTATTGTAAATTTGCCGCTGATTCACAAAGGAATAAATGCACACTGTTAGGGCGAATGACAGATACTTCCCATTTGTACCTATCCTCATCTTCCTGACATACCAAAACCCCTATCATACCTACATCCATTGTCATCCATACCTTGAACATGGTAACAATAATCTTGCCCTTGTCCGCGTGCGAGTAGGCTACCTTCAATCTTTTTTTTTACATATATAGTAATATAAGAAGTAGGTACAATATAACTTTATACAGAGTAAATAAAATGTATAGGTAATACTATAATTAAGTTGAAGTTTGTCATAAGTTTATACATATTTATATATATATTTTAATTTGTGCATTAGGCTACTCCACTAGGCTATGCCTGTCCCAGAGTAGCGTTATATAAATCAGTTCTATTATTTTTATTCGTCAAAGTGTTAGTTAATTTTTATAAGGTTTAGTGGTAGGTTAGTTATACAGGTGTGCGAGTAGGTATATGATTTGGTGTAGTATGAAAATATTGCTTGATGTCAAAGGGGCTAGTGCTAGTATAATTTTGATTTTTTAAGTCAATTAAGCAATAATATTAAATAAATTTTCTGTTTCTTTTCGTCCTTTGGTAATTAACCAGATGTTTGCTATAGCTTTCAATTTAATGTGTGAGTAGGTTCTTATTAGTGGAAAGTCAGTTTTAAAGAGGTTAAATATTTTAGGACCTATGTACACGTAATTATTCTGACCGTGTGTTGTCTTAGTTTTTGGTATTTCTTCAAGGTTTAGTAGTGCTTGTCTAGTAATGTGTGAATGTGAGTTGCTGGTTGTCATTTGGTGGTTTGAGGTTTTGATATAGAAAGTGAAAGTTAACTTAACAAAAAGCTGTCTTACGTCTAGTATTAAATTCACTGAATAATCTGTCTGATGAGTATCTAAGTGTTTTTTTATTAATAACACGAAGTATAGTTTTTTGCGCTGTTATAAGTATTTTTAATGTGGTTTTGTAGGTACCTCCCCAACTGGGAATCGCATAGCTTAAGAATGACTGGGCAAGGGCATAGTAGATAGTTTTGAGTTAGTGTTTATTAAAAATATTGCGAATGGATTTAAATAGATAAATGAGTTTTAGAAGTTTTCCCGAAATTAATTCAAAGTGAGGTTTCCAGTTTAGGTGTCTATCTATTATTATTCCCAAGTATTTCACACTATCTGTATTTTCGAGGGGGTGACAACTGCATTTTGATGTTGGTGTTGGCAATCATGCATAATCAGTTTTAAATCGCTAGACGGTTGTCCTCTTTTATCGATACTGAATGACAAATATTTTATAGAATGACAAATATTTATGAATGACAAATATTAATAGTTATATCTTTATGTTTCCTACTATTTATGTTTCCTTTCATCATGTCTCCTATGATGTCTTATTATCTTTCCTACTATTTTTCGGTGACGTTCGTTCTTATCTGCAGTGACGTCCTATTATTATAGATGACTTCTTCATATCTCTTATGATGACCTATTATTATTCCTAATATTAAATTATAGATGACTTTCATGTATCTCCTGTGATGTCCTTTTATTAATCCTACTATAAATAGATGACTTCCTAATATCTCCTGTGATGTCCTTTTATTATTCCTATCCTATTTCGATGACTTCCTCATATATCCAGTAACGTCCTATTATCCTTCCTACTACTTATAGATGGCTTCCTCATATCTCCTGTGAAAAACGGTGTATGCGCGCATACGCCGTTTTCAATTAATTTCGCGAAATTCACAAGTAAATATTACAGATAAGCGTAGTGAACAAAATTTGAACCAGTGACGTGAAAGAAAGAAGAACTAGGCAAAACAGAAAACTCCTTCCTTTTCCATCTCGTCCAATCTGCTTCTTTTGCCGACATCAGTGTCTATTGCTGATACTTTTTTCAACGGTTTAGTTTGTGAAAATACTTTATAAAAATTGCAAGATACCTAGACTTCAACGCGATGGGAAAAATACTAGAACGAGTTCTATTTTTCAACGCGTTTTATATCGTTTTTCGTAAAAGAGAAATCTATAAAATTATTCGTTGCCGACGAGTCAACATGGCTGTCGTTTGTGTTGACCAAAGAGTGTATAATACCGATAATACCTATGTAAAGTTCGCTCTAGACAAATATCCCAGTATCGTATATTTGTCTAAAGTGCGGTTTGGACAAGCACGATGGTAGGTATGTATATATGTAGGTACATACATTTTATTGTATCTTTGAGATTTACACCAAACCAAAAAGAAACTTACAAAACTATCAATTGACTGAATCATGGAAATTCATCAAAATGATTTACAATCAACAAAACAAAAAGTTTATTTACTTTTCCATCTTCTGATGCATTCTTCTTGTTTAAGGCTACAGAATCTGTTGAATCCAGACAATGGCAGATAAAATGGAACACATCCACACGAGCCATATATGCTCCTTATCTTGCACATCAGATAGCACTCATTGCTGGATGAGTAGGAGCCTTTGTCAGAGTCCGTGACACATCCTCTGACGTTAAACGACTGTTCCTCTACTGATTTGGAAGCAGTCAGTACTGTGGCATCCATGTATATGAATTTCTCTATTTGCGGTCCCACCACTTCGTCGAAGCATCCACCGCTGGTAGCGTCTGGATAGTCAGAAGGGTTGAAGATCATAACCTGTCGGGAAATAATGAATCACAGCAATAGAAAACAATGTAGAATATTTTTATTTTGTGAAAACCTTCTTTCCATATCGGTAAATATTACGAAGTTCTATTAGACAAATTATGAAAGGCCTGGAAAAATGTAGAGTGGACTATATTAGGTACTAAAAGCTCTTGGAAAATATTTATAGTAGTGGCAACTCCAACTGTGATACAACTCCACAAATTACACTCGCTCTATAAAATGTCTATAAAACCTTCTTATAATGTATTTACATCAATGACAAACTACTGAGTAATTTGAGGTTCACTGATGACATAGTCTTATTTGACAATAATGACAAAGGTATGATGAACGACATATGCAAAGCATCTTGGAAAATTGGTATGTTAATGAATACATCAAAACCAAAGTTATGAGCAATTCAGAGTCGTCGAAGAGCATCATGGTAGATAAAAAAGTCATCGAAAAGGTTGATACCTAGTTGTTTATCTTGGCCACACTATGAAACTCGGTAAAGAAAATCAAAGGCAAAACAAAATGTTACATAACTCAGCAATAACACAAAGATCCATGAAAAAGAGGATGCTGGGTATTTATTGAAAAAGTAACTTGTGGATAAGAGAGAAAATCAAAATCACCGACGTTGTCCAAAAAGCTGACAAGCAGAAAAGGAGCTGGGCAAGGCATCTCGCCAGACTCCAGATGGACTAAGAAAGTGTTATAATGGTGACATAGAACGGGCAAAATAAGTGTCGGAAGGCCTCAAACAAGGTGGTCTGATGATATAAAACGAGTGGCTGGAGGCGGATGGATGCAGTCTGCTTAAGACAAGGAGCTGTGGAGGTCTTAGGAAGAGGGCTGAAGAAGAAGATAAGACAAATTTTAAAAAATATATATTTAATGTACATATCTTGTGAAGTGAACTTAATTATAAATACTTTATATACCTTTGTGCCTTCACTGGGTATTCTGGTGTACATATAGTCTTCTAGTTGTGGATCCAACACTACAGATAGACCATTGTTTTGCCCTAGTAATGATGACAAACCCTTCATTTTCTTTTCTTCCCTTAAACAATGAAAAATATTTGGAAAGCATGCCTACCTTAAAAAGTTACGTAGTTTTAACTACCATGTTTTGTTTGCCAATCTAAAATTATTGATAGAATTGCATCGTGCATATATGTATATTCTATTAATTTAAACAAAGACTTTGATTTGTGTGGGAATTGTATTAATATACTAGTTGTAAGTGTGCCAATAGGACTACACTACACAAGCTGCAGGTACAACAATAGGACTCCACGAGTTGTAAGTGCGCCGATTAGACCACGTGAACAGAAAGTGCACCTATAACTACATGAATTGTAAGTGCGTCGATAGCAAAGATACTATCTGGACTACTGGATCTTTATTAATAGAATGAATGGCATTGTCAATCAAACTATAACTTTTAATATCATACTTGATTGCGAATTCGCTTTCCCTCATATAGTTAAATGTACAACAGGGTCCTCTTGAAGTTTTACGAACTTTGAATAATGAGGAACAGTTATATAATTGGTTTCTCCATGAACAACGAACCATCAAATCATCGCATTGAGGCGATAACTAGAAATTAACATGTAACATAATATTCTTAACAGATTATTCAAATGCATATCTTTGCTAGTTATATGTATGTAGATATATAAAATACTTAATTATATAGTATACTAATAATAAGAAACTTCTTCTTCTTCTTCGTCCTCGCCTTTACCCCATTTACTTGGGGTCGGCTCTCCTTATTTTATTTCGCCAAACTCGCCTGTCCTGTGCTAGATCAGGATTCAGCTCCCTCTCTCGCAGATGCTTTTTGATGCTCGACAGCCATGTGGCTAGTGGTCTGCCTGGTTTTCTTGCTGGAGTCTCAATGTCCAAGGCTTTATTTATCATATTGTCTGTCGGTCGTCTCAAAATGTAGCCATACCATCTCAGTCTGTTCTCAACTATTTTTTCGTCTATTGAGGCCACATTGAAACTACCGCGGACGTGGACATTCTTCACTTTGTCAAACTTTGTCAGACCCCCAGCCCATCTTAGCATCTTCATTTCCGCCGCGTGCATCTCTTTTTGGTGTTTCTGCTTTAGTGCCCAGCATTCCGGGCCATACGTCATTGCGGGTCTAACCATCGTCTTGTACACTTGTCCCTTGACTCTCACTGGCATTCTCTTGTCACACAGCACACCCGATAGGGACCTCCACCTCATCCAGCCGCTTTTTATGCGATGTGCGACATCTGTTTCTGGGTCACTCAATGGTGATATTTTACTTCCCAAGTATTTAAAAGACGATGTTTGAGGGACGGGAATATATTGTAAGTAGAGTGTGTTGCCTGCTGTAGCTGGTTGCTTTTTGCTTTCTTTATATTTCTCCATCACAATTCTGACCGTTTGTATTGAGTCCATTGTTGATTTATCTGTGACAAACCCGCACTGATTTTTTGTTATATTAGTTAGGTCTCGTAGCCGTTGGTGCATTATGCGTTCCCATATTTTAAGCGTATGTGGTATAAGTTTTATGGCCCTGTAGTTCTCGCATAATCCAGTGTCATCCTTGCCCTTGTAAAATGGTACAATAAAACTATGTCTCCAACGTTCTGGAATGTGCTTATCCCTCACGATGATATTGAACAAGTCATTAAGAAATGTGATGCCGTCATCGTTCAGAGTTTTCCATAGTTCTGCCGGAATTTCGTCGGATCCTGTGGCTTTTTTATTTGCCATTTTTGATATGGCTTCTTTAACCTCCTTTTTGAGATTTTATTTTATTTATTTTATTTTGTTTTATTAAGAAATACAACAGCTGTTTACAAACATTTATAGGTATACAGTAAATAATTTTCTTATTTATATCGCCAATTACAGTATTTCCTAGTTATTAGTTACATTTTATATTTTTTATTCGGTAAAAATTCTCAATAAATACGAAAAAAGAATATTTCAAGTGATAATGGAGATGGATGGAGATGAAGATGGATTGATATCTATTTCCTTATTTATTATTAGCACCAAATAGAGACAAATAAAGAATATTTCAAGTGATAATGGAGATGGATGGAGATGAAGATGGATTGATATCTATTTCCTTATTTATTATTAGCACCAAATAGAGACAAATAAAGAATATTTCAAGTGATAATGGAGATGGAGATGAAGATGGATTGATATCTATTTCCTTATTTATTATTAGCACCAAATAGAGACAAATAAAGAATATTTCAAGTGATAATGGAGATGGATGGAGATGAAGATGGATTGATATATATTTCCTTATTTATTATTAGCACCAAATAGAGACAAATAAAGAATATTTCAAGTGATAATGGAGATGGATGGAGATGAAGATGGATTGATATCTATTTCCTTATTTATTATTAGCACCAAATAGAGACAAATAAAGAATATTTCAAGTGATAATGGAGATGGATGGAGATGAAGATGGATTGATATCTATTTCCTTATTTATTATTAGCACCAAATAGAGACAAATAAAAATATTTGTTAACTCGCAGATTATTTCAAATTGTGATTTCATTCGCTTATGTTTACAGTTCAATGAATTTATTGTTTATAATATATTATTTCAATGCCATAACATTTTACTTGTTAGGTTTTATATAATATACTTTTCCATAATTTTTCTATAGTATATATTTAGATTTTTCACAAGAATATAGGCATCTTAATTAGACTATATATCCATTTATCGATTTTAACAGTTCTTTTTTATAGGATGCAATGTTTGATGAAAACAGGTCTATCTTTGTATTGGTCATACAGTTATTATTGAAACTAATACACGCTCTATTGACAAATGTGTTTAATATATAGTTTGTTCTACAGGATTCGATATAAAATAGTGTTTTATTTCTGTTGCTTCTAGATGGACAGTGGAAACGAATTGCACTCAGGAGTGCACTACTATCGACTATATTATTTAAAATTTTGTACAAGTAGACCAGATCAATAACAATCCTTCGGTCTTCCAGTGATTTTATTTTATAATGTGTAAGTGCTTGATCATAATACCGGAAATACCGACGGTTTCTGAAATTGTATTGTTTTATGCATTTTTTTTGTAATCTCTCTATAGCATTAATGTGGACAGTATAACTCGGGTTCCAGACCGCAGAGGCAAATTCCAAAAGACTTCGGATAAGCGAGTTGAACAGTATTACCAGCGAGTTGGGATTCCGGAAATCCTTTGTGTTTCTAAATATAAAGCCTAGGGTCTTGTAAGCACGGGAAGTAATATTGTCATAGTGTTTAATGAAATTTAATTTTTCGTCTAATATAATTCCCAAGTCCCTCATTTCGGACTTACGTTCTAGAGTCGAGCTATTTAATTTATAATCAAAGTTTATCCTGTTTTTGTTTCTGGTATATGTTATAAAGTTACACTTGTCAATATTCAGGAACAGTTGATTTACCTGACAGTACTCTTTTAGTGCGTCGATGTCGTTTTGAAGATCAATACAATCAGTGATACACTCGATTTTTCGATATAGTTTAGCATCGTCTGCAAATAGTAATAAGTTCGAGGTTTTTACACAGTTTCCCATGTCGTTTATATATATAAGGAACAGGAGTGGTCCCAGATGGGACCCCTGGGGTACTCCAGAATGAATAGGTAAATATGATGATGTGTATCCGCATACAGTTACCGCCTGAGACCTATTTTTTATGTAGGATTCAAACCATCTTAGGAGGTTACCCCTGATTCCCAGTTTATATAGTTTCTCCAACAAAATGTTATGATTAAGTTTATCAAATGCTTTGGAGAAATCACTATAGAAGGCATCAACCTGTTTTCCTTCATGCATCGATTGTGTTATATAATGGGTAAACTCAAGTAGGTTCGTCTCAACAGATCTTTTGGTTCTGAATCCGTGTTGACTATTACTGATATATGGGTTTATTTTTGGGTTAATATGATTTATTATTATCTTTTCGAGTAATTTGCTAACTATTGGGAGTTTTGATATTGGTCGGTAATTTTTAACGTCACAACGATCTCCGTTTTTATGTATTGGAGATATCCATGCTTGTTTCCACACTGATGGGAAACAACCTTCGCGCAGAGATTTATTAAATATTATCGATAAAGGTTCCGATATCTCAGGCAAACAATTCTTCAAGAAAACCCCCGGTAATTTGTCGGATCCTGAGCCCTTGTTTATATTTAAGTTATTTATATACCTACTCACTAACGAAACGTCCACCTGTAAGTCATGTATTAATAATAGATTGTTATCATTTATAGGTTGCGTCTCGCCGCTTTCGTAATTATTTCTGTTTGAGTTTTGAATAAGTACAGACGTAAAATATTCGTTAAAAGCATTACAAATGGAGGCGGGTTTTGTAAAGACGTTGTCATTATACTTAATTTTGTTTGGGATATCACCCGATTTCTTTTTAGACTTTATATAAGAGAACAAATATTTGGGGTTAGATTGAATATTTTTTTCTATATTGATTAAATACTTATCATGGCATTGTTTTAATATTAGATTTCTTGTATTGGTCCTATTGTTGGTCTCAGTTCATCAATACAGTTGCATGGATAGCTCTCATTGGAGACCCTGGTAATATTCCTTCCATCTTCCCTGAATGTCTTTGTTGGAGGTAAGTATTTGGCCACTGGTATTTTTTTATGTATTTTGTGGTCTTTATGTCCTTGGTAGCTATGTTTCTGTATTTTGCAATTCGGTAGATTTCATTACTGTGTCCTGCCTTTTCCAATTCTTCATAGAAGTCTTGATTAGCTTCTGCTTTTGCCTGTGCTACGGGCCTTTTTGCGGCTTGCTTGGCTGTCTTTTACAAAACTTTATTCTCCTCAGTTTGAGTATTCTGCCACTGTTTGAACCTTGTCTTTTTTTGAGCCAGTACAGATTTAATATCTTCATTCCACCAATGTGTTTCTCTATTGTCTGACAATGGTTCCTTGGAAACGCCCAGGATCTTGCTGGCCTCAACTGTACACATCTTCTGAAAATCGTTCCACGTGTCGTCTGCTGTAATGTTCTCATTGTAATAACACTAATAATAAGAAACAACAGACAAAATTGTTTTCATTTCAGAAAATGATTTTTTCAAAGAACTCATTCTATTTTAAAGATGTTTTTGTTTATTGTGCTACTCTCATAATATATTATTTAGGTTAATAATGTAATATAAATCATGGATACACGATAGACAAACAATCAAACTCGATAGTACAGTTAGTAAAGCGGTGGACAACAGTGGTATAAAATAATAATAATAATAATAGTTCTGCCATGTATATAATGTATCAGGTAAAACAACACAACAGCATCAGTAAATCATCAAAAAATAGATACTTGGTTGAGTCTCTTAAAAATCGTTTATCATCCTTATTATTTTTATTATTGAAAGGTTTCAAAATAAATATGATAGACCTCTCAGCTGACAAATCCAGTAATATGAAGTCAAGTAATCGTTCTTTTTTTGAATTAAAAAAAATATAATTTCTCAACTTACATTATAAAATAGCTCTTTCAAATCATACGGGTAAAGAATATCGTGTAGTTTGTCAAAAATTTCATCCGGAGGTTCAACATTATATAAAGCGTATCCCAAATATCCCAAAATGTTTATCAAGTTATCCTCACTCCAAGAAACGCGATTCTTGGCAATTCTGAAAAGGACAAAATCTTCACATAATATTACTACCTCCTTCGGATTAACGTGATGGACATGACGTGAATATCTACGTTCTCAAACTTAATGGACATTTATTTTATAAAAATGTTCGTAGATGTGAACCGTCTATTTTTGACATCGCTATTTATTTAGAACAAATTAAAAAAATAAAATTAAAGATCAATAAATGTTGTATTGTCTTCAGAAATTTTTCCATGAAGATTACACAATTGATGAAATATATACATTATACAAGAATCAGATTATGTCTAGCGAGGTAATAAAATATCGAAATTTCAAATTCGCGAATAAAATTAGATTTGCGGCAAACGCGAATAATTCAAGTCTCTACCAATAACTAATCATTTAACAATTATTTACATACAAGTACCTACATTAACAATTTGGTATCAATACAATAATTTATTTAAGAATATACTCACAAGGATCTTGCAAAATCAGTAACTCTTTTTTTGCTGAGCCTATTGAGGGTGCACAAAGCCACACCTGGATAAGGCACGGAAGACAATGAAGATCCACCTGGAACTTCAGAGGTTCCAATTGGATTTTTCAAAGCACTCGTGGCAACTATGTAAATGACGAATCCAGCCACACACAAGGAACTCAAATGAACAAACCACCATGTTATCCTGAAAAGAATGGTTTGATTTATCATTTTTTTCTAGTTTTAACCGACTTAACCGACGAGCAATTAAGGGAATTCCAATCAGATGGTCACTCATATAAATTACGTCAAATTCTGATGGTACTTATGAGAAAATAAGAAGTTACTCTTTTTAAATAATGAATATGTCCTTGTAACAAATACATATACATCCTCATACATTCCCTAAATTAAGCATAAATGCTTGTGTTATAGATGAGCCAAATCGGTCGTGGCAGCCAACCGACCACCCATCCATACCCAGTTATAGGTATCAAATTTAATAAAGAGTGTCGGAGAATATTGGTCTCGTCAAAATAAATAATAATTATAATAAGCAGTCCCTTGCACCATGCGCAAGTGGCGATTTTATTGCCATATGGCAATTTCTTTCTACTAACCAGTGTTTCCAGCCCAGAGAAGCAACATTAGCGTGATAAGTGAATATAAATAAATTTCTCCTCTGCTAGGGATCGAACCCTGGACGCCCACATATAAACCAAGCGCATCATCAACTGTGCCACGGCGGTCGGAAAATTTAAATAAATCATTCTTGCGAAAACTCAAAGTCTATTGCGCGATATTTTAAATTCCTCAGTCACTTAAGTATGTAGATCACTGTCAAATGTACCTTTGCATCACTGATATATTACATGTAGACATATGTATTACAAATATAAACCTATGACATAAAAGCACATAGTGTGCAAAATATTTATTTCCAATCAAAATTTATAATTTAGTTTCTAATGAAAAAAATATGTTCCTACTTTTCTTCTACTTGAAGAGTATCATCAGCAAGATATCTGTAACAGTTGATGGAAGAGTTCAACAGATATTTGTGCGTTCTCTCCTTTCCCTTACTTGACACAGTCTGTTTAATCCTCTTCCAATATTTGCTGATTTCCGCCTTCGAAGGACATATTGAATTAATTTCGTCGTCTTTGACATTCGCTTTGTTCCACTCATTCACAATTCTCTTCATACTGCGAGACATCTTCTACTTCAATAATTTCAATTGGAACTATAGAGAAATGAGATCATTAAATTAAATACTTGGTCCCTTAGAATCAAAAGCCTGCAAATATATTGGTACGTGAAACGACAAAATATAACTAGCTGATTATATTTGAAACAAACGTTTTAATACTGATATGTATTTTTAGTACCTATGTACATTATATTAAGAAAAAAGCATAATGTTGTACGTATTTTTAAAACATTCTAAGTCATTTATTTTAATTGTATGAATTTATTGGATATGAAAATTTCTTAAAATTAATGTTTCAACTTAAAAGTATGCTGAAGTTATTTTTTTAGTAAAACAACTGTCGATTCGTTCAAGAGAATTTATATCTCTTAATTAATCGACAGTATTAAGACAAGAATATTTGTGTCAATAATATGGGCGTCAGTTTCTAATTTCAAACTCATTCGTTAGTGAATCTCGTCGTCGTCAAAAAATTTTTTAATTCTTTGATGACCTTCAATCCTTTTTTGAATATTTGGCAAAAAAATCGAATTTAATCTTATTACGGAATTAAGAATGTTTCCGTATTTTGGCTACACGGAAAAACCTTGAAGTAATCTACAATTACAATAAAAATTATTTTTTAGATAGCAATATAATGGATTGAGCTAATAATGTAACAAAATATGAAAAACTAGTTGCATGTAGCACATGAGATTCAACTAGCGATAGTATGTATAGTTGAAGAATGTATACTATAGTTGAATATTTTATGAAAGGTATTTTGTTTTCTATATAAAACATATAGGCTTGTATGGCAGGATAAGATAGTATAGAGATCAGTACTTTTTTCTTACCCAGAATATGAAAACAGCATGGTGATATGTATGTATTTTTGGAGATTAAATATCAAACTATTGAGAGTGCCTGAAGATATTGTGTAGTTTATACTGCAATACAAATTTTATTTTTTATTTTATACACATTTTTGTTTTATAAATAATAAAGTTGATTTATATGTGCAATTACAATATTTCGCATAGAGATGTTACAATGTAAACCTAGACGTGCTTAGACAATAAGGTAGAGATAATAGGAATAAAATATAAAAAATCAATACTTATTGAAAAAAATATATTATGAAGTATAGTTTGGAATACACAAGAATGACATCACTCATATAACAACACTTCCTCAACAGTGCATTCCAGCCATACCCTAGTCAAGTATCAGTGATCTTTTTTTACAATTTCCCTTTTGAATATAAATTCAGATGCAATAAAAATGTCAACATGGTCATTAAATTGGTCATTAAAGTTTTTACACATTCTATAAAGCGGTATCCTGAACCCTGCGTTAGTTCTCGGAGTATTTGTGAAAAAAAGTTGGCGCTGTCTCGTTATTCTAGATGGAATTTGTATTTGAAGCATAATCCAACTGTCGATTTGTTCAGGAGAACTTTGTTCTCTTAACATATCGACAATGTATCAAGCCAGAATACGCGAGAATTGTATGGAGAGGTCTACTTTTTTCGCGGCTTTTCCAACTTTGAAGTCAAAAAACACCAACTTAGAGGCTTCGCAGCATATATGTTCCATACACGGATTTACTCGGAATTCGGAGTAGAACATTTCGTGTGTCTGTGTGTGTGTGTGTCTGTGTGTGTCTGTGTGTGTGTCTGTGTGTGTGTCCGTCCCCCCCTTATAACTTTTGATCCGCTCAATTTACAAAGCCCAAAATTTCAGAATATATAAACAGTTATAGGCCTACAAAACTTTTATACTCAGAATTTTGAATTTTTGTTTCAGTCAGGGGTTATCAACTTTTGAATTTTTAATTTATTTTTCCATATATCTCAGAAACCATAAAAGCCAAAACGCTGAAAATTGGTATAAACATAGAAAAATACAAAATCTCAAATTAATTTATTCGAAAAAATTCCAGGGTTTCTCAAACATTTTTTATTAAGAAAAATATTTTTTGTATGATAAATTTATGAGTTAAACTGCTTATATTTTTTTTTTTTTTTTAAATATCGAATAAAGCCGAAACACCCCAACTAGATAATTTTATTTTCTATAAAAAATATTAACATGGTATTAGCACATCTCAAACTTTTTTTAACAATTTTTATAAAAATGGAATGTAGTGACGACATTGCTTCATACAATTTGTAGGGCAGTCGCCTATACACAATATGTAAGAAGACTTAATAGTTTGATAGGTACTTAATCTCCAAACATACATACAGAACCATCATGCTGTTTTCATATTCCGGGTAGGAAAAGAGGACTGACCTCCATACTGTCCTATATTGACATACATACCAACATGTGTTAAAATTTTCAATAATTTGGATTTATGGGTTTATAGTTTGATTTTTATTCTTCAACTATACATACTATCGCTATCGACAGTTGGATCTCATGTGTTACATGCAACTAGTAAATAGTGTTAATGCATCAAATAATTTTCTTCTGTTGGCAAGACTAACCATGTTATACTTTTTAAGTAGGTAAATCGTTGTATTGGATCTGACGTTCATGACTTCTGTACTTTTTTTGTATCCTTTCAATATTATGAGAATACTTCGCATAATGAGGACTCCAAATAACACTTGCGTGCTCAAGTCTACAGCGAACTAAAAAGGTGAATAATATAATTTAAATATGAAACTATGTCGTCGTTTATGAAACTATGTCGTCACTAAATTGAATTTTTAATAAAAAAGTTTGAGTAGTAGGTACTAGTATAATGTGCATATTTTCATTGGTTATATAACCATTTGACAATAACCAAGGAGGTATTTTTCAATGACCAAGAAGATTTCTATGTAGTTATTAAGGAACTCCATTATTGTTGGAATCTGCTTCAAATCATTTTGTAAATAACTATAGACGCCATTCTAATTTTGAAGCACAATATTTTTAACACTACGTCATTGCATAGCATCGGTGATAACACTTCTGCCTAGTCTTCAACTTCGGAGTTTACCGAATCGCACCGTCAATTCACCTGAATGCAGGTGCTCAGCCAACGGTAATCTACCACTTTTGGAATGTTGGTAGACTCAAGACAAAATAATAATATGAAATTTGTACCATTACCAGCACATTAGTCGTGACACACCATACCGTCACAGCATTTCCCTTTCCTCTCTCTTGACATGGATATCTCTGTTAAGGCCCTACTATACCCTGGATATACGGATGTACGCAAAAATGCACACTAAATTAGCTTCTAATGTTTGAAACACGAGAAAAAATTGTATATCACCTGATATGTGATATACAACATTTTATCGTGCGAAAATGGTAAAATTTAGAGGTTTTTTTTAAATAGCAAGAAGAGTCATTGAAATTTTATAATAATAAAAAATTCAGCCGGTAGATTTTCATATTCTCTATCGAATAAAGTAAATATATACTTCATACGCCTTGTAGTTTTTTAGTTACTTACAGTAAAAAAATAAAAAAGGGTTTTACTAAAACTAATTTTACAAGAAAAGTATTAAACAAATTCAAAATTCAAAAAAATCATGCAATAGATTAAAGATGTACATACAAACTGTTCCTTATTTCAAAGACGTATCTTTTGAGGGTATTAGGGAAATTATTTTCAAAATATAATGTATAGCCTACTATAGCCTCTTAAGATGTCAAAAAATAGTCAAAAACTATACATTTCTCAGTTTGTTCACGTCCATATATTGTCTCATACATGATTTTTTATTCTTCTTTTTTATAACGTCTTCACCTTTCAAAATTCCATTCATGTGATGGTGCCAACTTTTCCATGGCCGACTTCTACTTTTCGTTCCTTTTTTATCAGCCTTATATACTTTTTTTGTCAAACGGTCATCGCTCATTCTTTATAAATGGGCAAATAAAGAATTTGATATGCAGATCATGATATGTGTATTAGGCAGTAATAAAAAAAGAAAGACTATAAAGACCGTAAAACTGTAAGACTGAACATACGGTAAAGCGTGTATTAATTTGAATGTTTATATTAATTGCACGTTATAAGCAAACTATTTTATGTTCATATATTTATTTGTTTTTACAACTTCTCGTGTGATTTGAAGTGTAAATGCTTTAGAAATATATTTTCAATCTATACATCAACTAATCTAAAGTAATAAAGCAATGATGATGTTAGTGTGTGTTTGTCTCACGCCTTCTGGGAATAAAAGAGCACATAGAAATGAAATTTTTTGCGTGCATGTACCAGTCTACCTAACGCAATGTCAATCAAAAAAATGATAAAAATGTTGAATAATGAAATACGAGTATATTTCAATATTTTTTTCATACTAAATGTCCGACGGTAAAACTGTCAGACAAGAGTGCTTTTTGTACGCAAATATCTCTTTACGCTATAACATGAAATCAAATTACTGAACTTTTCCATACATAAGAAATTTATCTAATTATATATATTTTTATTCATTCAAAATTTTACTACCAGAAAGATAATTTTTCTAACGATAGTACATTGTTCTATTAAGATAGACAAACTATTAATGCAGTATGGTAAAGAATGCTTATGTTGTATGAAATATTTTAATAAAAGCATATAAATTTTGTTTTAAAGAGCGTGAGAGCATTTTGAAATTTTTGACACGTGATATCATATGAAGAAATTTTAAAGTTATCTATGGAAAGCTAATCAGTTCTAAGTTCAATCTCTTTACACTGTAAGTATTTTTATTGAAGTTTTTTGTGTAGTTGGAAGTATTTTAATGAATTGTTTTCTTTTTATGTCGGTGTTTAAAAAAAATAAAAAGAAATCAATTCAATATATAGTAAAAATATTCATTGAAATTTGATTTTTCAATAAGATTTTATTGCGTTGATTTATTTCTTCGAAATCAGAACTAGAACCTTTTAAAATACGTTCATATCTGGTTTTTCACTATCAGTAGGTACCTTTTATTCGCAAAAAAACTGACTTTTAAAATATACAATACACATCATATCGGTTCAATTTCCTGCAATTAATGTTGACGAACGGATATCCGACAATTTTTATGTGCAAATTTCTTAATCACAATATACGTGTAAAGAAATTATGTAAATTACTATATGTATATATAAAAATCTCGTGTCACGGTGTTCGTACGCGCTAATCACCAAAGCCGCCCAACCTATTTCAATTATTATTTTTTATTTTATTTATATCATAGGCTCCGGATTGAAAAATACGATAGTTTTGAAACCGATAAACTCTTCGTAAATATATCCAAATGTTGTAGACAAACATAAAATCTTAAATTTATTTATTTTTCAATTTCCATAATTTCACAAACATTTTTTATTAATTTTTTTATTTTTTATTATTATAACTGCCTTCATTTCCAAAGTTTTAAAAACATAGAAAAAAGCCGAAATACCCAAACTAGATAATTTAATTTTCTATAAAGAATATGCACATCGTAGTGGTACATCTCAAACTTTTTTAACAATTTTTATAAAAATTGAATTTAGTAGTTTCATACAATTTGTTAGGCAGTATACACTACACAATATCTACGGGGACTCAATAGTTTGATACTCAATCTCCAACATACTGCGAGGTAGTGGGGATCAAGCTTTACGAGTCATAAGCCCTGCTCCCACATGACATACCTCCACCGACAGCTAGTGGTATAAGCAAAAATATGAGACTCTAAATATATATATATTTTTTTTTTAATTATATGCTTATATTTCTCAGGTGGTTGTGGCTCGTGAATGCTAATGGGAGTTAAAATTATACATAAGTTCACTAGCGTGAATAAAAATCTTAGATGTAAATCTATAACATGCCATACAGGATGAGATATGGAGAGAAAGATGAACGCATTATTTTCATGTTCAATGTTGAATTTACAATACATGGGATGGCTGTTTATACAATTTCTAAATATATAATTTAAAATTGATTTTATACTGTAGTATTTAAATTTTCACATAAGAATAGCTGTGAAAAAGTCACATTAAAATAATATAAAATAAGCATTCCTATTATTAAGTTAATTGGTTTCGTTCCTGAGCAAACATTATAAAAATGCAGTTACTTATTCATTCATTGTGAACAAAAATATGAAATTTTCATGAATTTAAATTTATCATACAAAATGTTTAGTTTTCATCATGCTTTTGAAAATGTGAAAAGTATTAAAATTTAAATATAAAATCTTTACAAGCTGGTAACTAATATTCCACTACATTACATTCTAACTAACAAGACTATCGACTATGATATCGATACGGTGCTTCTTATATTATACTATCAAGGAGGCACTCGTCGCCATGAAGACAATCATGATCAATCAAAAGAACGGTCGATGACATACGATGACCCTCTTGCAATAAGTCTTTCCATAGTTAAACTTTCACAAGCAGTGATGAATGAGCAAAGGTTATGGTTTTGTAATTTTTCCTTAGGGTATTTTTTATCCTTTCTCCCAAATTCTGAATCTCCACAAGGAAGTTATATCAAACATCATGGAATGAAGCTGTCTTTATAAATTTTACAGAACAATTAATAGTGCAGATACAAGAATCTGATTTGACTTTTCATACAATGACATGTTGTTGTTGTATTTTCCTCAAATTATTTTTATCAACACCATTTTAACAAAATTTGAATGATGAAATAACGAGTGATGAATGCCGCCATCATAAATATTACAAAATTCAATAGTTAATTATTCCTTTATAAAAAAATTAAGAGTGGGTAGGTGGAAAAAAATGGAAACTACAGTCCTGTATGGAGAAATATGAATAAATATTATTCTAGCGTCACAATTCATGAACTCATATACTCAATTTAATGATATTTATTTACTAGACTTGAAAACTTACCCATTTTTCCCTATAGAATTAATTTTAAGTCACGTCACTCTCCATTTTTTATAATATGAACCATCACCACTGTGACAAATGTGCAAAAGAAAAAATCAACCTATACTGGAAATGTCATCTTGAAATAGCACTATTGCCATTATTAAAAATCATCAAGTGTGGTTGTACGAAAAAATATTAAACAGATCTTGTTTATTTAATGGTGTTTCATGAAAAACATGTGTAACATGACAATACATACATACCATCATGCTGTTTTCATGTTCTGGGTAGCAAATAAAAACTGACTTCCATAGTATCCTATCCTGACATACATACCTACATGTTTTATATAGAAAAAAAATATCTTAAAATACGTTGATATGTTATAAAAAATATAAAAATACTTGGTAATTGTTCTATTGTGTTTATTTGATTATTGACGCGTTTCGTGCAAAGCACATCGTCAGAATAATGCTCTACAAGACTGAGACTAGTGGTTATATACAAAATTTACATGGCAGGTGTATAAAAATGTTGGTTTTTGAACGGTTGAAAAGAAGTTATATAATGCAAATGAATCTATACAAATCTACGTTTTAATACAATGAATGTAGTTGGGTCACTGGTTGTAGTCCCCTGTGTCCATTAGGCCTGTAACAAAAGGAAACGACAGCAGTAAAATTCGAAAGGTAAATAATATTGTATTTATTGGTTTATTGTTATCTTTTAAGTGTGGTTAAAACCAATGTATTTCATAGATATTTGGTAGTTATAATTACAAACAGCTTAATTTTAATCTTAATGTATTTAACAACAAAGGAAGGTATATGTCTGTCTAACCTATCGGTTTCAATAATGGTGAATATATATGATCAATTTGTTTATTGATGAGTAATTTTTGTGGATCCTTTTTTACTCTGTTTATTTCTAATATTTCTAGTCGGTCAAGTTTTCTCCCTTTTATTCCCCGATGTATTATATTTATATTATGGTCACTATTAAATTGGTGGTTGTTTTCGTTTATATGTTCTGCAAAATTTGAGGTGTCTTTCTTTAATCTAATGCATGCCATGTGTTCTTTAATTCTTGTTTTAAAGGCACGGCCTGTTTGTCCAATATATGTTCCCGTACATGAGTTACAATTTAGTTTATAAATTCCGCTGTTATCCAACTGTTCAACCTTGTCTTTATTATTAATTAACAATTTACCTAATGTACTTGGATTAGAAAATGCAATATTTTTGCCAGTTTTTTTAATGACTCTACTGATATTAGCATATAATAATGGTTACAACGAAAACTTAATAGACAATCTGATATTTAAAAAGAAAAAGAAATTATTGTTAAAAAATATTGCACCAGGTCTAACAAATTTAAATGAAAAATCTAATAAATGGGTAAAACTATCCTACGTCGGCGATGTCACAACAAATATCAGTAGTAATTACCAAGTATTTTTATATTTTTTATAACATATCAACGTACAATGGAGTTCTATCAAGAATTGTCGATCGACAAACTAAACTTAGATATCTTAAAATATTTATTAATGTATTAAAACTAAAATATAATCAGGTTTTATATACCCATAACCAATATGTGGTAAATAATATGCCCATGAGACACAAGGCGAAGATGCAGGTCGATAAATTGCAGTATACGTGTCTTCCCACGGCGCTCACGGTTGAGGGCAGATGCTAATCCTTCCTCGCGGGTGCTCAGGTTGACGGGGCCAAGTCTTGGTCCATGGTATAGATATTAGTACTGGCACTACAAATCTGTATAGATTGTAGGAAACCAAGCGTTTCTTATTTTTTCCATTTTAGCATTTTTCTTTTGAATCTACACGTTGTCAAATGTTTTTATAATGTGATGGAAGTATTTTTTTGCATTTAACCAATATTATATATTATGTCGGATATTTTACGTTTGACAGCGTACAATATCCGACAACATTTATAATAAATATGAACACTAGATACACTGTTACATACAAATTATATCAGTAACTGAGACTAACAATGCTGAGAATTTGTCTGAGTTCATGTATAATCATTGCGACTCGCAAAAGCGATTGAGATTACAAATTTAATTTATGAACATTCGGATCCGATCATTCAGTGCCATCTAATGGTGCCAGATTCCCGGATCCGGATCTGAAATCTTAGGCCTAGATTAATCCTAAGCATTTATTTTCGGCCCGTTTATAATACCTATGATTAAGCATAGTACATTTTAGTTTTTTTTTCATGATCGTTTTCAATCGTGTTACATAATAATATCTGTCGAGAAAATAACCAGACTGTTCAACACCTGGTCGAGGAGTGCCTGAAGAGGAGACATCCGGGGGATAGATGGATTTCCATGACGCAACCCCGGAGACCGTACAGTGACTGACTAGATGTGAATCAGGGCTTTTAATTAAATTAGTCGAACAAATGACGCAGCCGATGGCGGAAAAAACCTTATGCCAGTGCCACACAAAATTAAATATATATCTTCTGCATTTAGATGATTAGATGATCCTAAAATATCAGTCGTTTGATTTTTTCATTTATTTGTCATCCTGTGTTCATCACATCAGGTACATATTATTAAAACATAAGCGCAGTACCAACTGCTTTTCAAAAGTTAAGGTACTGTTACTGTAACTAACTATTAAATTTATGTAGTTCTTCCAATAGGTAGCCAAGATCCATTTCGCTCAGAAGCATGTAATGAACTGATTTTATTTAAATAAAAAAAAAATAGAAAGAAAAGGAAAATAAAATAGTCAAACAATACATATTCTAAAAAACTTTATTAAAACGAATATTAATGTAATTTCAATGCACCCCAAATATATTTTTCTATACCTACTGAAATTCCAATAAAATATTAATATTTCCATTTCATTTTTAATTTGTTGCACTATGTGAATAGTATTTTACATATTTCTGTGATAGATTTATTTCAAATTAAAATTTTTAAATGATTTGGAAATTCCTAATAATTATACTAAATACAATTAAGGAAATACAAATATAACTTAAATTAAACATGTTATTACTTAAATTAAACTTTATTAAACATGTTTTTTGATACATACTCCTAAATTTATTTTATTACTAGTGAACCCCCGGCAAATTACGTATTGCCTGTATAATTAAAAATGGTCCTTCATTACCACCCGTCGCTTCAGTACCTCCCGTCCCTTCAGTGCCTACCGTCCCTTCAGTACCTCCCGTCCCTTCAGTACCTTCCGTCCCTTCAGTGCCTCCCGTCCCTTCAGTGCCTCCCGTCCCTTCAGTGCCTCCCGTCTCTTCAGTGCCTCCCGTCCCTTCAGTGCCTCCCGTCCCTTCAGTGCCTCCCGTCCCTTCAGTGCCTCCCGTCCCTTCAGTGCCTCCCGTCCCTTCAGTGCCTCCCGTCCCTTCAGTGCCTCCCGTCCCTTCAGTGCCTCCCGTCCCTTCAGTGCCACCCGTCCCTTCAGTGCCTCCCGTCCCTTCAGTGCCTCCCGTCCCTTCAGTGCCTCCCGTCCCTTCAGTGCCTCCCGTCCCTTCAGTGCCTCCCGTCCCTTCAGTGCCTCCCGTCCCTTCAGTGCCTCCCGTCCCTTCAGTGCCTCCCGTCTCTTCAGTGCCTCCCGTCTCTTCAGTGCCTCCCGTCCCTTCAGTAGGTAAAGAAAAAGTGTAATTCCCGAAACAATACTGGGAAGACCTGCGAAGAGATGAAAGGACAGTTGGACCATCTTTTTTCCAGGATTCTCCAACTTCATAAAGAAGAAGAAGAAGAAGAAAAAAATTTGAATCCAGAAACCGTCCTGGAAGACCTGCGAAGAGATGGTAGGACAGTTGTACCTTATTCTCCTAGGATACTCCACCTTCATAGGTAAAATTACCAAATACACGACGAAGAAGAAGAAGTATAAGAAAAAAGGTTAAATCCATAAACTGTCCTGGAAGACCTGCGAAGAGATAGAAGGATAGTTGGAACTTCTTCTCCCAGAGTATTAGGTATGTCATTTTACATTCATAGGTAAAATGACCTAATAGGTAGATACCCGATGATGAAGAAGAAGAAAATTTCTTTAATCCAGAAACCATCCCGATCATACGCTCGACAATTCACCAAAGTTTCATTACAATCGGATGAACGGTTCCCAGGATACTCCACCTTCATAGGAAAAATAACCTATTACCCGATGAAGAAGAATAAGAAGAAGAAAATTTTTTTAATCCAGAAACCATATTGGGCATACGCTCGATAATTCACCAGAGTTTAATTGCAATCGGATGAACGGTTCCCTAATACCCGATGAAGAAGAAGAAGAAAAAAAATTAATCCAGAAACTATCCCTGGTATACTCTCGACAATTCACCAAAGTTTCATCGCAATCGGATGAACGGTTTAAGAGCGCATTCAACACATACATACATAGATACAAACATTCAAATTTATATTTATTTATAATATAGATATGAAATTAGAATATGGAACTCATTGATCTTTGTATACGAAAAACGCGATCATTTTATTTTGTAAATATTATTTTTTCAAAATTATATATTATCTACTTACGTATATATTTTCATAAATTTGTATACACCATACTATTATTTATTGAACCTCTACGACCTATGATATAATGTATGACAAATATCGATATTTCATCTCAACTGAGACGAATAATTAGTAAAAAATAAAATAATAAAGACATCGTCTGAATTTCACAATAGACCGTCAATCTCTAAACAACATAATACCTGCGTAAGAAGATTATCTTGTTATGCAACAGTATTATCTATAGTGCATTCACATGAGTTTCATCGAAATGTTTACTCCAAACTTGCATCAATTTTACTGTTATGAGTTTGTTTTTATATATAAATGTTTAGGTACATATTAATCTCTCATGTTTTAATTTCTTTCCAATATATCTCCTTTGATTGAGAATTATGGGCATGGTATGGATGAGCCGGCCCACCGAATATAAAATAGTAAATAATTTCAGCAAAACTGATTATACTACACCCAAGAACCAAACCGCACAATCCTCCAAGTGTACCTAGAAATACATAAAGCTTTTTAGTATCCATCTATTGGTATATTTGTGAAAATAGTAAAATGAAAAATGATAATACAATTAAAAAGATAATAAAATAGTAGTGAAGCGTGTGTTTGTGTCAACGACACAGTGACAACGTGGTTCTTTATAAATAATGGCGTTAGGCTGCCTGTCCATTGATGCGGAGCGAGGCAGCGGAGCGGAGAAACGGAGAAATATTAACCAACCGCTCCGAGATTTTATGCAATCGTATTGATTAATATTTCTCCGTTTCTCCGCTCCGCTGTCTCGCTCCGCATCAATGGACAGGCAGCCTTAGACAACGATGAGTGCTGTCTCCATGGCTCTTAAATCTGTACATTGTTTTCTACATAAGAGCCTTCATGGATGAAAGCAAGGGTGTGAAATTGAGTACTGTAATGGTGCGAGATTTGATGAATGCAGACGATAAATATCTATTAGCAGAAAGTATGGAAGAGATACGGTATCTTGTATGTATGTTATATGAAGGATGCATAGAGAACGGACTGACAATGAATGCCAGCAAATCAAAGGCAATGGTCTATGAAAAGAGTGAAAGTAGAATAATAATAATAATAAGTCATTTGTATAGCGCCGTTTAATGATTCGAGATCATACCAAGGGCGCTGATAGTTTAATGTTGTGTTGCTCTCTGAAACAAAGCTGTTTTTAATCCTTTAGTGAAAGTGCTCTTGTTTTGAGCACTGCGGACATCTAGAGGCAGTGAATTCCACTTAATAGGACCACTCACACTAAAGCATCGGTCATAGTAAGCCGCTTTGTTGACTCTGTCCAACTCCTTTAAGGAATCGTTACTCTGTGATCCAGACGACCTGAGTATGAGATGCCTCCCAGAGAGATCTCTTCTCTGACACAGCTCTTGTATATATTTTGGTGCCAGGTTGTTCAAGCATTATATACTGTCAAACAAATTTTGTAATCAATTCGCCCTGGACACTTCAACCAGTGTAATTCGTTTAGTAGTGGAGTTATGTGACATCGTTTTTCTGCACCGAAAATAAGTCTTGCCGCTGTGTTAAATACCATCTGTAGTCTATCGAGCTGATACTTCGGCAATCCAGCATAAATGCCGTTGCAGTAATCAAGTCGAGACACAACGAATGAATTTACAAGTGTTTTAGTCTCATTCTTGGGTAAATTTCGACGAATGTTATTCAGTTGTCTGAGTTGAAAAAAACATGAACTGACCGTTTTTGAGATTTGAAGGTCAAGTGACAACTTATTGTCCAAGTGAATACCCAAGAATTTGACACTTGCAGCTGGCACGAGTGTTTCTCCGTTGATGTTAATAGGAGTACTCTCAATGAGGTGCTGTCGCCGTGGTAAAGCTACCCACATAAACTCTGTTTTAGTTGGGTTCAGTTTAAGCTTGTTGCTAGACATCCACGTGGCGACTTTTTCGATGCACTCAACAGTTTCTACTTCCAGACGATTTTTGCATATGGGATTAAAAAAATTGAAGAGCAAGCGGTCATCGGCATAAGCAAATGGAATAGTGTTGCCAATTGACCAGACTTGCCCCCCTGAATTCGATGAAAGTCCACGAGTGTGAATCCTTAATTCATATTCCTCGATTTTTCTTTTTGCACATATGGTGCCGAGATTAGTAATCTAGAGAGCTCCGTTAGCTACTATTCGTGCTATGCATTTTTTTGTCGCTCATTTAACATTTTGCGAAAGGGCCGTTTACAGTCCCCATATGCAGAGCTGGTGGTGGTAGAAGTATCGAATCTTTATTTTCTTTATTGATAAATATTTGATCGGTAATATCACAGGAAGTGTACCAGGCAAAATAAGTAGAGGCAGATCTCCTGCGCGATGGTGTGACCAAATTAAGTAGATGACCGGGAATGACCTTTATTCGGCGGTGCGAGCTGCGGAGGGCAGGAGGACTGGAGGCAACTCGTTCTGCCCATTGGCGGCCCCATATATCACGACCCTCAGCATTGAGGAAACGAAGAAGAAGAAGAATCGGTTTAATATAGGCTTCCAGACTGTAGATAGTCGGAGTGAATCGTCACGCATATTCACAAAGTTTTCTCGGCGTTCAATTTCTATTGCTTCGCGGAAGACTCGGCATATTTCTTTTTCTTGGCGGACAAGTGTTTTTTTTGACACCATCGAAATTATTTTAATGACCTTCAGTCAGTACATGATTAGTTGACATGGGTTTCTTTTGCTTTACATACATCCAACTGGTGCTCCGCTACTCTTGCCGAAATCTTCCCATTCGTGTGACCGATATGTGTTTTCACACGAACCACAAGGTATTTCATACACGCCTTGAGATTCTAGAGGTATGATATATTTATCTCCTCTGAGTAGAGACAATATTTTCCTTTCTGGTTTAAATACTTACTGTTTTTATGCTGTCTCTTTAATATGCGGCCAATTTTATTTAAGGTCGCTGTGATATATGGAAGAAATGATTCCCATTTTATTTCTTCTTCGGGTTGAGCTTTTGTTTTTTGTGTTTTCCATACAAATATCGCCCTATTGATGATTGATATTTTGAACCCGTTCGCGCTGGAATAGGTATATAAACGTTGAAAATTAGTAAATATGTCAGCTCGTCTAAAAATAGGTCTTGTAGTATCTTCTTCTTATTTTCCTCAGCAATAACTGTCCCACATGAAGGTGGGGTCTGTTTTCTGCGACTTACGCTTCCACTGTCCTCCGTTAGTTAGACTATCTTGCCTGACTACTTCATTTCATCTGCGCTTTCATCTTCCTGTGAATCCTTTACCCAACATATGTAAGTTTTGAGATATATTCCCTTTAAATTCTACATACTATTCTATATATTCATTTGATTGTGTATGAACGTTCGAAATTCCTCGAGAATTTCATATTATAACAGTACCTATTTATGTTTTTTAATGATTTTCCCAGTGTTCCAGTATAATAGTGAAAGTAAAATAAATATTCCTATTTATTAAAATTATAATGTGACTTACTTAACCAATCGAACCAAGAAAAAACTATATCAGATCTTAATAAAACGAAATTGTCCTTCACAAAGAAAACATGAAGTACGCTATGGTCTTTGAATATTATCTCTCTCCTGAAAAATAAATGTTTTTATTTTTATTTTATTTATTGAAAACAAACATATAGCCTATTTAGTACATAGGACAAGCAGACAGTAATACAACAAATAAGCCAAAAATGTTTGTAGAATATAACTGGTTAAAAAACATTAATTGAAAAAGAAACATCAGTAACATAATGTAATGTCAAAAACAGTTGGCCTGTTTTCCAAGGATATTAATTTGTGGCGTATTCGGGAAAGAGACAGGTTGTGATGTTATCGGTTCCTGTAGTCTAGATGCTTTAGAAATGTGTTTTGGATTTTTTCGGTTCTCTCTCTTTTTCGATTGTTATGTTCAACATTTATAATTTATATTATTATATACAATAAAATTAACCAATATATACAAGTTTGACAAATTAAGAAGAAATGAGAACATTTTTGTCTCATCCACAAGGAGGAAGTAAGTGTAAGTCAATTTTTGCATAGAATTGTACTGTCGCATGCATAATCTAAGTATTTATTCTTATTTCTTATGAAAAACTTATAGAACATGTTCTTCAGACGATTGCTTCTCCGATTCCAACATTATTCCAGCATTTAAAACCAACATTACCTAAACCTGTTATAACTGCTCAAAATTTAATCATAAAAGTTATTAAAAAAACAAGAGACTACCCAACACAGCAACTATATAAAGAATTTGGAGTTTCAATACTGGATAGCCTATTTAAAAGAAGTGCAGTATTTCAAACTTCAAAATTTTTTATTGATAACAATGATAATATAGATATAATAAGCTCCCGTCCTCGCTCAGAAGGACAAATTAAGGTTCCAAAATACAATACATCAACCATGCAGCATCACTTTTCTTACCTAGGAATAAACTGTTATAATAAACTTTCTTTAGATATAAGAAAAATTAAACCTCTTGTAAAATTTAAAAAAGTATACAATAATTTTACATTTTCAAATCACTGTTAAGCAATTATGAATCTAATATAATTAATAATATAATAAGAAAGACTAATATAATTAATAATATAATAAGAAAGATGTTAATTAACAGAATGAAAGTTAACACATTGAGATGGTTTGGCCACTTGGAGAGAATGAATGAAGAACGCCTGACGAAGAAAATATACAAAGCTGACAGGAATGGAATAAGAGGTCGGGGGCGCCCAAGAAAAGGATGGCATGACCATGTCAACGATATTCTGAAAGATGGAAATGTAAGAAGCGTGAACAGCAGACGAACGTGTATAAGGCGATGTATGAATGTTGATGAGGCGATGAATGTGTGTCAAGATAGACAAATGTGGCGTTCGGTTCTCTCTGCCTACCCCGTGAGAGACATGGCGTGATGGTATGTATGTATATATAATTAATATCTTTTATGTAAATTATGGAAATAAATGCTACGCTCTTCCTCCGTTGAACACGAGATTTACTCTTTCAGTGGAAATAAACAAATAAATAATAGTGTTTTTACGTATAATATAAATGTATTAATTATAAGAAATATTATATACCTTTGTACCAATATATTAGAGTGGGACTAAAAATGAACATTAATAAGACAAAAATTATGTCCTCTATAGGTTCAGAACCCATAAAAATTGATGGTCAAGATATTGGCAGAGTAGAATCATATGTCTACCTCGGTCACACCGTGAAACTGGGAAGATATAATTTGGAAGCTGAAATAGAAAGAAGAAGAGGTCTAGGATGTTCTTAAATCTATCCACTTAAAAAGTAAAGTTTTTTAATTAAAATTATTATTTTATATTATATCATCTGTAAAGTGAAGAATGAGCAAGACTAGAGGAAGCAAATAACAAAACCCGGCTGATAATAGCAGTGAGAAGTTGATGATGGAACTAAGAAAATTTATTGACGAGAAGTTTGAAACTCTGAAGCGTGAGATGGTGGACTTCGAAAGGGCCCTCTCGCAAAACAACAAAATTACAGAGGAATTCACTTCTAAATTAACTGCTCGCGAGGGGAGAATAGAAACCTCAGAAAAGAGAGAGGACACTATGAGAGAGGAAATAAGCAGACTAAAGGGCGCATTGGAGAAAGTGGAAATGAACAATAATGCTCAATATCAGGCGCAGCTTATGACCAGCATTGCAATTCTTGGGGTCCCGGCTGCCCACACAGATATTATGAACACAGTGTGTAAGATCGCATAATCTGTCGGCTGCGAGTTGACACCGAAAGATATGGATTATGTCAGTCGAAGGAAGTCCAAGAACTCGGAGAATCCTGTAAGTGTGGTGGTCAAGTTCCACTCGAAGAACAAGAGAGAAGAACTGATGGCGGCTGTGAAGAAGAACAAAGGAGTTGGCATACCTGGCGAGAGAGGGGACAACAGGAAGATTTTTGTTAATGAACTACTGACGTGGAAGAATAAGCAGTTACTTAGGGCTGCCAAGGAGGTCAAAAAGAGCCTTAACTACGAGTTTTTATGGGTACGCGATGGAAGGATTTTCTAAAGAAAAAACCAATTCTCTGGTCCGGTAAACGTGTCAAATTTTTCCAAATTGAAGTCCTTGGAAACCGCGAGTACGTAAACTTGTTACTGTTACGTTATTTTTCTTACTTACTTAATAATGTTATTTTTTTATTACAATATTCCCTTTCCTTGCCTTTTTCCTGTAATAAAACCGACAATACTTTTCAATACTAAACTATAACTGTTTACTCATTACGAACAACGCATATATACAGAAAAACACTGTGTCTACGTGCTTTATTTGTATACCAGGCTAGTAGTTATGACTATACATACTACCACATACACGGGTTTTCCACACTAGACGAATTAATTACAGTGGATCATTGAGTGTTTACTTGTTAATAATACTAAAACTATTCTATATTAATCTTGGTATAATTAATGTTTTATGGCAGGCCAGTTGATTATTTTTTACCAAAACGTACGTGGACTGCGTACAAAGACGAATGAATTTTATAATAATATATTGCTGAACGATTTTGATGTTGTCTTGGTTTCGGAAACTTGGTTGGTGGTAAATGTTAAAAATGAGGAGTTATTTGATAATATGTACAGGGTGTTCAGGTGTGACCGAGATAGAACGACAACTGGGAAATCAACGGGAGGCGGAGTACTAATCGCTGTAAAAAAACAACTAAATCTAAAAAAATCTACCATTTGCAAGACGAATATGGAAGAATTGTGGATCACAATCGAACAGCCAACAACTGGTAGATGTGTGATTCACATCTGATGTGTGTATCTTCCGGGAGTGTCTCCTAAATTCTTACATTCTCAAAGACTTCCATGTTTGAGGGCTCACATGGAGACCATTTCCAATAAGGTAATGAGTCATCCGGACGATAAATTTATAGTTATAGGTGATTATAATATTCCAAATATTGACTGGTCCGTCACTCCTTCCACCTTCAATGGTGATAGTTGTTCTACTTACTTACTTTCCGTGTCCGGAACACCATCATATTGGTTGGTGCTCCGGTGGTGGAAGGATTGGCCGGCATTCTGCCGTTTCCAGGGACGCCCGATTGCTTTCCGAAGTTAACCGAAACTCAATCTACGTGGAGGCTCCTTCCGTGTCCCCTATAGTTGTTCTAAAGAGTTATTAAACGGCCTCGCATTAGCTGACTTACATCAACGAAATCAAATTTCAAATCAGTATGGCAAGATTTTGGATTTGGTTCTGTCTAATTCTTCTCTTACAGTAAACATGTCTGATTATTATCTTGTACCTGAGGACCCCCATCATAAATCTCTAATAGTGAAATACTCGCTGCACTTCTATCGGAACCTAAGACTATTATTCAAAATACTAAACAATTTTTCAAAGGAAATTGCTCAAAAACCAACGAAAAGTTGAGACTTGCTAACTGGTTACCAGTCATGAACGTAATGAATGTAAATATTGCAGTTCGATATTTTTATGAAATAATCTATGAAATAATCGAGGAACATATTCCATCGAAAAAAAATGTAGGATATAAGTATCCTAGTTGGTACAATTTACCTCTTATTAATATTGATAAAGAGAAAATGAAATACTTTAAGCTATGGAAATGTAACGGAAATCCCTGGGAATACCCAACATTTTCTCTGTTACGCAAGAGACAAAAGTCTGTTTCCAAAATAGTTTTTGACAATTACATAAGATCAACAGAAAAGTCTATACAAAGAGATCCCAAAAAAATTTGGACATACGTTAAGTCTAAAAGATCATCTAATTATTCACCTGAATGTCTCAATTATGGATATGTAACAGCTAATAATGCCAAAGAATCCGCGAATTAACTCTCTGAATATTTCTCGTCCGTGTTCTCACATATGTAATTTACTCCCTCCTGAAAGGTCTCAAACTGGTACCGTTAATGGTACTATTTCTGGAATTTATATAACAAAAGTTGCAATTGATGTTGAGAATGTTTCAAAATATCTTGGAAAGTTTGATATCAGTAAGAGCCACGGTAAAGATAATGTTCCTGGAATTTTTATTAAAAATTGTTACGAGTCATTGGCCGTTCCATTGACTCATATTTTTAAATTATCTTTATCCAACGGTGTATTTCCAGAAATATGGAAGGAAGTTCTAGTGACCCCTGTTTTTAAAGGAGGTGAAAGGAAGGATGTATCTAACTATCGTGCGGCAAAGTTGTCAATTCTGAATAAGTTGTTGGAAAAAAATGTATACGACCAGGTATATTTTAATCTAAAGCCTCAAATAAATTCAAAACACCATGGTTTTATTAGAAACAGGTCAACTTAATATGGACTCGAGAGGACAAACCGATGCCATTTATACCGACTACTCTAAGGCATTTGACAAAGTTGATCATGTTCTACTGGTCGATAAGCTTGGAGACGTTGGAATACATGGTGATCGAGTCATACCTGTGGAACCGTAGTCAGATAGTAGTTCACAATGGACAACTTTCGAAATCAGTAAGTGTATCCTCGAGGGTCCCCCAGGGATCTCACCAGGGGCCACTACTATTTAATATTTTTATTTTGGACATTAGTGAATGCTTTAAAAATTGCGAGTATATAATGTATGCAGATGCATGAAGATCTATAAAAGAATTACATCAGTTAATGATTGCGAATTATTACAGGAGGAACTAAATTGTCTCGCAGCGTACTGCAGGAGGAATGGATTGGCATTAAATATTAAAAAGTGCCATTCTATTTATTTTACAAGAAATAATAATATTATTTTGCAAAATTATAAAATCCACAGGGAAATTATAAAAATAAAACAGAATGCAAAGATCCTGTAGTTACTCTGGACAGTAAAATGTCTTTCAGAATACAGAAGATAATATGTTTTTACAACAACTTTATATAAGACGTAGTAACAGTGATTTAATGTTCTGTATGATCTATCAAATAATAATATTGACTGCTATGAACTGCGTAACGAAATAAAATTTAACGTACCGATTAGACGGACTAGACACTCATCACTTTTTTACTTAAATAAATGTAACACAAACATCGGTAAAAATGCTCCCTTATACAGATGTATTATTTTATATACAAATTTGGAGAGTATATATATATATATATATATATATATATATATATATATATATATATATATATATATATATATATATATATATATATATATATATATATATATATATATATATATATATATATATATATATATATATATATATATATATATATATATATATATATATATATATATATATATATATATATATATATATATATATATATATATATATATATATATATATATATATATATATATATATATATATATATATATATATATATATATATATATATATATATATATATATATATATATATATATATATATATATATATATATATATATATATATATATATATATATATATATATATATATATATATATATATATATATATATATATATATATATATATATATATATATATATATATATATATATATATATATATATATATATATATATATATATATATATATATATATATATATATATATATATATATATATATATATATATATATATATATATATATATATATATATATATATATATATATATATATGTTATAATATTTTTATCTCGGATTTCCCGTGTCAGTAGGTCTTGACTAAGACCATTTGTCTTCCGACGTTTCGCCTGAATATCACCAGGCATTTTCAAGGACTTAACGAAAAGCACGCGCGCGACACACGTCTACTCACACTGAAAGCTCACCGTCAAGTGACTCGTAGCGTACAAGATGGCCGCTTATGTCAAATATTGTTAGCGCGACGTGATTGGCTCCTTGTGACACGCCCACCTGCTGTCGTGTTCGTTGGTAATAATATTTCATCATTATTTTTGTGTTGTGATTTATTGTTAATTTTAGTTGTGACATTAATATTATTATTGTTGTGTTTTGGGGTTATTTTCGCTATGGTATTATTAATATTATTATTGTATTGTTTGTCATATAAAATGTTCTTCCAGGTACTAGGCAAACGAACTCCGTCGTCCCGATTGTTCATTATATCCCTTCTCTTATATATTTCTATAGCTTCCCTGTAAATTCTGAGAGGTTCACTGTTTAAACTTGCTATTATTTTTGAATGGTCAAAATCTATTGTATGTCCTTCTGTGAGCGAGTGTTGTACAAGTGAGGATGTAAGTTTTTTGTTTCTCATGTCGACTCTGTGTTCCGCTATTCGTGCTTCAACTTTTCGATTGGTTCTTCAATCGAAAAGTTGAAGCACGAATAGCGGAACACAGAGTCGACATGAGAAACAAAAAACTTACATCCTCACTTGTACAACACTCGCTCACAGAAGGACATACAATTGATTTTGACCATTCAAAAATAATAGCAAGTTTAAACAGTGAACCTCTCAGAATTTACAGGGAAGCTATAGAAATATATAAGAGAAGGGATATAATGAACAATCGGGACGACGGAGTTCGTTTGCCTAGTACCTGGAAGAACATTTTATATGACAAACAATACAATAATAATATTAATAATACCATAGCGAAAATAACCCCAAAACACAACAATAATAATATTAATGTCACAACTAAAATTAACAATAAATCACAACACAAAAATAATGATGAAATATTATTACCAACGAACACGACAGCAGGTGGGCGTGTCACAAGGAGCCAATCACGTCGCGCTAACAATATTTGACATAAGCGGCCATCTTGTACGCTACGAGTCACTTGACGGTGAGCTTTCAGTGTGAGTAGACGTGTGTCGCGCGCGTGCTTTTCGTTAAGTCCTTGAAAATGCCTGGTGATATTCAGGCGAAACGTCGGAAGACAAATGGTCTTAGTCAAGACCTACTGACACGGGAAATCCGAGATAAAAATATTATAACATATTTCACCCGTGAAAACATCAAATATAACATATATATATATATATATATATATATATATATATATATATATATATATATATATATATATATATATATATATATATATATATATATATATATATATATATATATATATATATATATATATATATATATATATATATATATATATATATATATATATATATATATATATATATATATATATATATATATATATATATATATATATATATATATATATATATATATATATATATATATATATATATATATATATATATATATATATATATATATATATATATATATATATATATATATATATATATATATATATATATATATATATATATATATATATATATATATATATATATATATATATATATATATATGTTAAATCTAAGGTTTTCGCGAGTACAAAATATGTTATTATTAAGTATTTTGGGGATAACCCGCGTTATCAATTAAGGAATATTGTGTATTCACTTTTTAAAATAAATACAAAAAAAAAACAACAAAAAAAATCAGTTATTTGACTAACTTGAGAGGTAACTTAGATGAGTCATTTTGAGCGTTGAGAGAACTCGGTTGCAGTGGCAAAAAGTATCTTTGAAGGTTGTACTTGATATCTGAACATGTTGGTTTGCAGAATGAGCATGGAACATTTTTGTTTGCTGTGGTTGTACCAGATTCGTCGGCTGCAAATGTGGAATCATCACCTGCCCATGCATTATCCCAACTTTCTACAATGATCAAATGGTTTTAATTAAATTTAGTACTCAAATCCTAACCAACAAACAATCTATTGATCATACACAGAGGTAAAGTGGCCTTCTTGGCTTATTTGATTAGGTATCTGACTGCTGATCAAAATGTCCCGGGTTCGATTCCCAGTGGAGATACAGTTTTTAAATGTGTTTTCAGTCCGGATCTGTGGGACAGTAAAAATCGTGAGTCTCCAGAATGTGGTAACTTGTTATTTGTTGCGTATTAAATTAATATTTTACATAGTACCTGTTAGTTGCCCAAGAAGGTATAAATAAATAAACAAAACTGAAAGTTGTACTCTCCTATCTGAAGGTACAAATTTCACGGTTACATTTTCTGTTTTTCTGACTCTCTTTGTGACAGGCCCCCTGAATTTTTGTAGACTGTCAAATTTGAATAAGAATTCCGAAGGTCTTAGTTTCTATTTTTAAAAGCCATTAAACATTCCTTGAAAACTTAAATGACTTACTGCTCCATCTACGAAGGCACTCCTCTTCTTTGAGGCTGCAAAATCTTTCGTAACCAGCCAAGGGATAGTAGAAGGGCACACATCCGCAAGAAGAGTAGATACTCTTGATCTTGCAACTGAGATAACATTCGCTGTTTGTGTTGTACATCCCTTGATCAGAGTCTGTGATGCACTCTCTAACATTTATGTCCAATTCTTCCACAGCTTTTGACGAAGATACTACAATAGCGTCCATGGAGAGGTATTGCTCAACCATCGGTGCAATAACTTCATCGAAACATCCTCCACTCGAGACATCTGGATAGTCCAATGGATTGAATATCATCATCTGGCGATAGTAAAATTATTGATAAAGTACATTTTTAAAGTATTAAGGCCTAATACTTATATGTAGGTAGGTACATATTAGATAGCAAGTTACACAATATCGGGCTCTAAGGGCCTAGGCAGTAAAAGCGGGGGTGGGCGGCCGACGCTGTTGTGCCCTCGTCAATTCTTTACTTAGAGAAGAGCAGGACGAACGCCTTTGTCTCGCTCGGCAGTGACTCGTCAACTGTGGCGAATGTTGTTTAGTTCGGGCACACCGTCAGCGCAGACGTCGTGTCAGACATCCTGTGTTGACAATTGTGACGTCAAATCTAACAGGTGATGATTGCGTCGGATGCCCCCGGTGTTAGCCCGCCAAGCTTTCGGACGCCAACACGAGGACCGAGGGGTGCGGGGACAAGCCCTTCCGTTCGATCGGTGTGCCTAGGGGCTTGCCCCTGCTGCCGATCTTGAGCGGTTGCCCCGCCGTTTGAGGTTGGATTCTCGGGGGCGGTGGTTGAACCCGATGGATAGTGGATATTTTGTGTTGTCCGACGTTGCGGCCGCGTCCGGGGGTGAACAGGACCAATGGGTTCTATAACGTCACCGGCGTGGAAGTGGTATCGCGATCTCCATAGATACACAATATCAAAACTTAACGGGGAACTTACAGACAATGTTCCCTGTAAGGTGTGCGCGTGTGCGCGCGCACACCTACTAAAATGTCTCCGCACACATGTTTTACCCTCCGCACAGTCGATATTATTTAAGAAAGTTTCCATTTCCATTTATTTCAAAAATTATCTTTGTTAGTGTTGTTATTATATAAAATCACTGTGATTAATAAATACCCATACATTTAATGAAAAATTGTACATAAAAAATTGTAATAAAAATATACATTTTAATGAAAAATTGTATGTGTGTTTATGGGGTGGGGGGTGTAAATTTATCGCACCGCCACTACACAGATACGTCGAAGATCCGCGCACACAATAAAAAAATTAGAGGGAACGTTGCTTACAGAGAAATATCGTAAACCGTTTGAGAAAATCTTTTTATGTATTCAAGAATCTCAAAAACATATTGTGTAATAATAGTCTGATATTTGTATATTTTGCATTTGTTTAATCTATCCTTAAGTATGGTGTCTCTGGATGGGGTGGTACTATGAAACGAATATTTCGCCAGTTGAGTCACACAAAGACTGATTATAGAGATTATACTGGGCAAACATTAACCCAACTATACCTTTGTTCCAACACTTGGGACCCTGGTGTAGAAATAATCATCTAAATTTGGATCTATAACAATCGATAGCCCGAATTCTTGTCCATACACAGCGTTATATCCAGTTTTCTTTTTCCCCGATTCCCTACAAAAACGCAATTATTCATTTGATTACTCAAACTATCTTATAACACATTCATAAACGTGACTACTTGCATCAAAACTTCAAAAAGCACCCATTTAATGGGACTCAATAACTACTATACAAAATATCGGAACACATGAATAAAAAGTAATGATAATAAAATGATTAATGATCAGAATATGACATCCAAAGATTAAGTAAATTACATATGCCTAATAGGTCTATAATCAAAGTAATATGATTATATAATATGTAAGTAATTGTTTTTTTTAATTCTGTATCACGAATATATTGTATATTTTTGCCATATTATTTGTTTTACATAATTTCTAAAGAAAACACCTAAGTTTCAATTATTTCGAAATCTACACCTTCTAATCAGTATAAATCGATATCCTTCTTGAAAGAACAAGAGGAAGTTTATAAACAGACGTCTTCTTAAATTTTTAAAATGTAGCAAATTAGAACTACATAATTACCGCTTATTTTGTAAAATTTCGTTTTAATCACTGACGACATATTGGATTTCTCGTAGTATATTGAAATCAAAAAATAAAGGCAATCGGTTTGTCGCCATAAACGAATTGTCCATTCGGTCAATTGTCCATACGATAAATTGTCCTAACGGTCAATTTTCCGTACGGTCAACTGTCCCCACGGTCAATTGTCCTTAAGGTCAATATTGTCCATTCGGTAAAAAGGGCGCTCGGTCAATTGTCCATGGCCAATCGGCTACGGTCAATTGTCCGGACACGGACCTGATTGTATGAATGGATTTATTTTTATATTTTCTGTATATTTTATGCAAATTTCAATCGTTTCATAATACCATTTATTTAAAACATTTTATTTAATTATAATTCTTATACGTAGATATTCGTGTAATTCTATTTTTTTATATTTCTACATTTTCATGACTTTTTTGCATACAAGTACGTGCATGCACATAAATCACATCTTGAAACAATCCCGTTATTACGGGATGCGTATGACAAATAAACTTTGCACACTTTTGGGTGCAATGCAACACAAACCATATCATATATACTTAATTAAAAAATAAGGTATAAGTACCTACATGCAAATAAAAAGAATACCTAACAGAGAGAAAAGTAAGCATAAAGAGCAAACAAAAAGATATAGGTACATAATATATAACCGTAATAACAAAAATTATTCATTTAAATAAAAATAAAAATAGAAAGAATAAATACCTAATGAATAAATTATAAATTATCTCATATTTCTTACCTGACGTTGCTTTCACTTTCACGAATATAATTGAAGGTGCAACAGAAGCCTCTGGAAGTTTTCTTAAATTTGAACAGTGAAGAACAGTTCACGATTTCTTTCCTCCAAGAACATCTCACCACCATATCTTCACACTGCGGGGTCAGCTATAAACAAAATGTCTTATTAAGAATATGGTGTAGATACCTATTTGTGACACCCGTCGCAAATCGCGGGAAATCTGAGTGAATTATAAACCATAAGTGGGACTGAATTTTACTAGGGTATTATCTTGGGTCTTTGCATCTTGATTTGGTTCGGCCCGATAATATTGTCCGAAGGCTAGCGTCCATACAGTCGCAGCGGACGGAGTGCATCAGACGGATTTTAGAATTCTTTGTATAGTAATTCATACAAGTGCGTCCACTGATCGGCATCGGACGGAGCGCGCTCTTCGGATCGTCGGAATGCCGACGCCGCGCCGTTGCTAAGAGAGCCAAAAATCCGATCGGATCTGTTATTTTCTATGGTGATGTCATACCGCCTTTTTATGGAAAATTGTCATTTATAATTTTTTTAACTATATTTTATTAATTCATAAATTGCGACAGGTTTCAAAACAACTCATCTTTAACATTTTGATCGTTTTTACATAGTTAGGTTGTGTTTCTGGAACAAAGATTAAAGTAAAAGTATAGTTAAAATTATCACATATAATCTAAGGTTAAAATACTTTTATTTCATAAAATTTTGCAATATTTTGGTTGTATCATTGAAATCTAATACCGTCAAACGGCACAATTTTGAACAATTTTATGAAATCAAAGTATTTTAACTATACTTTTACTGATACTTTTGTGTAAACTAGTTGCATGTAACACATGAGATCCAACTGTCGATAGCGATAGTATGTATAGTTGAAGAATATGTACCAAACTATAAACCCATAGATACAAATTATTGAATATTTTCAGATATTTTGTTTTCTATACAACATATGTAGGTATGTATGTCAAGATAGGATAGTATGGAGGAAGATCCTTTTTCCTACCCAGAATATGCAAATAGCATGATGGTATGTATGTATGTTTGGAGATGAAGTATCAAACTATTAAGTCTTCTTACATATTGTGTATAGGCGACTGCCATACAAAATGTATGAAGCGATGTCGTCACTAAATTCAATTTTTAAAAAAATTGTTAAAAAAAAATTGAGATCTTCTACTACAATGTTAATATTTTTTATAGAAAATTAAATTATCTAGTTGGGGTGTTTCGGCTTTTTTCGATAATTGTAAAAGTTTTGGAAATATAGGCAGTTAAACTCATAAATTTATCATAAAAAAAATATTTTTCTTAATAAAAAATGTTTGAGAAACCCTGGAATTTTTTTGAAAAAATTAATTTGAGATTTTGTATTTCAGCGTTCTAGCGTTTATGGTTTCTGAGATATATGGAAAAATAAAATAAAAATTCAAAAGTTGATAACCCCTGACTGAAACAAAAATTCAAAATTCCGAGTATAAAAGTTTTGTAGGCCTGTAACTGTTTATATATTCTGAAATTTTAGGCTCTGTAAATTGAGCGGATCAAAAGTTATAAGGGGGCGACGGACACACAGACACACAGACACACGAAATGTTCTACTCCAAATTCTGAGTAAATCCGTGTATGGAACATATATGCTGCGAAGCCTCTAAGTTGGTGTTTTTTGACTTCAAAGTTGGAAAAGCCGTGAAAAAAGTAGACCTCTCCATACAATTCTCGCGTATTCTGGCTTGATACATTGTCGATATGTTAAGAGAACAAAGTTCTCCTGAACAAATCGACAGTTGGACAACCCAGCCTTAGATAGTAAAAGTATCTCAATAATAACATCGAATGTTTGGCTGTATATACGTTTGCTACTCAATCAAGCGAAAACGGCTGAAAGATTTTGAATGAAATTTGGCATCAAGATAAAATATCCTAGAAAAGCCTATGGGCTATATATTTTTAAATTCATTCTAAATTTTATTAAATATTTTCATTGACATACGAGCCAAACGTGCGATTACCAAGCCGAAAAACAAACATTTGTATGGAAAATTGTATGACAGTTGTGTCGCAATCCCATTGGTGCGCCTCTGTGACCGCATTGCCAGAAACAAATATGTATGATGCGTTACGTCTGATCCGTCCTCTGTGTCTGTATGGACGCTAGGCTTGATTGTATTATTTTAAAATATATGTAAATAATTTTCGCCAGTGTAGCTATAACAATGATGTTTGTTCTTTAGTTCTCTTAAGATCAAAGGGAGTATTTTCAAAATCATTGCCATATATGAAAATCCATATTTATTTATGCACTTCGTAAATTAGATACTTTAATTCTATGATTAAATAATTATTTTTTTATTTGGTAAAAGTTGAGTATAATAAAATAACTTACTGTCGTAAACAAGTCATCTAAAGTGTATGGAGTGAGAATATCATGTAGTCTATCAAACTCATCGTCTGGCGGTTCTAAATTGTAAAGAGCACTTCCCAAGTGTCCCAATAGGTTCACTAAAGCCTCCTCTTCCAAATTAGTTTTACCTTTGGCAATCCTAGTACAAATAAAGAAATTAACTAATTAATAATACATTGAAATATTCTCATGAACCTCTTTGCACTATTCTAGATAGTAAAAGATAGTACATTTTACTGAAAAAGTTTTAATTTAAAAATTGTGTACCTATCCTTTGTCATTTTCATATCTACTATCGATACTCGCTTTACTAGAATCTCCAGAAAAAAAAACACGAATTAAAAACACAGATCACCATGCATATAATACATATGTATGTTGATTATTGATCAGTCTGGCAAAAATACACACAGAGATTTGCTCAAAGAGTCCTTTAGATATTCTAGATTAACAATAGTCTAGGCCAGGGGTCGGCAAAGTGCGGCTCCAGAGCCGCATGCGGCTCTTTGGCTCCTTGAGTGCGGCTCTGGCACAAATATCCACGGACCCGGGCAGGCGCATCGCGCCGAGGGAATAGACCCCCACACACGTACACTTCGGAGCGACAATATCAAATTTCAACGTCTTTGTATTGATTTGGAAATATTGGAGAAGAACAATTGTGATCTTAGTTCACAACACAAGTGGTCTGCTTTGAAAGACCTGGAGAAGGAAAACATGATCATTTTCAACGTCTGGAATAGTATTCCTGACTCTTACGAGTAGCTTAAAAAACTCGCGATTGCTGTTGTTTCCCTTTTTGGTTCTACATATTCATGCGAACAATCTTTTTCAAGCATGAACTTTATCAAGAGTAAACTGAGAAGTCGTCTTATTGATGAGAACCTGGAATCATGCCTAAAATTAAAAACAACAACGTACAACCTTGACTTACTGAAACTGGACATTGTTCGCATTAAGTGTTTGTCATTCATTGTCATGATTTAAATTTATGGATATTTTTCTTTCATATTATTTGCTTAATAACGAATAAATCTTTACTGAGTGTGAAATCAAGTTTTATTCAGTGTAACCGTAATTTAATAGAGGTCTAAAATTATAATAAAGGTTTACTAAATTAAAAAACAGATTTGGCTCTCAGAATTTTTTTGAATCGTTGTAATGTACATATTTGGCTCTTTGGCCAATAAGTTTGCCGACCACTGGTCTAGGCGATATTTATTACTTGTCAATGTCAAAATATAAAAACTTATTGCATCAATATTTCTTGATGCAAATTGTCAATTTTGTTTCGTTATAATGTGTTATTATTGTTTTATTTACTTTTTTATTTTGAATTTATGGTATATTGCATGGGACTCTCTTTTAACTTGTATAGGTAGGGTAAATTGGACACTTTCTATTTTTTCACAATGATTATTATGGTTTTTCAAAATATTGTTTTCAAGTACATTTCTCCATGCGGTCGGGATTCGAATGCTATCGTCCCTATTATTCATTATATTGTAGCTTCTTCTATATATTTCGATTGCTTCCCTGTAAATTCTAAATGTTTCATTGTTAATATTCGCTACCATTTTTGAATTTTCAAAGTCTATGGAGTGATTTTCGGTCAATGAGTGATTAACTAGAGATGAAGTTAATTTCCGGTTTTTAATATCTACGCGATGTTCAGAGACGCGCGCCGAGATTCTACGATATGTCCTGCCTATGTAAGTTTTTGTGTAATCACCGCAAGGGATTTCGTAAATACCGTGTGACTCTAATGGTATTTTATCTTTCGGACTTTTTAAAAAGGATGAAATTTTGTTGTCTGTTCTAAAAATGGTGCGAATATTATGTTTATAAAGTAGGTGACTGATTTTGTCTTTAGTGCCTTTTATGTAAGGTAAAAATGCAAAGGCGAGTGGCTTTACTTTAGTTGATGTATCTTTTTTATTAAAATTTTTATTCGTTTGATTTTTTATTGCATTATTTATCGTGAAATTGGAAAAACCGTTATTTCGTAGCTCGTTTTTAAGATACTCTAATTCGTTTTGAATGTTTTCGGAGTCGGTTATCCTTAGTGATCGTGTTATCAAGGTGTATGCTACAGAGGCGATTTATGCTGGATGATGGTTCGACGATGCGTGGAGATATCTGTTGGTATGTGTTGATTTTCTATACACAGTGTGGCCGAGAGTGCCATCGTCTTTTTTGATTGCGAGGACATCAAGAAAAGGTATTTCACCATTGTTTTCTATCACCATTGTGAATTTGATGTTATTGTGGAGATCATTCAGAACGAACCAGAACGATCTCCACAATAATAATATATTGGATAGGTTGCCCATTAATTGAATAAAATCATCATAATTGATACAGTTATTGGTCACCCCCCAATACGCCTAAACTAACAAACAAAAATATTCACACAATGAAAACACAGTACAGTAAAATAACTAATCTGCTATTAACTATAAATGAATATTAGACATCATATAGAACTTTATCTACTTACATGTAAATTGAGTCACAATCCTTAATAATTTCTTAAGAAAATTCAATATTAATACACTAGCACGTTAACGACTTGTCAAAATATTTTTTTTGTAACTGTTATGTATCCAGTCAGTTATTAGATGATTCAAGACGACATCTATGATAAAATATCTTAAAATCATTCAAATATGTTCTTATTATTTTATGAAAAGTACTTCAGTGTCCAATAACTGTACTGTTTACCCTACTCTTTTTCTATTCTATCTTGTAATCTATTTTTACGTTACTTTGTTGTTTACTAATTTATTTATATTCTTTTTTTCTTAATTATTTATTTAATTTTGTTTCTGCATATATATATTTTGTGTATTGCATATTGTATGAATGTAAACATATTTTTAGGCATCTCTTTTTTATATTTTGTTTCATGGCTTATTTTTCAACTGTTTTTTTTTATGTTGCATTCTTTTTTACACTTTTGAATTTACTTTATACCTAGGTATATAATTTATTTATGCTATTTATTTTGTTTCTTTTTGTTTTTGGTATTATTTTTTTATAAATGTTTAGATATAATATGCAAAAAATAATCTGATAGGTATTTCGTACATATATACATCTCTTTTTGTTTTCATTTTATAATATTATTGTATGTATTAAACGTGTTTGTACTGTTTTATTTTGTATGTAGGTACTTGTAAAAGGCTATTTAGCCGTTGATGGAAATTATTAATAAATATCGAAAACATGGTGCAAAAAGCCCAACGGTAAAGTTTGGATTGAAAATTTGCACACACGAACTGCCATTAATTCCAGATCTTCATCAATATAAGTCATCAGAATTCCATATATTCCAATAAGAATCATCATTTTGTGAGGTTCTAAATAATATACCACCACATCAATGACAGAATATTCTATACGCTTTTAATCAGTCAGTTCCGTGGGTTTATTCAAACCAGTTTTTTAACAAGAAATATGAGAAGTTAAAAATATGATACAATATTGTTCCACTCTATTAATCACTATAAGGACACTTTATTGAAACATTTGCAAAAACATACCCTGCAATAAAATATGTTATTTTTTGAAAGGAAAGAAGATTGTAATTCAATTATGTTAATGATTACTATCACTTCTTTTTGTTTTATTATGTTGATATTTTTTTCCTTTTTTATATGTAAGTTTACTATTGTATTCTGTGATTTTGTTGTAGATGTGATTTTTTTATTTATGCTTATAAAGTGCAATAAAAGCCTTAAATGATTATATAAATAAATACCTATATTTTCGTTGAATTTATGCATCACTATCATAAATAAAACAAACTATGAAATACCACGATATTGGGTTTCGTTTAAGATATTATAAATAGTTGTATATTATTTTTAACCTTTTGTGCAATTAATGTCAGAGATTAAAATCAATCTTTATTTTTTTATAAGAATCCTAGACCTAGTGGGGCATAGTAGTGTTACAATTACTGTATTTTTTTTTATTTAATTATATGATAAAAATAATTTCACTTCTTTATTCATTGCTTTTATTTTTTTCTTGCTAATTCATTGCTTTCTTATTTTGATTACTTTATTTTTCATTCCTTACTATTATAACTATCATTTCTTACTTTATTTTTCATTCCTTATTATTATTTAGCTGTGAGGCACCGGCTTAGAATAGTGCTTCCACTCTTTTCTATTATTGTTTTCGAGTGTCCCGTAAGAGCCGGGTAATCGAAAATACAACAGGCAACAATAACATCTCACATAGTTCATCAATGAGGTTCACCACCCATTCTGAATATAGTGCCTTTTTAGGTGAGACGAGACTGGTGTTTGGGTATACACAGATATGTTATGCTTCCTTTTATAAGGCAATGCACACCCGCACACCTTTCGCTGGTTACCCCACATCGTGGGATATGCCGTGATGGTATGAATGAACGAATGAAAGTATGAAATTTCTTATACGAATTAGTAGTGAGTAGGTTGATAAATTATTTCAGGAAGCACGAGTGAATAATATTGGTTGCGCAGGGGAGAGCGGGAAACCACGACAGCTTTTCTCTTTTGTATCATATCTTCCACAAATATTTTGTGAGCGCGTTTTTCAATCGTTTGTTTTAGCAATTTTAAAAAATTAAAAATGAGCAATTACAAGGATTGGGCCATCTGGACTACTTTCTTCTTGCTAATCCTGTTGATGTCACAAAAGGCAAGTCCTGGAAATGGCATGCCGGTCAAAGGATATCCTTCAGGAACTTGAGATGTTGCTATTGGACTCTTCAATGCACTGGCAGCCACAGTCCATATGACGAATCCAGCAAAAGCCATGGAACAAATATGTATGCACCACCATATTACCCTAAAACAATTTACCAAGAATCCATTGTTAGTATTTTTATACCACATATCATCACTAGTTATGGGCACACTACAAAAACATCTACAATGAAAACATAAAAACAATAAAAATTCACTAGAAAGTACAGAATAATAAATTGTCTAATTTAATGAAATAAGCACATTAATTTTCCATGTAACATATATGACTAAAAAACACATTTGGTTGCAATATACATACTTAGAATAGAAACAAACGGAAAATAACTCCTTTCTAATGAAAACGAATCATCGAAATCGGACGACATGTTAAAAAGTTAAAAATACATCGTAAAAAAAAATACGTAGAAAAATACCTCTTCCATTTTTGGAAGTCGGTTGAAAATACTGGTTAATACTGTACAGAAGAAGATAAAGAAAATCAGTATGAAAATTAAATCAATAATAATAATAAGATTTTAATTCAGTTGGTGAGCAGGGGGGTGCAATGCTACACAAACCATATCATAAAAATAAGGTATACCTACATACATATAAAAAATAAAAACAGAAAAATAAGCATAAAGAACAAACAAAAGGTAAAAAACGAAAAGAATAACACATTAATTTGTTAATATAAAAATAATAATAAATTAATAAATATATACTTATATAACCGATTTATTGAAATCACTGCAATATGAGACTAAAAAAATTATGTTTACATAATTAATTTGGACAAAATTTTTACGGGATACATAACATAAATTTTTTTGGCTGAGTTTTTAACTCTTTCGAGAGTTTTTTTACGTCAAATTTTAAATATATCAATAGAGACGAATTTGGAACATTATAGAAGAACCAGGAACTCAAGGCGCCTACAGGGCTTACGACCGTGTCACTTGCGCAACGTTCACCAATTATGCCTTCTTATACAAGAACCAGGAACTCTTCCTATAGGTGTCTTGAGTTCCTGGTTCTTCTATAATATTCCAACTTCGTCTCTATTGAGATGTTAAATAGTTTGTCAAAAAAAGTATCATTTGACATCCGACAGGGAAAAAATCCATTGTTTACGTATATGCAATTAAAAAATATTCAGGATACATAACTATGCGAAATTTTCAATATTTGGTAAATTTTGAAGCCCATTTTACAAATCATTAATCAAAATATAGAAATAATATTTATGGTTTTAAACTAAAACTAAAAATAAAAAAGAAAAGAATTATTAATATAACATTATTTAATGAAAAATTATCAGAATGTCACAACATTCATCTTATAAAATTCAGGAAGTCAAAAAAGATGTTACAACATTCATTTTTTACAATTTCGGATATCAAACACGATGTCACAACATTCATCCTTTAAAATTCAGTAAGTTATCAGGATGTTCCTACATGTAAAATTTCGCATGTCAAACAGGATGTCACAACATTCATCCTATAAAATTCAGGAAGTCAAAGAAGATGTTACAACATTCATTCTTTACAATGCCGGATATCAAACAGGATGTCACAACATTCAACCTTTAAAATTCAGAAAGTTATCAGGATGTTCCAACATGTAAAATTTCGCATGTCAACCAGGATGTCGCAACATTCATCCTATAAAATTCAGGAAGTTAAAGAAGATGTTACAACATTCATTCTACAAAATATCGGATATCAAACAGGATGTCACAACATTCATCCTATAAAATTCAGGAAATTAAAGAAGATGTTCCAAATTCATTGTGTAAAATTTCTGATGTCATACAGGATGTCCAACATTTATCCTATAAAATTAAGGAAGTTAAAAAAGATGTTACAACATTCATTCTATAAAATACAGGAAGTTAAAGAAGATGTTCCAACATTCATTCTGTAAAATTTCGGATATCAAACAGTATGTCACAATATTGATCCCGTAAAATTAAAGGATGTCACAAAATTCATCCTGTTGGTACAATCAACATAGTGATTTTTTTTAAGCTAATGATTGTGAATAATTAAATAATTTTACCAATGTAACTTACTTTTCTTCAATCTGTATTGTGTCATCTGTAAGATATTTATAGCAATTAATAGATGAATTCAAGAGAAACTCGTGAGTTCTTTCTTTTCTCTTTTCTGATATTATCTTTTTGATCTTTCTAAACTTAGTTGTAAGCTCCAGTTTCGTTGGGAAAATCGATTTGTTTTCGTGTTCCTTTGTTGTAATTTTTTCCCATTCTCTGACGATCTTTTTTGTCTCTCTGCTCATTTTATTTCCTTTTTTTATTTATTGATATAACAGAAATTAATTTTGATAGTCAGAAAAACAGAAAAAAGAATCACATCAGTAGTTTTAAGTAAAAAAAACTTTTTTATTTTTTAGTCAATTATGTCGGACTTCGTGGCTCAATTGGTTAGGTATCTGACTGCTGATCCAAGGGTTCTGGGTGGAGACACAGTTTTTAATTGTGTTTTTTATCTAGAAAATATACCATACTTAAATGTACGTAAAATATTTGATAAAATACCGAAAATGAGGTCTAGGTCATAGATTTTTATTATAATATATTAGATGTAGTGCCTATTCTGTACAAAAAGTGAGTCATGGAATATCGCGCGTTTGACGTTTTGGTTGGCAATATATTTAATTTTTCCGTACATTTCAACACATCCTAGATGTTTTTTTTTCGACAAATAAATCCGAATACAATTCACATTAGTCATTTTTCTCTATAGAAAAACGATGTGGTCTGCCAACCAAAACGTCAATAATCCCCCGAAAAATGCCTCACTTCGATTCATACAATATTTGATAACTACGACATCCAGTATATTATAACTACTAAAAATCAATGGTCTAGGTATATAAAATGCGGTCTACATAGAAGGCGGTCTGTGACAGTACAACGTCTGCCAGGGCCTACTAGTAGCTAATATAATTTATTTTAAATCTGCATAAGAAACTTATTTTTCATATTTTGTTTAATTTCTTAAGAAATCGTTCCTTGTTTTTTTTATTTTCACTGCACCATTATTTATAATTAGTTTGTTTTTTGAAAGAAAAAAAATAACTACAAAACTTTTTTTGTCTAAAATCTGGTATATTTGATTGAAAATCCATTAAAAACTGCTAACATAAAAATAAAAGAACATAATTTAATTATGTTTATGTTCATATAAAAAAATGTACTAAGTACATATTTTTTCTGATTATATACGTAGTATCTTTTTTTACCATTGATTTCGTCACTGCTTGTCACTAAGTGTTTTTTTATATCACTGAGGCGAGTCAAAAAAATGGATTTCATTTTATGTATTGCGTGACTGAAACATTCCTGATAATGTTTTAATAATATGTACCTATGTGTAAAGGTCGGTCTACACAACATTTTATAAAACGATGCGAGATTTCTGTCGTAGAGAGTGAAGTGAATCGCGCGACTGAAACGACAAAAAACAATAATTAATACTTGACGATTTGAGGTCCCTAAGACGAAATGAGGTCCCTAAGACGAAATGAGGTCCCTAAGACGAAATGAGGTCCCTAAGACGAATGTGTGGTAGAACGATCTATTATAGAATAAGGAATGTGGACATCAGACGAGAATGCAAGATTGAAAGAGATATTGTGAGTAGAATGAAAGTAAATACACTACGATGGTTCGGACATGTGGAGAGAATGAATGATGAGCGCCTGACAAAGAAAGTATACAAGGCTGAAAAGAGTGGAATGAGAGGTCGTGGCCGCCCGAGAAAGAGTTGGCATGTTCATATAAATGAGATTTTGAAAGATGGTTATATACAAAGTCAGAATAATATGAGAGCATGTATGACGCGATGCATGGATGTAAATGAGGCAAAACATGTATGTCAAGATAGAGGTGTCTGGCGTTCGGTCCTCTCTGCCTACTCCAAGTAGAGATACGGCGTGATGGTATGTATGTATATAATTTTGTATGTAATTTTTATGAAATTGGATTAATCTAAAAAAAATTCTTGTTATTATTTTGTATTTTTTATTTAATAATTTTCAAGATCAAAATTGTCTTAGATAATATATTTAAACAGAAATATTGTAAGTTACCCGTCTCAGAACAGGTTTTAGGGTTTCCGACACCGAAACTAAAAAAAAAATGCGCGCGCTCCGTACGATGCCGTATGAATTCCTATACAAAGAATACTAAAATCCGTCTGTTGCGCATCAGTCGCAGTCGGATCGCAATACAAAATTGACACCTTTTGAATATATTCATAGGATATGTAGGTTTAATTCAAACGTAGAATTATACTGAATAATCAATGTGAACTGTAGCACTACCGAAATACCTAGTATATTATGTTTATGTATGTATTTGTATTCAACGCAATAATTGGTTTTATATTATTTGTTGTTAAATTTATTTATTCCAATCGTCTGTTGGTTTTATATAATTTGTTGTGTTAAATTTATTTATTCAAATAATCTTGTAATGGTTTTGTGGTATTCTATTTTCGAATAGGTATGTGATTGAAATTAAATTGTTATTAAACTATCTTAAAGCACTAAATGTGTTTTGTAATTGGAAAACATTCATAGTTTCCGTCAATCTTCATCAGCCTTTTTGCCGCTGAGGGAGACAGTATGCACATTGTGGTATACCTAACCACTGAAAAAAATTATTAAAGAAAAAATATACTACCACAACTAATGGAAACGTGACAGAAACCCTCTTGATTATCAGATGTTCTCTCTTCTGCGAAAAAGACAAAAGAAAACTGTCGATCTCATCTTCAAAAATTACATTAACTTGATTGAAAACGGAATACGACAAAACGTAAAAACTTTATGGAATTATGTAAAATCATTCAAAAAGATACCAGACATTCCTGAGACCATGTTCTTCGGCAATGCCACACCTCATCTAATCGAGTAGGCATAGCCAATCTTTTTCCGACTTCTTCGGCTCAGTTTACATCACACCTAATAGTGTCACTAACGAAAACAACAACATCGATAACCCTTATCTTATTAATTCCATATCCATCGACTATAACAGTACGCTAAAATATCTTCTTAACATAGATATATCAAAGGGTGCAGAAAACGATAATATTCTTGGAGTTTTTTTTTTTTGAAAAAATGCGCTCGGGTCCTGGCACACCCGTTATGTTATATATTCAATTTGTCACTTATTAACGGCACATTCCCTGAAATATGGAAAACTGCTCTTGTTCATCCCATACTGAAAAACGGTGATAAGCACGATGTCACTAACTATAGGCCACCATCTCCAAACTCCCAATTATTAGCAAAGTGTTTGAAAAAATAGTGTATGATCAGGTTTATAGTAAAATATCTTCATATATCACCACTGATCAACACGGTTTTATGAGAAAACGTTCTACCACCACTAATTTAGCCCAATTTACTGGTTATCTTCATGATAAATGGATCAGAGACTGCAAATAGATGCTATATATACTGACTATGCCAAAGCATTTGACCGCGTAAATCACCCAACTCTCTTGCATAAATTGTCATTGATAGGTATACAAGGTGATCTATTTAGGTGGCTTAAATCATATATTGATAATAGACACCAAATAATCTCGGTTAACGGACATTCTTCTAAATGTATTAGCGTGACATCTGGAGTTCCCCAGAGATCTCATTTAGGTCCCCTTCTCTTTATGTAATATTTATATAAATGACATCGGAAAATGCTTTTACAGTAGTCAAGTATTATTATTTGCCGATGACATAAAAATTTTCAAAACAATCTCAAATTGCTCTGATTGTGCCGATCTACAGAAGGATTTGGAACGTTTATCCGTTTATTGCAATGAAAATTATCTTTCCTTAAATATATCCAAGTGTTTTTCTATATCTTTCACTAGGAAGATAAAAGTTGTAAAATACAATTATAAACTGAACAATGTAGTTTTACCGACGAAAACAGACTGCAAAGATCTTGGCGTACACCTTGATTCAAAACTTCTCTTCGACAAACATATTGAAATTATAGTAAACAAATCTTATAAAATGTTAGACTTTATATTTAGAATCAGTAAATACTTTAAAAACCCCAATACATTAAAACAATTATATTGCTCTCTTGTCAGAGGTCAACTTGAGTACGCATCAACTATATGGAATCCCCAGTATAAGGTTTACATTCACTCGTTGGATCAAATTCAGAATAAATTCATTAAATATTCAAACAACCGTTGTAACAATACTTACCAACCTACTTTACTAACTTCTTTGACCACGCGACGCACAATTTCAGACCTTATGTTCCTTCACAGTATACTAAATGGAAACATAGAATGCCATGAAATTCTTACCAATATCAAATTTAATACATCTACTCGCCGGACAAGACATACGTCACTTTTCTTCTCCAATATCTGTAAAACAAATGCTTCCAAAAACGCTCCGATTAACAGAATGATAAACTTATTTAACTCTTATGAAAAAAATGCCGACTTAGACATATTTTTTGATTCACATATAACATTCAAAAATAAACTATATCTAACATCGTGACATTATAACAATTATTTACAGATTAATTTTATTTTTCCCAACCACCCTCAGCAATATATTTTCTTTTTCTTCTCAACTCATGAATCTGTCAATATATGTTCGTCTACACACACATGCACACCCTCTCTCACACACACACATACACACCCACACACTCACACTCTTTCTAGATATCTCTTTCACACACACATGTATTACTCTTCTCTCATGCGCGCACCCACACTAATTCACACTTTTTTGTTGTATTATTTTGATATTAGGTATAGTACGTAAGAGGTACATGTTATTTTTATTTATTTAATTTTAATACTTGTATGCATGTACTGTGTGCTGTCCTTTGTAAAATAAAATAAAAAATAAATAAAAATATACCATCATCATCACCATCATCATCAACAACGGCTCCACAACGGCTATATATTTTTTCACATTCATTCTTATTTTCATTTAATAAAAGCATGTACGAGCCAAGCATGCTATTACCAAGCCGAAGCAAAAAATATATTGTATTTACATTTTCTATGTAAAATTGTCAACAATTTTAAATGACAGTTGTGTCGGCAATCTGATTAGTGCGCCTCTATGGACGCACTGCTATGAACAAATCCGTCCACTGCGCTCGTATGGCCTTAATAGATCCCAATTATAAAATACTTCACACATAAGAGATATACATATATAATAATTTAAGAACATCTTATAATATAATATATCAAGTAAAGATAAGGAATGTACATAGGTATCTTATCGAATTTGAACAAACTAATGAACTATGACATTATATACTGTACCTACGGGAAACACACAGAGAATTTTTACTTTATTTTACAATATATCTCAAAAACCTTAAAAGCTAGAACGCTGAAAATTTGTATGAACATAGACAAGTACAATATATCCAATTTATTATTTCAAAAAAATTCCAGAATTTCTCAAACATTTTTTATTAAGAAAAATATTTTTTATGATATATTTATGTGTTTAACTGCCTATATTTCCAAAGTTTTTAAAAATATCGAAAAAAGCCGAAACACCCCGGCTAGACAATTTAATTTTAAAAAATATTAACATTTTAGTAGTACATCTTAAGTTTTTTTTTAACAATTTTTTTAAAAATTAATGATTCATTTTCATTAATTTTCAAACTTTTTTAATGTTTCTTTGATTTTTATTCATGTTGATTTGATTTAATTACTCTATTGTTGACTTTGTTAAATTGCTTTGTTTTGATATTATTTTTTTTTTATAAGTGATTTCCCTCATCGAGCACAAGATTGTAATCTTTTTGAAGAGGCACTGCAAAGAAAAATTTGTAAAAATATTATATCTTGATTTGTTATTGTAAAATTATTATGTTAAATAAATAAATAAAATTAAAAATATCATTTCATACATATATGTAAGAAGACTTAATAGTTTGATACTTCATCTCCAAACATACATACATACCATCATGCTATTTTCATATTCTGGGTAGGAAAAAAGGACCTACCTACATACTATCCTATCTTGACATACATACCTACATGTGTTGTATAGAAAACAAAATATCTTAAAATATTAAATAATTTGTATTTATGGGTTTTTATAGTTTGGTACATTTTCTTCAACTATACATACTATCGCTATCGACAGTTGGATCTCATGTGTTACATGCAACTAGTGATAAATAAATAAATCAATGAAAATAATGTTGCATTTTATTTTGATTTATTAAACTAATTGCATATAACACATGAGATCCAACTGTCGATGGCGATAGTAGGTAGGTATGCATAATTGAAGAAAACGTACCAAATTAAAAACACTTAAACACAAATTAATTAATATTTTAAGATATTTTGTTTTCTATATAAAACATTAGTGAACCCCCGGCAAACTTCGTATTGCCCGTATAATTAAAAATGGTCCTTCATTACCACCCGTAGCTTCAGACCCTTCAGTACCTCCCATCCCTTCAGTACCTCTCTTACCTTCAGGCCCTTCAGTACCTCCCGTCCCTTTATACCCTTCAGTACCTCCTACCCCTTCAGGAACTTCAGAATCTCCCGTCTCTTCAGGCCCTTTAGTACTTCCTTTCCCTTCATTACCTCCTGTCCCTTCAGTAAGTTAAGAAAAACTTTAAATCATTCTGGAAGACCTGCGAAGAGATGAAAAAACAGTTGGACCTTCTTTTCCCAGGATACTCCACCTTTATAGGTAAAATGACCAAATATACGAAGAAAAACGTTTAAATCCAGAAACCTGCGAAGAGATGGAAGAACAGATACATACATACAAACATTCAAATTTATAATATAGATGAAGGTCTGTACATATATCAGGATAAGGATATTATTGGAGGTCAGTCTGTTTTTCCTACAAAGAATAAGAAAACAGCATGATTTATGTTTGTAGATTAAGTAGCAGCAGGTATCAAACTATTGAGTGAGATATTATGTAGTGTTTACTGCCTTACAAATTGTATGAAATGATGTCATAAAAATTGTTATAAAAAGTTTGAGATGTATGTAGGTACTACTACAATGTTCATATTTTTATAGAAAATTAAATTTTCTAGTTGGGTGTTTCGACTTTTTAAAAACTTTGGAAATATAAGCAATTAAATACATAAATTTATGATAAAAAATATTTGAGAAAATCTGGAACTGTTTAAAAAAAATAAATTTGAGATTTTATATATTTATACTAATTTTCAGCATTTTAGCTTTTATCGTTTTTGAGATATATGGAAAAATAAAACAAAAATCCAAAAGTTGATAACTCCTGACTGAAACGGATATTCAAAATTCTGAGAGTAAAAGTTTTGTAGGCCTATAACTATCTATATATTCTGAAATTTTGGGCTCTGTGGATTGAGCGGATCAAAAGTTATAAGGGGGGACGGACACATCACACATAGACAGACATACAGACACACAAAATGTTCTACTTCAAATTCTGAATTCATCCATTTATATAGAACATATATGCCACGAAGCTAAGTTGGTGTTTTCACCATATTGGCGCTACAGCCCTGTGTGGGCCCTGGCCTCCTCCAGAATCCTTCTCCAGCCGTCCCTGTCCTCCACCGCTCTCCTCTAGTTTGTCATTCCGATTGCTCTCATGTCGTCTTCTGTATCGTCCAGCCATCTTAGCTTGGGCCTGCCTCTACTTCTCCTGCCCTCTGGATTGGTATTAAGAACCTTTTTGGGTACACGAAAAAAAAAACAAGTTGGTGTTTTAGGCATGCAAAAAATCCACCACACGATACAAAATGTTCCTTTTTTTGCCGTTCACCAGAGGTTGGTGTTCTTCGGCATAAACACAGTATAATATTGTTTATTGTGCAATTCAAAGACTGTACGAAAATGTTTCTTCATACACGCGTCTTGGCTTAATTCTGTCGATTCATTATGACAATTAAATTCTCTTAAACGAATCGACAGTGACTGTACAACTATTGTATTTTATTCCTAGTATTTTTTTATCATGTGAAACGAGATAATTACTTTTAACTGGCCGACTGGAAGTTGGAATGAATGAAATAAATAAATACAGAAATTCAATAGCCTTCATATCCATATTATCTATCATTAATGTACGTATTTTTTTCATTTTTATTTGCCATCTTTGATCCCTTAAGCACATGGGTACTTTACACTCCTACCTACTACTTAACACGAATAATTCTTTACAAAGAGATTAATATTTAATGTAGGAATCCTCTCCGGTATAATGAATTAATGAAGGGTGTCTTCTGATGAACTAGCGGTACTTGAATAAATTGTGGATAAGTCTCTAAAAAAATTAAAAAGTAGACGACTAGGTACTTTGTAATATCTGAAATCTCTTAATATCTTTAGCATAATGGATGAATAAAAAGTAATAATTTAAATTTGGAAAAATGAAAATTAAAAGATGAGATTTGTTACCTAATTTCTTAGCGAAACTTTTTGAACTCTTTTGAGTTTATTATAAAAAAAAAGCGCCTGCAAATCAAAATGCACGCAGCGGGTCATGGAAATAATAAAAAATCTACTTCAAAATTATTGTGAAGAGAGAAAAAATGTGGCATTCTGTTCTCTCTGCCTACCCATTGAGGGACATGGCGTGATAGTATGTTATGTATGTATGTAGTAATGTTATCTTTCATACTATTATGTATGTATGTATGTAGTAATGTTATCTTTCATACTATTCGCCTATATAAAATAATATGTGTCATACATAATTACAGATTGTAGACGCCTTTGTCGATATTGATATTTGGATGTCAGCAAACAAACCTTAACCCAAATAAAACAGAATTACTTTGGACAGCAACGCGAAAACGTCATCATTTAATAGACACCTCCCCACTAACCTTCGAAGACTCAGATATTATTCCCAAATCCTGTGTCAAACTTCTCGGAGTCAAAATAGATTCGAATATAAGCTTTTCAAACCAAATAAACACAGTTTCATCTTCTGCTTTCTTTGAATTAAGACGTTTAAAGTCAATCCGAAGGAGTATCCCATCTGAAGCCATGAAATCTTTGGTAAGCGCCTTTGTTGTCTCCCGTTTGGATTACTGTAACGGTATATACCTATGCGAATCTACCAAAAAAAGAAATTAATAAAATTCAGTCAGTTTTCAATGCTGCAGCCAGGCTCATCACCGGAGCCTCCAGGTTTTCTCACATCTCTCACCATCTCCGCAATCTCCATTGGCTTAAAGTTCCTGAAAGGATTGAATATAAACTCTGTCTCATGATCTTCAAAGCACTTCATGGTATGGCTCCTACTTACCTCTCGGAACTTTGCATTCCTCTTTCAATTAACGACAGACAATCATCACTTCGTTCTGCATCTTCATCCATGGTTGGAAAATTATTTGAAATAAACAGGGTGCATACCACTAATTTCGGCGATCGTGCGTTTGCTGTGGCAGGACCAAATGCATGGAATAAGCTCCCAAATACCCTCAGACAAACTGAAAATATATCTACCTTCAGAAAAAATCTCAAAACACACCTTTTTCGCAAATCTTACCAAAGCCATAATGATACATCTTAATCAATTTTCAGCGCCCTTGAGGTGAGATATTCACGAAAACGGCGATTGTATTTGAAGATTTTGATGATTTTCTCATGGATCCCATAATCAGATCTTGTTCATATTGAAATGGAACCTATAGGAAGATACCTCTTTTATAATTAAAAAAGAATCATTTAAATCGGACAACGCAGTATAAAGTAATCGCTGATAATACATAATAAGAAACTTCAGGTCGAATTGATAGCCTCTCTGTTTTTGGAAGTCATTATGGTTAATAATGCTGGGCGTGAGTTAATAATCAAAGAGGATAAATATATACAGATCTTTTAATTATTATTAAATACTCTCTGCCTACCCCGCGAGGGACATGGCGTATTGGTATGTAAAAATATTGTCAAAATCTCTTGATGGGTACATGTATTTATCCTTCATGGCCAAGAGGGGCACGTCCAATGCCAGTATACCCTGCTCAGGATAATCTGCACTAGATAGCAGCAGATTCCGGTAGAGCGGCTGCATCGGGAACGGCAGTGGCTGGGCACGTACCAAGAGTAACACTGCATGAGCGTGACTCAACATCACCGGATTCCTTGAAAACTGAGAAATTGTTGAAATAAAAACGAATTTACATCAACAATGCTATAGGTGAATCTCCAATTATCCTGTACATAATAATAACCTTTATGATAGAACCTTGTCAAAAAATATACCTTTACAGAATATTGCAGGTGTTCAGAATATGTACTGTAAATATAATTTAAACAGCCATTTCCTATAATTTAGTGGCAAAAGGATGTCCTGTTTAACTTTGATAAAATAGGAAATTGTTTCCTGCTTTTTTCTTGTCGCAGTCATGAACAATATTATTATTCATCGACAAACACTTAAAATGATAAAATCAAAAATGTTACTGCGCATTTAGGTTTAGTGCTATATGAAACATACGTTTTACAATTTTTATTTCTTAAATAGTGAATTATATTTGTACACTTTTAATCCCAGGATGAAATTTAATTCATTTGTGATTAAATCGCATGTCAATAGAGATTTCTACTTAACAGCTTTTATTTATGTATAATAGTTGCATGAGATACAACTGTCGATGGTGATAGTATGTATAATTGAAGAATACGTACCAAACTATAAACACTTAGAACCCAAATTTATAAACATTTTTAGATATTTTGTTTTCTATGTATACCATGTTTTGTTTATTTTATTTCCAAATAAAAAAGAATTACATAAGCCATAATTACATAACAATATTATTACAATACAAATAGAAAATATATATCAGTACTAGCTGACCCGGCAAACGTTGTTCTACCATATAAATTATTTCTTGTGAATAATTTGGTAATTAAATAAAAAAAACTAACTTATTGCATGTATGTGGGGATGGGGTCTATGAGTGAAAGAGGAATGGAGCGCTGTGGACGATAACGGCCTATAAAAATAACAAAACGGCCTCCGTGGCTCAGTGGGTTGGGTATCTGACTGCTGATCCAAAGGTCCCGGGTCCGATTCCCGGTGGAGACACAGTTTTTAAAATTTTGTTTTCAGTCTGGATCTGTGAGACGATAAATATCGTAAGTCTCCAGAATGTGGCAACTTGTTATTGGGTGTGTGTTAAATAATTATTTGACATAGTACCTGTTAGTTGCCCGAGAAAATAAAAAAAAAACGTAAATTAAATAAAACACCAACCATTCATTTTTTTAACTCAATGTACCTACTTCATTAACTTTACTCACATTTTCAAAGCTTGATCTCTTAAAAATTAAATGTAAATTAAAAATAACCGATACATATATTTTATCTTAAATTATGCCAATTAAAAAAAAACAATATCAATCTCGAAGAGAAGTGTACAATGTTTTTAGTACACTTCTCTTTTTTTCATCTTCCTTCACTATTCATGCTGCTCGGCTGTGGAACAATTTAGCATTATATATTAGAACTGCCACATCACTTCCAATTTTCAAATCTCGTCTTAAATGCTCACTCTTCCTCTCAATTTCACTTTCCATCCCTTTTGTTCGTTCCTCATCCTCTCCCTTCCCTTTCTGATTTTCCTCTCCTTTCTTAATTTGTGTGATTTCTCACTTTTTGTTTGCTGTCTTATACTGGTTGTGTTATTGTGTTATTATGTATGTGCCGAAACTATTGTATGTACTTTTGATCTCAGATGGTTGACTGGAAGAAATTGCCTCCAGGCAATAAGTCCGCCATTTGTACTATGTACTTTTATGTATGTACAAAAAAGTGTTTTATGAATAAATAAATAAAAAATTATCGTACGACAATGATTAATCAATTGCATCTGTGGATAAAAGTAAAAATAGTAATATCGCTATTAAAAAATAGGGGTTATGGTAAAAGGGTGTGAATTTAGGGTTATAAGTATTTTTTAATGCCGATTCAGAAATTTTTTTTTAAAAAAAAATTGTTAAAAAACTAAAAAATCTGGAGAGGGCCACCCTTATCACATAGGGGTATAAAAAATAGCCTACAACCTATTCTCAGACCTACCAAATAAACGCAAAAAAAATCATAAAAATCGGTCAAGTCGTTTCGGAGGAGTTCGATAACAAACACTGTGACACGAGATTTTTATATATAAGATTAGGTACTTGGATATATTGCCTCACTAGGCAATGTAGGTATGTATGTTAGGATAGAATAGAATGGAGGTCAGTTTATTTTCCTATTCAGAATATGAAAACAGCATGATGGTATGTTTGGAGATAAGTATCAAAATATTGAGTCCCCGTAGATATTGTGTAGTGTATACCTACTGCCATACAAATTGTATGAAACAATGTCATCACTAAATTCAATTTTTATAAAAGTTGTTACAAAAAGTTTGAGATGTAGGTAGGTACTACTACAATGAACATATTTTTATAGATAATAAAATTATCTATTTGGTTTGTTTCGGCTTTTTTAGATATTTAAAAAAATGGAAATATAAGCAGTTAAACACATATTTATCATAATTTTTTTTTCCTAATAAAAAATGTTTTAAAAAACAAATTTGAGATTTTGTATTTGTCTATATTTATTCTAATTTTCAGCATTATAGCTTTCATGATTTTTGAAATATATGGAAAAATAAAGTAAAAATTCAAAAGTTGATAACCCCAGATTACAAAAATTCAAAATTTTGAGTAGGTATATAAAAGTTTTGTAAATCTATAATTTTCTTTATTTTCTGAAATTTTAGGCTCTGTGCATTGAGCGGATCAGAAGTTATAAGGGACGGACGGACACACACAGACACACTAGATGTTCTACTCCGAATTCTGGGTAAATACACATATTACTTATATTATGCTGCGAAGCCTCTGAATTTGTATTTTTTGGCTTCAAAGTTGGAAAAACCGTGAAAAATATAGACTTGGCATACAAATCTCGCGTATCTTGGCTTGAAACTTTGTCAATATGTTAAGAGAAAGAAATTCTCTTGAACAAATCGACAGTTGGATAATGTTCACAGTGGTCAAAACTATTTCATTATTTTTACCCACTTTCTGCGTTCTGTGTCAAGGTTACCTTGTATGCTTTTCCAGATTTTCTCATAATGATAAACTAATTCATATGTTTTATTCTTACCAACAATTATTTTTTATAGTCCGAGAATAGCAACGTTTTCGTTTAATCATTTTTAATGGTTGGTTCAATATATAATATATCTTTATTCTATGGGTTGGTTTTTTGATCTTTTCTTTCTGGTATGAAAAAGGTAAGTCTGGCAAATTACCGCCATCTACTGAAGTATTGGATACACTTTTATTTACATAGTTTAGTATATTTGAGGTTTGCGTCACAGATAAATTTGTTAGTAAAATTCTTCCATAGATGGACAGAATTGAGGTTCAAATCGAAACCTATTTTATAAGTGAAAATATTTTATAACGTTTTCTAGTGCAAAATAATACAAAACAATTTTAAAGGACAATTTCTTTAATTAACATTCTAGAAAATGCTAAACATAATACAGATGATGTCAATAAGTACTACAGTGAAAAAATGAGTATGTATAATTTTCGCCAAACATTTTGAACACGGGTACGCAGAGCGCAAATTTATATCTTTTTGCTTCCTTGGTATACGTGCAAATCGCCCCACTTCTCGGCGAAAAGGCTAAAGATATTTGGCGATAACTATACCTACCTATACTTAAAAAGTAATATAAGTTAAAATACATATTTCAGTTTTTTAATTCATATTGAAAAACTTGTGCTTTAGATAAATAATAAAGATGTTCAGAATCATTCCTTGTAAAGTTACATTTCTCTGATTTCCCTCCAATACAACTCACGAGGTGGCAGCTGACGCACATTATTGGGTTTAGCGGGTCCTCCAAAAACAAAAAAATATACAACTTCCGCTATACTCAATATACTGCAACCCAATATCAAACCACATAGGCCTCCCAAAGAACCTGTTTATATAAAAAATAATAAATTTAATAATTTATTTCAATAATTTTTCCCTTTTCAAAGCACCCAGCTCACTTTTTACTGTAGGTAGCTATAATCTTTTTTATGCAGTATATGCATTACATACATACATACATACATACCATCACGGCATATCCCACAAAGTGGGGTAACCAGAAAAAGGTGTGCGGGTGTGATTGCCTCATAAAAGGGAGCACAACACATCTGTGTATACCCACACACCAGTCTCGTCTCACCTAAAAGGCACTACATTCAGAATGGGTGGTGAACCTCATTGCTGAACTATGTGAGATGTTATTGTTGCCTGTTGTATTTTCGATTACCCGGCTCTTACGGGACACTCGAAAACAATAATAGAAAAGAGTGGAAGCACTATTCTAAGCCGGTGCCTCACTTATATTTAATTGGTAATAATTGGTTTGTGTCAATATTGTCTATGAGTGACAACAAACTGTCCGGTGTTGTTATATAAACAATAAAAGATACTTATTATAAGATAATTAGAACAATTCCAAAATCATATTGACTCTTTTATACACACTCTCCACTCCTGGGCGCCCGCAGAAAATTTTCTAGGGGGGGGGGGCAAAATATTTTTAGTAATGTTTTATAATGCAGACGGCAGGGAAAGAATGATTGGCCCGAGCAATGAGGCGCGGGGGCCGAACGATCGACGTCCACATCACACTGGCAATGATGTTGCGCGTTCTGTCTCTCCACAGTTTCTTTATGCTAACACGAAGTAATTTAAAATAAAAGTAACATTATTTAACTATTTACAATCGATCCTGCGGGCACCCATGTCTCCACTATTGTATAAGAAATCAAATTATACTTACTTAACCAGTCATACCAAGAAAATAATATGTCACTTTCTAATAGTACAAAGTTGTCATTTGTGAAAAAAACATGAAGCACACTGTGATCTTTGAATACAACATCTCTCCTGTGAAAAACAGAATTTTATTCATCATTATACGTGAATGTGTCTAAATAAACATCGTTATTGGGTTTAAGGAGAATAAGAGCGCTCAGCAGATAATAGATAGACTATGAATAATTAATTAGCTATAAATGCAATAATAATTGTAGTCATAATCTAACGATTTTTTTCTTTTTATCAGTCAATACATAACATTGAACTGTATCAGAGAAAAGAACTCTCTGGGCGACACTTCAAACCACATAAAAGTAATACAAAAAGTTGACTAAATAATTTTCTATTAATATATTCTCCTGAATAATATTTTTCTAATGTATATCCTGTAATTGGCGCTATGAATCAATGTAATTTTATATTATTTTTAATACAACTTAAAGCAGTAAAATTCATTTAAATAAAATAATAATAAGACAATAAAATGCTTTATAGTCAAAGTGGAATAGATTCTTTGCAGATGATAGCAGTGCTCAAATATATATTCCTATGATGAGTTAGGATTGAAAGATTGAAAGGAGTTCCCTTAGCCATATTTTTATTTATTTATTTTATTTATTTTCACACCTTTATCACAAAGACTATTATGAAGATTACTGCTGCCCAACTAGGTAACCCTGTTCTAGGGCTAGCAGTTATAATCTGAGTAGGAAGTTTGTCAACCTCCACATGGTCTACTCCGGATAACGCAAAGAGACAAACAGTTGGCGCTGCTACACAGCAATGGTGCGAATTCACAAGAGTGCTCAAATGAAAAATAATTTCTGTTTTAAACTGGAAACAAATATGTTTCATAAAACAATAAAAATCATGTTATCAGTGCATTGATTGTGAGTCAGTTTTTTTTAAAGAATGAATATGGGCCGGTATTACAGTTGGCCCTCAACTCATTGAGTTTGTCAAACTCAAGATTAATGTTAAGGGGAGATTGAATCCATTTCCGTATTACAGTGCAATATGACATGTCAGTTATTAAATCTTCAATTATAGACATATTTGACTTTTTCTGTGGTTCTTAGATTATATATGATACAGATACCTAGTCAGCGCAATGAATGTATGCCAACTAAAACTATGCTGAAACAGACGAATTTCACTCGCCCGGCCGTATACCTGCACCTACCGATACGCACACCTACATAATACGTAGACCAACCGATCTACCGCCTCAAACACACATGTAAAAAAAACTTGGCATAGATTTGAATTCGAAATTTGTACTACACGCGGCTTCTGTACATTATAATTCTACGCTGTGGTTATTATTTGTCAAATTTTAAATAACCTCAAATAATACGAACTACAAAACAGGACGCTACGACTTGAAATAATATTGTTTTATTATCCAACATGGTAAATTTAATTTTTTTCACCAAAATAATGCTTTTAAATGTCCATGTTCGTTTCAATATGGCGGTCAGTTTGTTTTGTTGTGTGGCGCCACTGTCGATACAACTAATGCCTCTAGTGATAGAACACTGAAACTACACACGTTGCCTAGCAATGAGTCGAGAAATGACAGTTGACCACCGTTAAGTACTTAATCCGCCAGAAACGTTGAGTTAAATATTTGTCATTTTAGTGACGTATTTGAGGGAAAATTAGGCCTAAACGGACACTGTATTACGCTATATTTTTGTTAAACTTGAGTTTAGCTCTTAAACTGAGACTGTAATATCGGCCCTATGTCCTTGAAACAAGTACATATACATTCTCATACATTCCCTAAATTAAGCATAAATGCTTGTGTTATAGGTGATTGAAATTGGTTGTGGTAGGATTCGAACTCGCAACCACTGGATTACTAATCCAGCGTGCTAACTCTGACATTGATTTATTTAATCATTTAATTTTTTTATTGATTTATTCAGTTACCTATCTCTAAAACTTGCAACACATTTACTATTCATTTTTTTACTATTCATTATTCATTTTTAATGAATATATACTTTAATTTATTATTTAATCACACAATATGACAATTCAATTAATAATATTTGATACTCAATCATACTCAAGTGGTAATTTGGCAGAATCCTTCTGAGCATTGATTGCGTCAGGCTGCAGTGTTACAATATATCTGGATACAGAGTACTTGATGTCTGAACATGAGGGCACACACTCTGAACATGGCACATTTTTCTTTGGTGCACCATTCTCGTCACCGTCGCTAGAGTCATCTCCGGCCCATGAATTATCCCAACTCTCTACAAATATAGATAGAGCTTTAAAAATGCATCAAAGATAAATCCAAGTAATTTATTCCTAAATCTGTGATTTGTATCTTTTATGAGCTTTTTTACATCTCAATTTGATAATTTATTGTATCTATATCTCACTTATAGTCTGAATAAAGCTTACTCCTACATTAAGAACCATCTTCTAATGAAATAATTTTTCATATATGTAGGTATCGGTAAACATCTTGAAGTGGAGAAAGGTTTGCGCATGTACCAACCAAACAAGAAATTATGTATTGCACAGCAGCGCCATTATTCAAGATTTTTGACAGTCACTCGACAATTGATGAATTTCTAAAGTATTTCAGGATGACTTACTTTTCCATCTTCTTATACATTCTTCATCCTTAAGATTACAAATTCTATTGTAATCAGCGAGTGGCAAATAAGCCGGTACACATCCACAAGCATTATAAATACTAGTTACTTTACAGATCAAGTAGCATTCACTGTTGGAGTCATAGAGACCTTTATCTCCATCTGTCATACATTCCCTAACACTGGGATGTAAACCTTGAACAGCTGGTGACGAAGACACCACTGTGGCGTCTATAGAGATATATTGCTCAACTCTAGGTGCGACAACTTCATCAAAGCAACCTCCACTAGTGATATCTGGGTAGTCAGTGGAATGATATATCATCACCTTAAAAACAAAATATTCATTTATATGGGTAGCAAGTACCCCCTATAATAAAGCAGCATTAACTGTGTCTTTTATGAGACAAACATAATGCTTTACACCATATCGATGTCATGACATACACTTTCTTCTAATATCGTCAACATCCCTTCATGCAAGCTTAACTTCTTATCTATCTTATAAGATTGTATCATCTTTTTGCAGTAAAAGTTTCTTTTCACATTCTGTTACTGACGGTTTTGGCCTTGCGCACATTGGGAAAATTGTTATTGTCTAAAATGTAAATATTTAGCATAAGTAAAATTGTTTTTAAAAAAAATATTATGTAAACACCAATGTCAAGCGGTTGGGGACTGTCCAGCCGCCGACCAATGGTGTGAGCGGCGGTGCCCGGCGGGTACACCCCCGCGCATTGGCCACCACCTATCTTTGTATTGCACAAGCCGGCCGCTGGTCGACCGGCATTTGAATATAAATAAATGTAGTGTGCAAAACAATCATCTTACTGTACTACACGACAAACCGCTCTTATTATTTATCTCTTGTTTCGACCCTGCTACATCTCTGCTTTTCTCTTCGACTTGGATTTGGACTGGACCACTGCTGCTGGAAATATCACCTCTACGCTGACCTTTGCTACTTCCCTGGACCATCTCCCACTATTGCTACGTGATTCGACATATCAATAGTGAAGCCGGTGACATCCTATTGCAGCCTACGCCTTGTAGGAAGCGAACCGCCCTATAAAATATTTGGTACCGCGCTTACAACCGTAAACGTCCGTAACACATTCAATCTATAATATTTTCTTTGTTAGTCATTTACCACCCATTTAAAATTTAATATGGTCACATGAAGATAAAGTAAGATAAGATAAGATATAAGTAGTATCATACCTTCATGGTATTAAGTTACAAACCTTTGTTCCTTCGCTGGGTACTCTAGTATACATGTAATCTTCTAACTGTGGATCAACCACAACTGACAATCCATATTCTTGTCCATACATTGCCGAATACCCAGTTTTTAATGGTCCAGTATTTCTGTACAGTAAATAATACATTTTTCTTAGTTTTTTGTATCAAATGTGTTACTACCATTTGAAAAAAAAATGTAAATTCAAATTGATGAATACCTAAAGTCATTCTCATTCTCTCGAATGTAGTTGAAAGTACAACAAAAGCCTCTAGAAGTCTTGCGAAGTTTGAATAACGAAGAACAATTCCTTAGTTCATTCCTCCAAGAACAACGAACTAATGTTTCATCACACTGTGGTGTCAACTAAAATGGAAATAATTCAATTCCTGATATGTGTTTCTCAAAAAAAATAGTAATACACCAATCTTTTATGAATAAATTAGTTTATAATTGTTTAAAATTTAAACTAATTCAAATTTTAATCATTTGTTTAAAATTAGTGATTACAAGGAATTATTCAAATTATGTCTTCAATTATGTATTCCAAGTTTTTTTTGTCAAAACTTACATCTTTGAATAAATCTCTTAAGTTGTATGGTTCCAACAAATCATGCAACTTATCAAATATTTCCTCAGGTGGCTCCACATTATAAAGTGCATATCCCAGGTAACCTAGTAAATGTACCAGACTTGCTTCACTGCTAGTTGAGCGACCTTTGGCTATCCTAAAACAATCAAACTTTTGTGTATGTACAATTTTACATGATTTGTTTTAAATAATATAATTTACTGTCATTGATAAGAATGATATAATATTATCTTAAAAACATACAACGATCGAGCAAATTCCACAACTCTCTTTTTACTAAGTCTATTGAGGGGACACAAAGCCAATCCAGGAAAAGGTATTTTAGATAACGGAGCTCCTTCTGGAACTTGTGATGTTCCAATTGGATTCTGCAGAGAGCTTGTAACAACCGTCCAAAGAACAAAGCCAGCTACAACCATTGCACTTATATGGACAAGCCACCATATTAACCTAAAAATATACAAAACTTAATGACCCCGATTATAAATTTCAATATGCAACACAGATAAAAAATAATCCTTCATTCTCTTACCTTTCTTCAATTTGAAGTGTATCATCTGCTAGATAATTGTAACAATCTAGAGAAGAATTCAAAAAGTATTCCTTGGTTCTCACCTTTCCCTTACTCACAATTATATTTTTGATCTTTTTCAAATATATCGCAATATTGTTTCTAGTAAGATATTTGAAGCGTCTACCAAAGCCGTTTGTTTTATTCCAAGCTCTGACAATTTTTTTGTTATTGCTGTTGAATGTATCCACTGGCGAAATCTTCATTGTGTCTTTCCTACCTTTGTAATAGTCCTTCTCCCTTTTTACCCGCTTTATATTGCAAATTATTATATTTCTTTATTTTCTGCTCTGTCTGTAATCTTTCTATCAAGAATAACACAAATTCTAATCAACATCCAATAAAGAATTGGGCCAAATATAATAATCCCAGTTTGTAAATTATTTTTGTTTTTAAAAGGTTCTACCTATGTTGCGTTCCATGTAAGTTAAGAGTGCACCTACATAGTTTTGTAATGTTATAATTTACAATTCATAGTAAATTAAAACAAGTGGGTTGTGGCAAACACTAAGGCCGGGTTTTTTTCACAAGATAGGTAATCGGTACTTATAGTTAAAATATAACTATGGGTTATACAAAAAATAGTTATCTTAAAATGGTTATCTTATAAGTGTAATTATGTCATGGTTAAAATTACGGGTGTTGCAGGTATAAAGACCCCCAATATTCCATACAAATTGTAAACAAAAAAAAAACAGTGTAAATGATGAACCATGGAGAAGAAATTAATAGTTGTCTATGGCTAACTAATCAGCTCTAGGTAAATATGAAGATGATCAGATTTATAGTTTAGGCTGTAGAGAGGACACAAAAGAATACTGCTGCTCCATACATACAAAAACACCACAACAAAACTCATAGTGTGCCCTCTCTACGTGATACCCGTTAAGAAATTGATTTAAAAGAATACTTATGTTTAAAAATTGTGAATGATTTTTCACTATTCTGAAAAGTGGAGATTGAAAATGCTTTGTTTTTGTTTTATTTTATATTATTTTTATTTTTGTATTGCTCCTAGAGCAATAGTACTTGTTAGTACTATGTCAAATACTAATTTAACACACACCCAATTACAAGTTCGCACACTCTGGAGACCTTAATATGTGGCAGACCACTTCGAGAAGTTTCTGTCACGCGCGTGCCTAGCGACAAGAAGTATATTTGTTTATCGCTAGGCCGAGTTCGTCGCCCTCGGTGTCAAACGAGCGACAATAAACCGCAACTGTGGTATGAATGTACTATAGAATGTTCGAGAGAGTTCGCGGACATTGGACTTGCTACCCCTCGGCGCCAGCACTATATACGGGAGTGTATATAGTGAGAATGCTGTCTCTTCACTACGTGACCACCGGTCACTTCTCGACCACGCAAGCATGACGTCACTTCACAACCACGCCGTCACTTCATTACTCAACCACCGATCATCTCTCGACCCCGGAAGTACGATGGTATTTCACTATTCGAATACTCGGTCACATCGACTCGCTCGTTATACCTACTCATCGTGAGAAAGCTCCTTTGTAAGTGTTCACTATTAAGTGTTTTATCGATTAAAAATTTACCTATAAGAAAACTGTTAATTGTGATCAATATAGCTACTCATTGTAAGTTTGAACAATTCTTTCTTCTTCATATCCTTAAAACCACTGTCCTTGTAATCTTAATACAAACCGTACCAAATCTCTTTGATTTGATATTCAACTGGTAACCACTTGGTTACCAACACGCTAAAAAATATTTTATCTTCTCACAGATCCAGACTAAAAACACAATCAAAAACTGCTCCTCCATCAGAAATTGAACCTGTGACCTTTTGCTCAGTCATCAGATATCTAACTACAAAAACAGACTTCTTTACTACTTAAAAACTGTTTCTGATATCTGTTATATGTATATAAATATCTAAAGTTAGTAAAAAAAGAAGTTTTTTTAATTTAATTTTCAGTTTTCATCAATTGATCTGATGAATAATTTGATAATATTGAAAATTACTTTCACCAAACTAAATATTATGCTGTCACATTAATGATTATTGGCGTGCATTTTTCGTAACTGAATATAATATTGACTTTATACTGGTTGAATAATGTAAGAATTTTTGTCTCTTGCGTAAATTTAAATAACTGCAACTTAACGAATAGTAGTGAAATACTAAAATAACAATTGGAACTCTTTCAAAGTAACTATTTTCACAAAAAGTAAAACAACACATTTAATTTAATATTTAATTTTCCTCTAATTTAATTTTGTCAAAGGATGTTGGTATTTTTTCATGATAATTACACAATATTGATTTTCAATTAAATGATCATATTTTTTATTTACAGCTAGAAAATTTCATGTTCCTATTCATTTTTACCATTCATTATATCAATTTTTGTCCAAGAAATATACCTACTTACAAAGAATTTTCGTTTAAAAAAATGGTGCATTTAAAAAAACTGCTCTTTTTAGACACCATCCTAATAATGATGAGATTTTTTTAACCAAAATTCCCCTATTTTCAATTGTGCTAACAAGATACACACAAATTAAAGATTCGATAAATAATTTATGGAAATAATCATGGTGCATGATATGTATAAATGGTGTAATGTTTATCATAAAATTTTAAAAATACTTAATAAACGCCACTACTTCTTCAACTCTTGCCAGTAAAGCTTTTGTTCCTTTGGTTCAAAAGGTTTAGGATTTTTAGCTGGACCTCCAAATACAAAGTAATAGATTATTTCGGCAATACTCAAGATACTGCAACCGACCACTAAACCACATAATCCTCCCAATGTACCTTTGAACAAAAAGTAAAACTTTGAGGTTTGGTTTCTATATTTTTGATATTTCAAAGCCCTTAACTAATTACCTATAATCAGGGCCAGATAAATTATAGAACAATCAGGAACAAGAAGTCAGGGCAGTTGTCTTAAAAAGGGCGCTTAATATCCTAAAATGTTAATTATATAAAGCAATAATCCGCAGATATGGCGCTCGGTTCTCTTTGTGTACCCGGAAAGAGGCTCGGCGCGGCGTGATGGTGTATTTGTAAAAAATCCCAGCGACTTCCTCACATATTTTCTAGGTGTCAAACGCCGACACTATTTAGGAACAAAACTAACCTATCTCTTTCAATCATTCATATATTATTGTTTCTTTCTCTCTATTCTATCTGGTGTCAATTAATGTATAATTTACGAGTCTAGTATAGACTTATATATTTGGGCATTATACCTATCTGGTATTGTCAAACAAAACAAAATTGACTCAAATATTGTAATACCACATTGTAAATATGTTATATGAATCTCCAATTGTTGTGCCTATTATAAATAATAATAAACAACTGTATAGGTAGGTTCAGGTAATATTAACTAACTGATTCGTATTATTAATATTAACTAACTAATATTCGTATTATTAATATTAACTAAAAAAAAAAAAAAAAAAGAAAAAAAAAAAGAAAAAAAAAAAAAAAAAGTTAAAAATATACCTAGCAATAGAAATCCATTAGAAACTTACTTAGCCAATCATACCATAGGAAGAGAACGTTTGTTTCTAACAAAACAAACGACTCTTTTGTAAAAAAGATGTGCAATACACTATGATCCTTGAAAACTACCTGCTTCCTGAAACAAGATAAATATTAACTATCTGTTTTGATCAATGACATTTTATATTATATAGAAAGAAAGAAAGAAATGAACACTTCCTTGCACCCTGCGCAAGTTGCGAGTTTATTGCCGTCTGGCAATTTCTTCCAACTAACCAGTGTTTCCAGCCCAGAGAAGCAATATTTGCGTGAGAAATGAATTTAAATAAATTTCTCCTCTGCTGGGAATCGAACCCAGGACGCCCGCACAGAAACTAAACGGCTTACCAACTGTGCCACGGCGGTCGGCACACGTTATATGAGAGAAAACGCTCTTCAAATATGGTGAATTTTAATGAATTCTTACAATATCACCAAGAAAGAGCACACATGACAGAATCTATTAACTGAGAAAGAGAACATATAATAATAGACACGCATTGCAGACATATTTTCTCTTTTATTCTAGTGCAATCACATTATAATTATCTCACACCAAATAATTACTGTGAAAGAGACAAATTTTCATTTAGTTATAGCTGTGTGAAAAAGCTAATACAACAAAAGAATCACTCTGCAAAGCCACAAGTGAATATGACTTGACTACACTCTCGTTTACTCAAAATAAAAATAGATATCCAAAAATCCATATAAATATATTAGTTATTGAATGATATATTTGGTCATTTTTCACAGTTCTAGGGTAACTTTTACATGTTTTCATCATACAAGATGGCATTTTGACTACGACAATACGTCCGAACACTACATTTTGTGTGTAACTAAAGTGCGGTAGGAAGTGAAGTATGCACCTTATTTTTTTCCCAATTTTGAACACTAGTAACGTATCTATTATTTTTATATTTCATTGATGATCATATTCTTCATGTCCAACACCGTGGAACAGTTGGTAAGCCGTTCAGTTTCAGAGCGGGCGTCCTGGGTTCGATTCCCAGCAGAGAGAGAAATTTATTTAAATTCATTTCTCACGCAATATTGCTTCTCTGGGCTGGAAACACTGGTTAGTTGGAAGAAATTACCATACGGCAATAATCTCGCCACTCGCGCAGGGTGCAAGGAAGTGTTCTTTATTATCAATATTATGATTACTTTGTAAAAGTAAACTTTGTATCTTACTTCAATATAAGCTTAGAAGAATCATTTTGCGCATTGAGAGAATCTGGTTGCAACGGTACCGTGTATCTGGAGACTGAATATCTTATGTCTGAACAAGTAGGCTTACATTCCGAACACGGAACATTGCTTTTTGCCTCCGAAGATTCAGACTGATCATTTGATGCCCAGTCATTATCCCAGCTCTCTGAAATTAAATACAATATTAGGTATACAGAAAATAAGCTACACTAATCTTATATTCAATTATTATCTTTCAACACTATATGATCTCTTCTTCCATGCGAAGAAGATTCTCCTCTCCATCCATAAACTAATCATGTTTTAATAGAATAATTAATCTTACCACTCCAATAAATTTGCAAATTAAATTTTACCATCCATAATCTTCTTCGTTCAGTTGTTTATCTTAACATTTCTTTGGATCCACCAATCCAATTTTGTAATCAAAATTTTTGAACCTGAATGATTTCACAACTGCCCAAGAACTCCTCCAAAAGGTGAGAAGGCATGATTATAAGATAATTTGTTATTTTTTCTCTAATCCATTTTATCTTAGTTAAATTATTATTAATATTGCTTCTCGGGGAATAAACAGGTACTATGTCAAATATTAATTTAACACACACCCAATAACATGTTGCCACATTCTGGAGATTTTTTTTTTTTTTGGAGACTTACGATATTAATCGTCTCACAGATCCAGACTGAAAACACAATTAAAAACTGTGTCTCCACCGGGAATCGAACCCGGGAACTTTGGCTCAGCAGTCAGATATCTAACCAACTGAGCCACGAAGGCCGACAAATAAAATATTATTCACTTTTTAGAAGAAAGATATTCATTAAATTAAATCGTACTTTTCCATCTGCGTAAACACTCTTCCTCCCTTAAATTACAATATCTATCAAATCCTGAAAGCGGGAGATAGAAGGGAATACATCCACAAGTACTGTAGATGCTGTTTAGTTTACACATCAGATAGCAGGCATTGTTTGATTCATACATCAATTTATCGGATTTTGTTATGCAACCTCTGTCATTTAGAGACAGGGACTCAACGGCTTCGGTAGCAGTCACTACAATAGCATCCAATGACAAGTATTGCTCCACCATTGGAGCGACGGCTTCATCAAAACAGTTACCACTTGACACATCTGGATAGTCAGAAGGATGGAACATCATAACCTGGAAAGTTTTATCAATTATAATTTTGACATATTGGTTTAAGTACCATTATAACCAAGGATGAACAATGATCAACCATAAATTCTGGAGAAAACAGTACAAATAATATTCTTTATGCATCATAAAGATATCTCAATTTGATTGAATCAAGCAAGAATGTAAAAGGAACTAGATATTATAAGCACATTATGATTATTTAAATATATTGAAGTATTGGTTTTGTTTATAATCATGCTACTATTTTTTGGTATAAATATTGCACACAATTTATTTACAATAAATCCTTCATTGGGTGTCCTGGTATATAAATAATCTTCCAGCTGTGGATTGATCACAAGCGAGAGACCAAATTCTTGTCCATAAACAGCCATCAGACCACTTTTATTTGTTTTGTGAAAATTTCTAAAAGAATAAACAATTTATTTTACATTCAAGTCCTGCATCAATTCACATTACATATTGACATAGAATTATAATAGTATAGAATACTCTGTAGCCTGCAGTAAATGAGACTGCTTTATGTTGACTAATTTGGTCAACATTTTGCTACTAGCATTCAGTAATCATTGGCCGTCTGCGTGATACGTTCTCCAAATAGGTAATTTTTTAATTGCTTGCAAAATTATATACGGAATAGATAGCAAAATTACTTGCTAAATTATAGCAGAGTCATACATATATTGACACGAGCCAGCCAACAAAACGGCTTCACTTTTTCAGCGAGGTATTGTATGGGAATGAGTATTCTATAGTTTTATTATTATTCTATGATTATTGATATGAAAATATTACCATAGGATTGTTATTTTTTTTATCTTTTGTGTCTCAAAATTTGAATCTTGTAATAACCTACTTATTGTTAGTGACTTAACAGAAATTTGTAGTTTATTTTATTTTATTAAAAGGGTACATCGACAGACATCCAGCTCACAATTCTCACAAAAAGAAAACAATATTGGTTATTACTACGAGTGCTGGACGTCCAATTATGGATGCACATAAAATTACATGAGCTCTCACTCAATCACACACGCAAGTTACACAAGTACATAAATTAGAATTAATTCGGCTACAAAAGTTAAGTAAAAAAGAAAAAGAAAAAGAAAAAAATAGTTACACAATTCAAGAAAAAAAAAGTTATAGAAGTTACATAAGTAGAAGCAAAAAAAAACAGGCACATAAGAAGTGCCTGTTTCATAAAAAAGTCATAAAAGTTAGTAAGAAAGATATTTTTTCTTATTAAATTTGCAATATCTAATGTTTTCAAATACATATAATTACTATCTTCTCAGTCACAAGTTCACTAGGTTGCTGACTATTGTGCATATGAATATAATATTTTGTAAATTATTCCATTTTTTATTGCAAACCATTTAAAACAATATTTTCTGCTAAAAAAATATTCCAACCTAATATAGTCCTAAAAATATATTGATTTTTACCTAAATTCACTTTCAGTTTCATGGATGTAATTGAATATGCAACAATATCCTCTGGAGGTTTTACGAAGAGAAAATAATGAAGAACAGTTTTTCAATTCCTTTCTCCAGGTGCAACGCAACACCATTTCGTCACATTGAGGTGTAAGCTACAAAAAATAGTTTGTGAATTCTTTGGGTTTTTCTTATTATGAACATAATTTTTTCAATGCTTATTACTTAACTCAAACCAAAATACATAGCGGCTAGTGCACTGGATTAGTAATACAGAGGTCGCAATTTTGAATATTGTCTCAACAGATTTCTTATGTCTAATTGCTTCTTAGGCAACTAACAGGTACTAGGTATGTCAAACATGAATTTAACATGCACCCAATAAATAAGTTACCACATTCTGGAGACTTATGATATTTATCATCTCACAGATCCAGACTGAAAAAACAACTAAAAACTGTGTCTGTGAGCGACTAATGTCTTTTGGGGCCTTCAATATGTGGAAAATTCCTATTTTAACACATCAGTTATAATATGATGTGTTATAGTATAAACCAAGATTTTTATTAAATCTACTTCCATTTACAAACACTTTGGTTTTTGGAATCCTCTGACAGAAATCTTTGAAGTTCAACCATTCAATGTTGATTGAGTCCAATCTTAAGTGACAGTTATATTCACAATGTTGAATAAAAGCGGGCTAAGTGCCAAGCAATGATGTACGCCAACGTTGACCTCGAATCAACTGTTCAGGCCTGCCAAACTATTGACTCTAGTGCGGATATTGTTGTACATGTCTTGCACAAGGTGTATGTACTGTTCAGGTATGCTCCGCGCACTCATAGCCTACCAGACCAATCTTTAAGGTACTCGGTCAAATACTTTTTCTAGGTTTATGAATACTAGGTATAGGTTTTCTTTATTCAGTTTATGCTTCTCAATTATGATCCTAACGGCTTGTATTACATCTGAGGTTGATTTAGAGGGGGTGAATCCAAACTGATTTTGTGTTATAGTTGCAAGTTGCTGTAGTCACTATAGTATATTTGTTTGATGCCTCTGTAGTTTCCATACTATGCGAAATCTACTTTATTTTTGTAGAATTTCTTTTAACTCCTTTTTATTATTTCACATTATCAAATACATGACATCTTCCTTATTATATATTATTTCCATGGATCATCGAATACACCATAGATCTCTTCTATCTTTATAAAAATTGCCCTTATAAAAAATACATGTGCATTGCCATCAACAATTTTGTAGACATCTCCTTTGGTTTTGTCGACCTTTGTCCGATTCAGTTGGTTAGGTATCTGACTGCTGGTCCTGGGTTTGATTTCCGGTGATGACACAGTTTTTAATTGTGTTTTCATTCTGGATCTTTGAGACGATTAACATCGTAAGTCTCCAGAATGTGGCAACTTGTTATTGGGTGCATATTTAATTAACGTTTGACATAGTACCTGTTAGTTGCCCGAGAAGCAAGATAAAAATAAAATAAAATGATACAAGGTGACTGTGGTGCCAGGATTCCGAAATAAGTTTTGTCTTCATAATAATCTTAAGCAATTTTGCTAACCACAATATAGTCAAAGGTTCAAGCATCTTCCAGATTTCATTCGGTATTTCATCAGGTCCTATAGCCTTATGGTTTTTCATTTTAGACACAGCACTTCAACGTGTATTTCTTCTAGAGTTCCATAAAACGCCGCCAAGGGTTTCAATTCTCCACTCGGAAATTCCTCATTTATTCACAGTAATATTTGTACCATCTCTCGTTTATTTCATTGATATCGATCTCTAGGGGTGAGGCTCCCCGAAAAATATTTTATTATTTTATTTGTCTATATTTATACTAATTTTCAGAGTCCTATCTTTTATAGTTTATGAGATATGTGGTAATAAAATAAAAATTCTAAAATTGATTACCCCTGACTGCAACAAAAATTTGAAATTCTGAGTAAAAAAGTTTCATAACTCTAAAATTATCTATATTTTCTGATAATATAATATGTTAAGAGAAATGAATTCTCTTGAACAAATCGACAGTTATGCTGGGAAGCCTCTAATTTGGCGATTTTTTTTACTTCAAAGTTAGAAAAACCATACAAAAAGTCCACTACTCCATACAATTCTCTTACACGGAACAAAGATTAATATTGTCTATTTATTAAAAGAAATAAAAATCACTGCTGGATTATAATTGAATTGATTGAATCCATCTTGTTACTGCAGTTTCCACGCAAAACACAATATCTAGTAATCGAATATTTTTATTATTGCATATGCGCAAACATTGGATTTTTTTCCCTGTCGGGAGTCAAAGATATTTTTTAACAGATTTTTAATTATCTCAATAGAGACGAAGTTGGAATATTTATTGTAGGAGAACCGGGAAATCAAGGCACCTACAGGGCTTACGACCTGTCATCGGCTGGTTTACGTGATCACTTTATGCGCTTGCGCAACGTTCACCAATTATGCCTTTTAATGAGATCCCTATCAATTCAATTTTGAAAGTTCTATATATTGTAATACTGAAATTCTTTTCGCTTGAAAATAAGGAATTTTTACTACAGCCATCTATGGGTGAAATTATGAACAACAATCTTATTATTTTTATTTATTTTGTTGGAACGCCATCTATTGAGAGAATTGGTTTTTTTTTTTTTTTGTAAATAATGAAAGCTACAATTCTTATATCTGAGGTGACAATGCATTTTTCACATAGAAGTTTTCGATTCGATTTCGATTTCGATTCTTACGAAATATTCGATTACTTACACATTGGTACAAGTAGGTAAATAAGACAAAAATGACCTTATAAGTCTGGCGCAATTCAGGGGTGACTTATAATTTGACATAGTAACTATTAGTTGCCCGAGAAGCTAGATAAAATAAAATTTAAACTATTTATTACTCTCATTTATTTAAATCATGCTATACTTTTTATTTGTGTAAAAGGCTTTATGCCGCATAAATAAATAAATGAATTCCCTCCTTCATGGGAATTCCTATATAATTTGAATATAATCTGGATATCTGCATTAAAACCAGGTGTGGCTCAATTTGAAAATGTCAAGTCAAAGCTTACTTGTCAACAATATAGGCACTTACTTCCTTAATCAATTCTTTTAAACTGTACGGAAAAAGCATCTCGTGAAGTCTTTCAAACTCATCATTCAGTGGTTCAATATTGTAAATAGCATGACCCAATTGTCCTAGAAGATCAATTACTGCTTCCTCACTTCTGTTAAAAGAACTACCTTTAGCAATGCTTGAATGAAAATAAATCAAATTAGTATTAACGTGTCATTTAACAAAAAACCTTGTTGAGTAAATAAACACTAACTTCATTCTTTATCTCTGATAGAATATTATAATAAATTTAAAAAAAAAAATCACTTGTAGATACAAATTAGGTTCATATTTTTTGGTTACTTACAGCTTTCTAGCAAACTCTGTTACTCTTTTTTTGCTAAGACGATTCATGGCACACAGAGCGACACCTGGATATGGTATACTTGTCAGAGGAACTCCTTGTGGCACTTGAGATGTTCCTGTTGGATTCTTCAGTGTGCTAGATGCAACTGTCCAGATGAAAAACCCTGCCACAATAATGGAACAAATATGTATACACCACCACAGATACCTAAAACATGGATTCATTTTGCATCAAGAAAATAGGTAGGTACTCAGAACTAAACATATTATCTGGTTGGGTATCTACATTAATTTTCTTCATTCCCACCTTTCTTCCGGTTCCAATTTCTCATTTGAAAGATAACTTTGACAACTGATGGAAGAACTCAATAAGTATTCTTTGGTCCTTTCCTTTCTCTTTTCAGACACTATTTTCCTGATTTTTTTGAACTTATCAGAAATCTCCTTTCTTGTTGGGAATATAGGATTATTTTCATATTCTTTGGTGTTGATCTTATTCCATTCCTTCACTATATTCTTTGATGTTCTTGTCATCTTATTTTACGTGGTTTAAATTCAAATTAGATTTATTATTTCTATAAAGTAGTACCTAGATTTAAAATTACTACTTATGTCTTTATGAATAAAGAGGTTTCTTTAGATTTAAGACAGACAATATAGGTCAAATGGTTTTATATACTCAAAGTTTTAACAGTGTTTCAACAAAAGAGATCTATGAAAGCAGTCACTGGAATTTCCAAATAAAGTATTTTAACAAAACTGTTTCAATTCATATTACACTTGAATGTTGTAGATAAATTATATACCTACCTACAAATATTTTTTGTAAGATTTACTGTCAGCTGGAATCAAATTCAGTACCGAAGAAATCCTCTTGTACTACATTTATGAATTGCATCATAATAATTCCTTGAATTTCACAATGAGACATCAGAATCTTTAATAAAACAATAGGGTTAGATTCAATGTTCCCTGTAATTACTCTATTTTGTATGTGGACCATCAACCCATCTAAGCAGTGGTGTAATTAGGGTTTGCGCAATCCTTCCCCCAACAACATTTTTGTGCAGACTATAATATAGCTCTACCATTATTATGGAAGATGTAAAAATAAAAGCGGACACTGTTTTCAGTGCAGACTTAAAGTACTCGATGAAATTTCATTTTCATTTTCGATTGTTTTTTTAAAGTAAAAACACTGTTTTTAATTAATCCACTATATTTTTTTACTACAACCATTTTCGTGCATTGATCTGCATACCATAATATTATTAGTATATGACATATTGTTGTAGTGGGTGGGTAATTAATTAAAGTCTTTTTGTAATCTCCGTTATATTTATTTAAATAGGGACTGACAGCAACTTGACTCCATGCGTCCCGACCAGTGCGACCATAGAGTGGCCAAACTTGTCAAAGACCATCAATATATACCAGTATCTTTCGTATAATGTTTGTCAAAATAGAAAAAAGTAGGATTCAGTTCTCTCTGCCTAACCAATCAGGGACATGGCGTAGTAATAGAATAATTCTCCTATACCATAATATACAAATTGATGAGTTTCATGATTTCTCATCATTCCCATCACCTAATCTCTTGCCTTAGTTCAAATGGAACCACTCCAGAAGTCCCTTTGGTCCCTTTCTAATCAAAATGTGGTAAAGAATTATTGTTAATTGCAGACGACTGATCTTTACCCACCACCACCCGTTCTGCTTATGGGGTCTAGTGACAGCCCCTTTCAAAACTCTGAAAGAACACATAAAGAACATACGAAAGGTCCGGAGAACTCTAAAACCTTGCAGACACTGCACATAATGTGCCAAAGAGAGCTAATCATGTGGAAACAACTGGCTCACTGCTCAGTGATAGTGAAGTTAATAGTGCACCAAATTTAAAACAGAAAGTCTTGAAAGCCCTAAAGTTGTTCTTCGTGGCTACAAGGTCCGTCTGTCCAATGGGTCCAAAGAAATTCCCTCGAACATCATGGTAGAGTTCTCATCGGAAAGTTGACACGGAGAAGTTAGTGATTGCAGACGACTATGCAAATTGAAGAGTTTGATAATTTGTTCTCATGAGTTCCATCATCAGAAATTGATGAAATTTATGTGTGATCACCTCTGAAGCAATCTCTTCCTTTTCGAAAATGAATCATTAAAATTCAATAATGTGGTAAAGAATTACTATCGCAGAATTGAAAATTGAAGAGTTTGATTTTTTTATGGATCCCATAATCAGATCATGACCAAATTGAAATGGGACCAATCGGAAGTTCTTTCTTCTGAAAAAAAAAATCATCATAATCGAATAAGGTGGTAAAAAAAAAGTTATCGCTGAACATACATAAATAAAATCACGTTGAATAGATCACCACATTCGTTTTTGAAAGTCACTAAAAAAGAAGATTATTTCAACTTCATATCAGAAACTTCAGAACTACTGGAGTAACGAAATTGAATAATAAAAGTATTTGTAAACACATTTATGTTGTCAAATAAACCTGTCACTGAAAAATATGAGCATTCTTCGACAAAATGTTGAGAATGTTTAAACTTAATTAATATTTAACATGCATAAGTTGTTATGAATTTGAATATTTTAATATATGAGCAAAATTTGTTGTGATTTTATTTCCAATTTTGTGATTTCTTTCAACTCACCATTTTTCGGCTCAAAGAAGTAAGACACGTGTGAGAAATCATTGAAATAAAATATGTATTCATTTTTCATTCTTGAAAATTCATAATATCTATATACCTACCATATGATTTATCATCAGTTTTCAATATGTCTATTGAGACGGCTTCTAATTTGTAGATTTCCATAAAAATTAAAAAAAATGAACATATATTATTCCATAAAGTATTTTTTTTGTCTACTGGCGACCGTTTTGGCTTATCAGGCCATAGTAAACTAATAGAGTATACAATTTACATTGGTTTTATACAGAAATATACAAAATGAATACCTACAATTGGTACATATAGATAAATGTAAAAATGTGTCTAAATATTATGTTGCTAATAGTGAGAAATTCTGGATACACGATGATGTACTAGGAAAGGACAAGTGATGGGGTACTTGTGAGAAGGAAAGAGAAAGACAATAAACAATTATAATTGTAATAGGCTATGCAGATAGGAACAGATTTGTCTAGTTAAATCTATTACTAAAACATTTTGAAGTTAAATCTATTATTAATTTTTCAGAAACTTAATTATGGGTGATAACTTATAATAATTATCTTATGAAAACAACAAGATTATGCTAAGATAACAAACAAATATAAATTGGTCTATGGTGAATAAACATTGAAATAATGAAAGAAACGAGTGGGTTGTGGCCAACACTAAACTCTCCACACCAAAGTAAGGGTTCATATTTTCTTCTTGAAATGTTGACAATCTCAATATGGTAAAGAATGCTAATGATGTATGAAATATTTTAATAAAAGCAGATATATTTCGTTTTAAAGAGCGTTAGAGCATTTTGAATATTATGACACGTGATATTGTATGAAGAAATTTTATGTTATCTATGGAAAGCTAATCAGTTTTAAGTTCAAGCTCTTTACACTATAACATGGAATCAAATTACTGAACTTTTCCATACATAAGAAATTTATCTAATTATATATAATTTTATTCATTCTAAATTTTACTACCAGGAATCATGCCAGGAATACAAATTTTCTAACGATAGTATATTTTTATATTAAGATAGACAAACTATTAAAGCAGTATGGTGAAGAATGCTTATGTTGTATGAAATATTTTAATAAAAGCAGAAAAATTTTGTTTCAAAGAATGTGAGAGCATTTTGAAAATTTGACATGTGATATCATGAAGAAATTTTATGATATCTATGGAAAGCTAATCAGTTCTAAGTTCAAGCTATTAATACCCTTATATCAATATGAAATCAAAGAACTGAACATTGACAAACATAAAAAATTTCTCTACTATTAATTAATTAATTGAAAATTAATTAATTAATTTTTAATTTAGTGTGAATAAATTTTTACCCTGGAATTTTTCTGAAAAAACTCATATAAGATTTTGTATTTTTGTATGTTTATACCAATTTTCAGCGTTCTAGCTTTTATGGTTTCTGAGATATATGGAAAAATTAACCAAAATTTCAAAAGTTGATAACCCCTGACTGAAACAAAAATTCACAATTCTGAGTATAAAAGTTTTGTAAGCCTATAACTGTTTATATATTCTGAAAATTTGGGCTCTGTAAATTGAGCGGATCAAAAGTTATAAGGTGGGGACAGACAGACACACAAACACACACACAGACACACAGACATACACACACAAAACTCACACAAAATGTTCTACTCCGAATTCTGAGTAAATCCATGTATGGGAACATATATGCTGCGAGGCCTCTAGTTGGTGTTATTAGCATGCAAAAAGTCCACTACACCATACAAAATTTTCCTTCGTACACGCATCTTGGCTTAATAATGTCGATTCATTAAGAGAATTGAATTCTCATGAACGAATCGACAGTTGGAAAATATAATTTTTCATACCGTTGAATATTTTTCTTTTAACATTGACCAACTTTGAATACAGTTTGATGAAGATTCTTGGTGTTGTATAAATAGTTGAAACCAAATTAAAATATCTATAATATCCAGGTCGTGAGAGAATTTTTTCAGTTTTAATAGATGAAATCGTAAAGAAACATTGAGAAAAAATGAACCGTTGTATATGGAAAACTAATCGGCTCTAAGTTTATGGACTTAACACATATGATATGAATATGAAGTAAATCGGACTTATAGTTTGAGCTGCAGAGAGGACACTAAAAAAAAAAACCACGTAAATGATGAATTCATAGAGAAGAAATCAAAACTTGTCTATGGAAAACTAATCAGCTCTAGGTCTATGCACTTTACATATATGATGTTAATATGAAGTCGATCGGACTTATAGTTTGGGCTGTAGAGAGGACACAAAATGATTTTCCGTGCGCCGTATGCCGTACGCCATATGCCATACATACAAACACATCATGACGAAACTCACAGTGTGCACTCTCTATATGATACTCGTTGAGAAATTTATGCAAAAAAAATATGCTTAAAAATTGTGAAATCATGACTCTCCCCTATTCCATAGTGTGGAGAGTAAAAAGGGGGTTATTTGGTGTTAATTATCGATGAAGTTTTTATTTGGTAGAATTCCATTATATGTTATATCTATAATAAAAAGAAAAGACTTTTTGATTCTACATTAATTTAATTGAGCGCGATAGGCCTATTTCGCCTTGTTAGGGCATTAACTAGCTTATGACTATTTTGACAAATTTTACTTATATTTATAGATTAATTATGTAGGAGGAGCTTACAGGTTCTTGTGATTGGTCATTTAAAACTATTGATATTATACAATGCAAAAAAGAAATAAATTTACTTTACTCTGGTTGGTTGAGACTATTTATTTTTTGACCAATCCCTATTTAAATAATTAGTGAAATTGAATATAATGAATTGATTTATGGTAATGGCTGGTTTTTCGGTGTAACGGTACATGGTATTGTGTTCTAATGGGCAGTGAAATGCATTAAGTGTTTACAATATTACGGATTATTTCTTAAGCTATTGTTGATATGTAGGTATTCTTGGTGGAGTAGTATGATGGGTGTATCTGAAACAATTAAAAAAAGTTTGCGGCAGAATCAAATCAAATAACTTAATATGGTATATTTTTGTTTATGGAATAATATCTATGAGCGGTGATCTGTGTATGTTCATTTGTTCATTTATGACATTGTCATAAATGAACAAATGAACATACACAGATCACCGCTCATAGATATTATTCCATAAACAAAAATATACCATATTAAGTTATTTGATTTGATTCTGCCGCAAACTTTTTTTAATTGTTTCAGATACACCCATCATACTACTCCACCAAGAATACCTACATATCAACAATAGCTTAAGAAATAATCCGTAATATTGTAAACACTTAATGCATTTCACTGCCCATTAGAACACAATACCATGTACCGTTACACCGAAAAACCAGCCATTACCATAAATCAATTCATTATATTCAATTTCACTAATTATTTAAATAGGGATTGGTCAAAAAATAAATAGTCTCAACCAACCAGAGTAAAGTAAATTTATTTCTTTTTTGCATTGTATAATATCAATAGTTTTAAATGACCAATCACAAGAACCTGTAAGCTCCTCCTACATAATTAATCTATAAATATAAGTAAAATTTGTCAAAATAGTCATAAGCTAGTTAATGCCCTAACAAGGCGAAATAGGCCTATCGCGCTCAATTAAATTAATGTAGAATCAAAAAGTCTTTTCTTTTTATTATAGATATAACTTATTTGGTGTTATTATTTTTTAAACATATCAAGAAGCGGAGAATTGTATATATTTAGTTGTTTGTTGATTAAATTATATTTTAAGTTTTTATTTATTTCTAATTGTTCCATAAGTTTAAGGCCTTTATTGTTGTAATGAAGAGGGATTGGATTGTTGGATTCTGAATTAGAATGGTTATCTTCTATCAGGTGTTTAGTAAATTGAGATGTTTCCTTATGTTTATGTATGCAAGTTTTTTTATCTTCATTAAATCTTGTGTTAAATAGTCTACCAGGTTGTCGTAAGTAAATTGCGTCATAATCGTCACATTTGATTTTGTATACACCTGATTTCTTGTTTTTTTTTTTCTTTACAGTTTTTAAGGTTGGATCCCAAATTACAGTTTATTGTTAATGTTGTGCGTATATTTTCTTTATTGAAGACTTAGCCTATTTTTCGGATAAACTGCCAGAGTATTCTAGAGTGATGTATGTGTTCTGAGTTTTGCATTTCATTTTTGGCTGGATATATATTTTATTTTAATTATTTCCATAAAAATTCATTGTTTCTGTGTGTAATTGCTTTAATAATTTTATTTACAGTTTCGGAAGAGAGTTCATTATTTAAAGAAAGCATTTTGCGTAGGTATTTCTGTATAAAAATGATGTAAATTGTATAACTACTCAAAACCAATTGAATATGGCCACATAAGGCGAAATGATTGTCGGTAGAAAAAAAATAAATACTATGTGGAATAATGAGTGTTCATATTTTTTTAATTACATAATTTATCATTGTCAATGACAATGGGAAATTTTCCAAATCATGCAGTCATCTTGTTTGAAATATATGCTGACATGCAAATTGATACATTTTGAAGATCTATATTATATGTCTATTAACCATTTTGAAAATCCAACTTTAGAAGAAGCATCATAAATTGATCCCAATACCTTTGAAGTAAAGGTCAGATGGCTAATCAACTGATTTAAACTGATAAACATGATAGAAAACATACATTTCCTTTCCAAATGTTGATTTCCTGCAATCATATTTTGATATTTACTTATCCTAATAACCATCTGCTTCCTGTGTATTTAACAGTACCTGAAATGACTGGTTAAAATATTGACTTTACCAATTTCACATTTTAAATTGTCTCTTTGTTGAAAACATTAATTTCTTATCATTTCAAACATAAAAATCATGGAGCATTATTTGTTTCATTCCATTTTGGCTACTCCAAAGAGAAAAACAACATGTGGTTGGTAATATGTTTATATGACAACGATATTTACTACTTTTCATACTATTACCTTCATACTATTTTTTTCATACTATGTACCATTCATATATCAATAAATTCATTTTTAGGATTTATATAGACTCGTGCAATGATTCAGGATTATTTAAAGGGTCTTTAATTTTTGTATTAAGTTTGATGTTTTCATATGTTTTAAACTAAATACTTGTTTATAATGTTTTATTTTATTTCATACCTGCATTTATAATTTTTACTTTAGTATTTTAAACACTATCAATGTAATGTATATTATTTAATTGTATTCTTCTTTTACCGAGGGTGCTACAGCCCATATTGAACCTTAGCTTCTTTTAACTTCAGCCTCCACCGCCCAGCTGTTGTCTTGCATCCTTTATGAAATCATCAACCCATCTCAGTCTGGGTCTGAAAAACCTTGCATTTACCCACCAAATGTCCTGCCTTCTTTGTTACTTGTGTGCTAGGCATTCTGTGCTTATGTCCGGCCCAGATCGTTCTCGATAGAAATTTGAAGTTCAAAGTTGACCGAGTCTGACTGACCTGTCGTTTACCTGTGAACGTTGCACAAAACCAATTATTACAATAACAATGTATTCAACTTTAAAGGTTTCCACCGTCCAATGTGTCTGTAATTGGAAGACGTGAATTCTAATAATCTTCCACAAATTGTAGGCTTTTTCCTGCAAAAGCCACCAATATCCAATTGTTACCTGCTGTGGTATCCTAATATAGAAAAAAAATTACCTTTATACCATGAAGCTTCATAGTATGACGTAAATCTGCCAATTGCTGGCTCATGTTCTATTATATTTTGACTAATAAAGCTAGTATATAGAAAAGTGTACAGTACATTACAATTGGTAATTATTTACAAGAGCTATCCCTCGCCGATCGTAATAATTTTTATATCAATAGATAGATAAACGCGTATATATTACGGGAAAAATAATAACTTTTGGCGGTGAGGCTTCAAAAAATTAAAAAAAAATTAAAAAAAATTGCGAAAAATCTATGAAAAAAAATCAGAATTAATTATAAAAATGGTTGGTTTCCTGACTCTACTCAAGTTTTCGAAATTCACCGCTAGAGTTGAAGAAGCAATTATTAAAAAATACGATTATAACATATTTTATTAACACTCACATTTTCATTTCGTGAAAAGTTTTGACGCCATTTTGAATAAGGATTCCAATGAAATATATTTACACAAAAAAACACCTTACATTTTTCGCATGGTGTTGAATCTTTTAAAACACCATGCTCAATTAAAAAATCGAGGACTTGGTCGTGTCCATTCTGATGGCGTCGCGATCACTAATGTTACAAACTTCACACGGCATTATTTTTAACTGTAAATAATAAATAATATTTAAATCACAATTTCCACACAATCACACGCGTAAAAATGATACAGAAAACACACAAAAATAACATAAAATAAGTAATTACAATTATTTCGATTGAACGACGAAAATGGACGGCTTTCTGAAAATCTAGATATTTCCCTCCAATGAAAAGCTAAGAAATGTTCGTATTTTTCATTTAAAATGTTGCCATAATCGGAATTCTAAATTCATCAATAGAACGAGTAGGAACATACATATATTCACAATATAGAATATGTTATTTAAAAACATGATCATAAACTAACTTAACAGTAGCGAATTTACTGTAGAATCTATAAACCGGGTATTTCTATCAGAAACACATAATACTTTGATACAGTTTTGAAAAAATATTGTTAAAATAAGCGCATTCATAGAATAAAAAAATATTGTTACTATACGTTACAAACCTAATTAACCTTTTTTAACCTACTTTAATAATGAAAATATTATTTCAATACTTTTAATTAGGGTAAATTTAATGATAGTGGTATTTTTCTACAACACTTAGTGACTCAATCAGTAATGCAACTCGCTCACGCGAGTCGCAATATTGTCTACATACTAACCTAACCAACCTATTTTAACCAAACATTTGATTAAAATAGGTTGGTTATGTAAGTATGTAGACAATATTGCGACTCGCGTGAGCGAGTTGCATTATATACTGTATTATAAAATCAATAAAAATAATATAACGTGTGAACATCATTTCAACGTTTTTCAATTAGGGTAAATTTAATGATAGTGGTATTCCTCTACAACATTTATTGACTCAATCAGTAATGCAACTCGCTCACGCGAGTCGCAATATTGTCTACATACTAACCTAACCAACCTATTTTAACCAAACATTTGATTAAAATAGGTTGGTTAGGTTAGTTTGTAGACAATATTGCGACTCGCGTGAGCGAGTTGCATTATATACTGTATTATAAAATCAATAAAAATAATATAACGTGTGAACATCATTTCAACGTTTTTCAATTAGGGTAAATTTAATGATAGTGGTATTTCTCTACAACATTTATTGACTCAATCAGTAATGCAACTCGCTCACGCGAGTCGCAATATTGTCTACATACTAACCTAACCAACCTACTTTAACCAAACTATTGGTTAAAATAGGTTGGTTAGGTTAGTATGTAGATAATATTGCGACTCGCGTGAGCGAGTTGCATTATATACTATATTATAAATTCATTAAAAATAATAATATAACTTGTGAACATCATTTCAACGTTTTTCAATTAGGGTAAATTGAATGATAGTGGTATTTTTCTACAACACTTAGTGACTCAATCAGTAATGCAACTCGCTCACGCGAGTCGCAATATTGTCTACATACTAACCTAACCAACCTATTTTAACCAAACATTTGATTAAAATAGGTTGGTTAGGTTAGTTTGTAGACAATATTGCGACTCGCGTGAGCGAGTTGCATTATATACTGTATTATAAAATCAATAAAAATAATAATATAACGTGTGAACATCATTTCAACGTTTTTCAATTAGGGTAAATTGAATGATAGTGGTATTTCTCTACAAAATTTATTGACTCAATCAGTAATGCAACTCGCTCACGCGAGTCGCAAAATTGTCTACATACTAACCTAACCAACCTATTTTAACCAAACTTTTGGTTCAAATAGGTTGGTTAGGTTAGTATGTAGACAATATTGCGACTCGCGTGAGCGAACTTGTCGCATTTTAACATGGTTTACAGGTTCGCAGAGCGCCAATTTGTGTTTATTTGCGTCTTTGGTATACGTGCAAATAGCCCCCTTCTCAGCGAAACGGCTCAAGATTTTTTGTAGGTACCTACCTACTCATTTTCAAACTTGTTATTTCTTGTGTTGGCAATAATCACGAAAATATATCTTTGGAAAAATAAAATAGAATGACGTATGGTATCTATGCTTTTTATATTTCCTGGTGTTGTTTAGTTAGATAATGCGTGTTATTTTTTTTATATTGGTGCTTCATTTTTACTTAAAAATCATGTTTTGAATATAAGAATATCGTTATATTAATATGTGATTACAATAATTTTAATGGAATATAATATATTCCACGGGTGTGAATGTGAAAATTGCAATTTAATCATTGTTCGTAATTTGTATTCAAAGCGCTAGAGGTTTGGAGGCAGAATTGCCACCTATCGGTGACTTTCGAAAGTTTAAATTGTGTTAGAAAACTAACAAATCGTCATAGAAGTTCCATATATTTTTCGTAAATTTATTTTATTTTTTTAATTTTTTTAAAGCTTCACCGCCAAAAGTTATTATTTTTCCCGTAATATATACGCGTTTATCTATCTATTGATATAAAAATTATTACGATCGGCGAGGGACAGCTCTAGTAAATAATTACCTTACAATTATTTGAGTATGATAGCAATACCTATCTACTGTATGTAGATAGGTATTGATGATAGGGATGTATGTACATTAATAAAAAAGTGGTTTATTTTTATAGATTTATTCACATACTCATAATTTTTGGTACAAAGAAAATAACATAATTTATTACATGTATTTGGTATAAGTACCTTCATTTTAATAATAGACAATATTCCAAATCAATAAAAAAATAGAACAAATTTAACAACAAAAATAACAAAATAAATTATCACACATGATGACGTTCCTACGAAATTATATAACATTTTTCATTTGAAGTACCTATTTACACTTTCCATAAATAATAATTTTGATTTTAAAACTAGATTGTTTTTAAATAGACACATCATTTGATGTCTTGTCCTATTATTATGAACACAAAAGTACCTAATTATGACTATAACATGAATAATTTAATTTACATAGTTAAAAAATCATATTGTATGTGTAATTTTTACATTGAAACCCAATAATAAATAATTCTAAACATGCATATAAATATCTAAATATGCATATAAATATCTAAAATAAATACAACATGCATTGAACGTATTAGAGATGGCACTCAGAAAATTTTTACTGATATTTATATTTCGACGAAAAATATTTGTTGTGAGATACAGATTAAAGATTCACTCTTCAGAAATATTCTGTAAATGAACCTCTGGGGGTGGAACATTCAATTTAAAAAATTGATTCCTACAAACTATATCTATAGTTTCCAGCATATAATTGAACAAATTAATCATGTGGGCTGCACAGAGTGCAAATTTTGCTTTGATGGTATAACTACAAGCTTCCCACCTCCACGAACAAAATTCTCAAGTTATTTTGTCAGAAACAATACCATTTTCATAAACTCGATGGAATATGAATCAAATCTGAATAGTTTATCTACTAAATAGTACATACAAAAGTATAAAACCTAATATAAAATTAAAATATTAATCTTTTTTTGAAAGTAAATGTAAAAATTAAATATCATTTGATTTGTTTGGAATGTTTTGTTTCTATTAGTGTCCGACTAAAGCTTCGGCTTCGACCTTGGTCACTTTTGGTATCAGCAAAAACTAAGCCTAAATTTTGACCTAAACCAAAGTTTTCGGCTGCTGCTAAAAACAATAAAAACTGAATATACTTGTACAGGGCCAGGTTTTGGCCATAGAAGGATTCTCGGCAAAAGGTTGGTGTCCCCTTCAATTCATACCTATGGAAAAGCAACACACGCCTTTATGTCTCGCTCGATGGTCACTTATCAAATACAACGTTTTAATATCCAACATGAGTACTAAGTTGATCCAAGCATGACTTGTCTTGTCTGAGCTTGATCCAAGTGTGATTTTTATACTATGGAGTTATTGTAATACTACTGTTGTTAATATTTATGGTTTATACAGTTCTTAGTAGTCAAACCTTTGGCTTCGGTCAAAATTCACTTAGTCAAAAGACTGACCTTTGGTCGGAAACTTGTTTCCACATAAATAGGTACTTACAATAATTTTATAAACAAATTCTTTACATGCCTACATAATAAAAAAAGTTATTGCACTTTTGATGCATATAAATTAAATCATAATTTAAATATTACCTATATTTAAATTGTTCTAAATATCATACAGCTGTGTGTATTTCATTCCAAAACGGACTTTAAATATGCCATCCATATTTTTCCATAATATTGCATATTCACATTATAAAAAAGTAATTTATTATTCTTGTGGAAAGAATGAAGTTAATATTCTTAAACTACCAATATTTTGTTTATAAATAATGTAGACTTTTATCAAAACTTGTTAGTAATCGAAAAATTCAATTGCTAGTTTCAAAATTTCGTGTTATTATAATCGCAATCAAATCACATAATTTAATTAGCTCTTCTACAACTGCCACATACCAAGACAGTTTATTGAAATACTACTTACGGATCTACCATATCTCCACAGGTTGTCAATATTTTTATACAAATGTTAACACATTTATCTACATAATAAAAACTTAATGTTTCAGTTAATCAAAAAACATTAGATATAATTTACTATGTTCCTTCAAATATAAATAATGAAGCAATGTGAAAATTAATTGCATTTGCACGAACCCATTTTTTAAAAACAATTTATAATACTTTTATCATTTTAAAAATATCACCTTTTTTAATTACTAAACTACAATTTGAAGTTGACCAGGGTTAAACTACAATTTGAAGTTGACCAGGATTCATTTCTTTTAAACCATTTTTATATGGATATTTTTTTATTTAAAATTCATGAATGGCTTAATGTTTATAAAATAAAAAATAAGCATACAACAGAATGTAAGGTATTTTACGTATTAATGAAAATATATAAGATGGTTTGACTAAAAAAAAAAAAACAAAACAAAAACAAATTTTGGCCTTAGACATCTAATATAAATTCATAATTCCAAATAAACATAATATATTTTTCCATTTTTAGAGCAACTTGTAGTAATATTTACACAGATTATTCTTGACACGTGTCTTATTTTATTTATTTATATGCAGATATAATATGATGATCATAAAGGTATTAAGATAATGTTCGGCTTAAATAACTAATTAATATAATTTGAATATACACATTTCTTATGTTTAAAATTAGCTTTACAAAATATATAAATATAGTATTTCAACTATTCATTTTCAATATATGTACTCAATAATATGTTGTGTTAAATTTATGAAGTAAATGACATTCAGATACTTTTTGTAAAGACCATAATATAGCCACTAAGTTAAATAAATATAGAACTCTAAATAGGGTGAATTGCCATATAAAGCAAAAAAAAGTAGGGTATTTTGTGATAAATAATCCGACTCATGAAGAATGTAATCTGAAAAATAAACCTTGTAGTAATTTTTTATGGAAATTGACAATACAATCCTTAAGTTGGATTTTTTCAACAATACATAGAATCAGTAATAGTATAATTAAATACTTTGATTTCATAAAATTGTTCAAAATTGCGTTGTTTGATGGCATTAGATTCAGAAATCAAAGTATTTTAACTAAAATTATGCTTATTTTTTTTTTATTTGTTTGAGAAACACAACCTTGGTCTTGAATCATTTACCGTCTGTTTGAAAATGAAAAAATATTTGGCTTTCAACTACATTATTACTTTATTCATCACTTCGGAGTCAGTAGAATATCATATTTCTTTTGACAAACTCATAACTCATTAAATTTACAAAATAGTTTCTTTACACATTCAAGATATGCATATATTTCATATGTAAAATGATGTACAGCTAATTTTGTTTTTTTTAGTACTTTGATATTGAAATTCTTAAATATTTTTCTTATGAATAAGGTTTGTTTTAATTAATAGATACATACAGATCAAATATATTATTATGTACATATTATATTACAAAAATAACTGCAAAAATCTCAACAATCAAACCAATAAACCTTTTGATTCCAAATTCCATTTTTTTAAATAAACCTCATTATGTTTCATAATAAATATGTACAATAGTTATAATGAAACAACACAATAAAACCCTTAGTTGACCGTCGGTACCTATAAGTAAGTACAAGACATATTATATCCCTTGGAGGAGTAGATATGATTTTATCCTGTATTGCCCACGAATTGCTTTGATGATAACTGGACTTTCAAAAGGCTTCAATATAAAATTAAACTTTTAAAAAATACTTATGCTAATATGTATTAGCATGGTACCTAAATATTTAATGCAAATAACATTAAAATATGAAAGTTTTTATTATATCATAAATCCAATACAATATACAAAATTAAATGAAAAAAACAATGATTTGTTACTTTTTGTAAAAATGATCTTTTTTAAGTTGGAAAGAAAAGGGGGTCCTGCCCCCCTAGACAACGTGTCATTTAGCTCAAGAAAAGATAACTCAATGTATGGAAGTGACAGTTGTGTTGTCATGTGACAGGCTACTGTCACTTCCATACATAGAGTTATCTTTTCTCGTAAGTACCGTCTGTCAAAAAAGGTCATTTATTTTTCGAATTTCTTGGGCATCTAAGGGAAGGACAGGTATATAAAGAAGCGGAAGAAGTTTATGAAACTACAGATAGTAGAAATAAAAACTACAAATTCTTTGATTGGTTTTGCCAAAGCAAGCTTTCAACATAGAATATTTAAAATAAAACGAAATTAATAATAATGATAATGATTAAACAAGTCCATAGGGTACATGGGACTATTCTTACTAATGTTTTCTTTTCATGCTTTTTATTAAAATTTACAAAAATATGAAATAACATTTGATGCACTATTTCATTATTATATTTTGTTTTTCTATATAATTAACAGTCCAATTATTGTTGATTTAAATATGTGAATCTTTCAAATAAATATTATTCGTTCAAGTTTTCAATAAATTTCCCGAACTAATTTTCTCATTCTCTACATTGGTATGATTTTTTAAACTATTGGAACTATCTGAATCATCATCTGCAAACTGAATATCAGAAATATCCGAATAATTGTGATCTGTTGGAGATTTTTCACAACTTGTCTCCTTTTCCTCGGACTGACCTCTAGAGAAGGTTTCCCGCAATTTGTTATCAATGGTGAAATCTTTCATTGCAATTGATACTTGTTTCAAAGGTTCGCGTCTAGGGTTAATTATTCTCACTGCCTCAACAGATGTCTCTGATTTGGCAGGAGCTAAATCAGAAATACTAAAATTCAAGGGATGCACAATATTTGTTTTTGTTAATAGTAATCTACGATCGATTTTTGGAGATGCTTGCTGCATATTTTCATCGGGCTTAAAATGCATCTTTGTGAGTTCAGGTTGATCAGCATAATCCTCCGGAGATTCAGTATTACTTCCCGGATCAACATTGTTTTGTCTTGGTAAAATTTCTTCATAAGTGTGATTATGCTTTTCGTCATTTTCATCAAGTGGTGGTATCCAGACTAAAAAAGCGGGATCCATGCCCAGGTATGAGCCAGGGACAGCTCCTGCATTAGTGACATTATAATCGTAGTAGTCTATTTCAAAATCTGGAGCCCCTAAGCTTAACTCTGAAGGTGGAGCTCTGAGTCGAAGATTTCTTCTTTCTTTTCTTTCCTTACCGCCAGTAGCACGTACTCTAGCACAGCTTGTTGCACTCAAAGCTGGCGAATAGCATCCCTATAAATTAAATTAGTTATAATAAGATGGTCTCACTGTTTTTTTAAATATAAAAATATTCTAATTTATAATACATGCAATGAAAACACACTAATTGTGTTTGATAGGTGAACGGTCTCAATGAAGACACTAGAACTATTAAATGAATCATAATATGAAGTATCGAAATTATAAAAAGGCAGGAAAAGTAAGGAAAAATTATATTTTCCAAATCTTACTGTACCATTAACATATCTTATGAATATAATTACTCTTATTAAACAAATCTTATTATGGCAAAGTAGCCATAGCAATTTTAAATAAGTACTGCCTCAGAACAGACTATGTTTAGTAAGGCAGTATAATTTTCAAATGTGTGAAAAAAAATTGTAACAAGATATAAATTAAATAAAATTTTTAATTTTGTACCTTTGTTATTTTTATACCATTATTATTCATTCGTTCATTCATTCATTCATCAAATGATATGTTTCCATACTTATTTAGGTACCTTTCAAGTAAGAATATATCATTGTTATTTTTTTTTACAATTTATGTGAATTTTGTTTCTCATTTTTCATTAATTAATTGGACAATGAGCATACAAATTAATACAAAAAAAAATTGTGAAGTACAATCGATATGTGATATTATATTGCAACAAAACAGAAGTTCATTTTTGCAATTGCTACGTTTTTATGCAAAGACGTTTACCATGTATCCAACTTTTGAGCAAATTAAAAAATTTTATGTTAATCAAAAAGTATCCTAAAAATCTATGTAGGTTCTCTTCCATAAAAGAAGAGATATATTATGTACAAAAGACAATAAGAAAATACAGCTTATACACTATTTCACTTTGCATTTCTTGATTAATCTATAGATTATTATAATAAATTTATATGAAATACTAATAATAAAACAGACATTTCAAATTTCATAGAAATATTTTTTTTTTATATAAATTAATATCTTAATAGAGACGAAGTAAGAATATATATTTACTTATAGTAGAAATGAGAAGTAGACAACTACAGGGCTTACGACCTGTCATCGGCGGATTTATGTGAACACTTTAAGAGCTTGCGCAATGTTCACTAATTATGCCTCTTTATGGACTTCTTTTATCAATCAAAATTTTGAAAACTCTATATAATATATGTATGATAAATTGTAAATTCACACCGTTTGAAAGCTGGGTGCACCATCACCATCTATCGAATGACAATGAAACTATTCTCAAATGTATTCCTGTTTCATCTCTATTGATACAAAAGAGAAAGGCAATCGTGGTTTCACTGGATGCATGAATCCTAAAAACTTACCATACAACATTTCATTCGATATTTTTTAAGCGACATATTCGCATACGACATTTACTGTGCGAGATTGGAGAATAGATACCCAGAGTACCAGCCAGAACAGGCGAGCCATATGGGCTTGCGAACATGTATGCGGGATTAAGGGGCCCCTTTATGACTCAAGTCACGCTCACCAATCTCCGACTGATACTCCACTCCCCTGCGCAACCAAATCCAATAGGATGCGGATAATGCTGCTTTTACTATCCTAGCCAAAAGTTCTTTTATTTTTTTGGTCTTTTTTTTATTTATAAAAGGAAAAAATCCGATATTTGTGTATATGTATTCAAACAATACTTTTAATAATAATAGGTTTTTTGCTTTGAAATCAAAAAATTATAATATGGTAAAATAAAATAACATCTGTCAATTAACAATATAAATATACACCCCAGAATATTCTCATAATAATATAATATGGTCTCTTCCAACAATACTATTTATTTTCAACTTACATTGGTTAACGTATTGACGCTTTCACTCCTAGATCCATTTTCTGATATAGCTGATCTTTTTATGAGATACTGTGGAGTTTCTGTATTTCTTCGGAAATCATAAGATGCACTGCTTTCTCGTTCACTTGTGCTCATGTCTACAGACATTGATGTGGAATCAGCATCGGAGGTCTGAAAATAAAAATTTAGATTTTAGTAAAAATGGGAAGATTTTTGCAATTACTGATTCAAAACTTAAATAATAACTAATCAACAAAATGATGACAGATTACATTATTTTTTAAACAATTCTAACCATAATGTGGAACTTTTTTTCCAAATTATACCTACAATGTATGCTGCTTTTTGTGATAACAGATTAATATAAAATAATAACTTATTGAAATAATAAGATCAAATGATTATTGTTTTGTACTTGCTCCAAAAAAATATTTATAGAAGGCTGGGGCTGGAAGCATAGGTACTATTACTGCAGAGCATGCCAAGATAAAGAGAATGAAGAGACCATGGTCCACTTCCTCTCTACAAATTGGAGAAGCTCTTTGGGAATAAAATAAAAAGTTCTGTGAAATTTGTCTTTCTTGTTTATAAGTGAACGATAAAATAAGTCTCAATTAAAATTGACTTCATAGGGATTAATCAAAGATGGTAGATGGTAATAAAAAATCAATATTTGCCTTACAAGTGATAGCGTCTTGTCTTGATTTTTTCTGACAGGCGAACAAGTTCTAGATCTTCTGAGTGGCGAAGAGTTGGTATCTCCTCCACCTGTACCGCCACTGGAAGTGTTGGGAGCTGGAAGACTCTGACCAGAACCGGTTCTATTCATGTTGTTATTACCTGGAGAACTCTCTACGGCTGCCAATGTTATGCTGCTTCCACTCGACCATCTGAAATAAATATTAAATAAAAAATTGTTAATAACTTGAAAACGTGTAGGTATACAAATATGTAGTTAAGAATCCCATTAGAATCTGGTTACCATGTTGACAAAATCCCATTCAGAATATCAACAGACAAAACTTGTATTATCTGCCATATATTTTTATTTAGACTGTGTATCAAAGTTGTTATTCAATCTGCTATTTTTGAAGCGAGACCTTTTATGCTTTGTAATAAGACATCACTCATTGATGTTCATAAAAGTAGTGAAATAGATTTAAGTGTAATAATTATAAACAAAAACATTTTAAGTGTATTTTTATTTTTATTTTTTGTTTTTTTATTATTTCATTTTTTTTTGGTGGGCTTTGAAGTGTATGGTTATTTTGTGTTAGTTGTCTGTGTGTTGGTTGCATAGATATTATTGTCACAGTTATCTTCCTTGTGCCCAACTGCAGACAATATTGTAACATAGTATTTGTTAAAAAAAAAATTGACTTAGCGTTTGTTAATGTTATTGTTTGTTTTGTTATTCAATATTCTAAAATTATAATATTGTTCAAATTTCACTCGTTGTTGTAAAGTCACTCATCTCGATACAGGTTACACCCTAGTGAGATTATTGACTGTAATGTTTTTTTTAAGTACCATTATAATTGTTGACAAAATAAATAAATAAATAAAAATAACTTGGTATAAACCACAATACACAATAATGTAACACAAAGTTAATAATTGCATATTTGAAAATAACACAAATAAATGAATTTGTGTTTTTGGGTTGATTGTTGTAGTATTCATAGATTTAAGATGCAGCAGTATAATTTATTTTTATCACAAATACACCACAAATTTACAATATCATAAATTATTAGTAAATAAATTATACTGGAAAAGAGAAAATAAAACAAATTAATGTGTTCAAATTTTGGTATAATTTTACAGTGAATAAGTTCATAGTTTTATAGTTGTATTCAATATGAATTGTTTCAAATTATAGTTGTATTTTATATAAATTGTATCAAATTATAGTATGTTGTATTTTATATGAATTGTTTCAAATTATAGTACGTTGTATTTTATATTAATTGTTTCAAATTATAGTTGTATTTTATAATAATTGTTTGAAATTATAATATGTTGTATTTTAAATGAATTGTTTCAATTTATAATATGTTATATTTTACATGAATTGTTTTAAATTATAGTTGTATTTTATATGAATTGTTTCAAATTATGGTATGTTGTATTTTATACAAATTATTTCAAATTTCAGTTGTATTTTTTTTTAATTGTTTCGTGTAGAGACAAAACTTAAAAAATACTACAGACAAAGGACAAACGATATTTTAATACTCTAGTTGTGGAATCTCCTCCTTAAAATAAACAATAAAAGTTTTGTAATATTCAATAAGGAGATTCACAAATGCCCACTAGCTCACATGCCTGAAACAAACACAAGATGTTTTCCTTTGGTAAATTACCTGTGATAAGCAAAAAATACCTTTATTAAGAGTAAAGCACATTTTATTGTTATTCATATTCATTCAATAAATCCAGTGGTCGCGAGTTCGAATCCTGCCTCGACCGATTTCGTTCACCTAAGCACAAGCATTTATTTGCTTATTTTAGGGAACGTAGAAAGATTTATATGTACTTGTTTAACAAGGACATATTAAAAAAAAAAAAAAATGGGACTTAGATTAATTGTGTGTAATGTCATCAAATTAATTGATTGATACAAAAATAACAGGAATAAAGATAATATGGTTAGTTACCCTCCAGCATGAGGATTTTGTCCATCGTGATCCAAATTGCCTCTTTCCTGAGCTCCGCATTCCTCTGTCATATCTCGGGACTCTCTGAGTAATCGATGTGATGGAGCACCTGGCCTCAGTCTTCGCAGGGAGAGAACTTCAGATAGAAGAGTGCCACGAGATCCCCCAAGCCCCAATGCAGCAGCTGAACCCGGACCGACTGTTATAAATATTTATTTGAATATTTTATATAATACAATAAAAAATAACAAATAGATATGAAAAGTAAAACATTTTATAAATATTGTATTGTCTTTAATCCATTAACACTTGTATCCATCTTTATGTCAATCTTGGACATTGGTATCCCTGCACAGCCTTTATGATCGAACTTGGATAATTCCATAGTCTTTCATGGTTTGCAGCGATTTGATTTCTTATGACACCAAGAAATCCATGACATTGTCCTTCCACAAACATAACTGAAACGCTGCTACACCAAAGACAACTATGCATCGATATCAAAGATTATCGATGGCATAATTGTTACATGGTTGATCATCTGTACGTTACCCAGATTTCACAGGTGTACTTAACTGTACAGAATATGTACTTAACTGTACAGATAAGTACATATTCTGTACAGTTAAGTACACCTGTGAAATCTGTAGATGGGTCGATGGCAGAGCGGTTAGCGTGCTGGGCTAGTAATCCAGTGGTCGCAAGTTCGAATCCTGCCTCGACCGATTTCGTTCACCTATAGCACAAGCATTTATTTGCTTATTTTAGGGAACGTAGGAAGATGTATATGTACTTGTTTAACAAGGACATGTTCATTTTTTTAGTAAAAAAAAAAAATAAATGTTGAATAGACTTCTTTTTACTGTGAATGATCACTTAGAGAATCTCCGAGCAAGCATGTTGAAATCACACTTATGCTTCTTCTCTGACGTTTGGTGTCATATAAAAATAAATAAAATAACATGACCAGTATACACAGATATGTTGTGCTCCCTTTTATAAGGCAATGCACACCCGCACACCTTTCGCTGGTTACCCCACATTGTGGGATATGCCGTGATCTAAAAAAGAGGGGGGTGTAAGTTGTAATTGTAATTGCTTAGTAGGAGTAAAAAGATGGTGCTTCAAAGTTTATACACATTATGTGTTTTCCAATTTTAACAATTATCCACAAATTTCTTCAATCATACTTAATATAGTTTTCAAAACCAGAATTAATATAAAAATAGTCTCACTATCAGAGTCCGCCAAGGAGTCACAGTCGTTAGCTCTTTGATACTTGGAAGTTGCATGAAGAGTCCTTAGAACCAGCCAACACAGAGCCGGTGCCACTAGGAGGAGTCCCACACCCGCCAAGGAAGCCACCACTAAAACACTTCCAACTGATGAATGACCAGTTATATGGCTCTCACTCATTGAGACAGCTATACTTGCTGAAGCATTTGATGCAACCGGCTCTGGAAAAAAAGTTCACTATTAAATCTTATGATCTATTTTCGTCGTACTAAAATGATCTTTAAAATAAACATCGCCTTTTATGTTTCCATCTTGTTAAGAAAAAGTGTTCAGAATCTGAAATTGAATTTAATTTCTTCATATATATTTGACAAACTTTGTGCATATCTGAATAGAGATGAAGTTGGAATATATATTTATAGGGGAACCGAAAAATTAGGCACCTACAGGGCTTACGACCTGTCATTGTTTCTATTGAGATATAAAATATTATTGACTCCCGCCTGAGATAAAATCCAATGTTTGCATAAACAGGCGCTATCATAATAATCTTCATATCTATTACGTCCAACGTATGAAGAAGATACCCTTTATAGGATGAGATAAATGACCTGGGATGTCTATGAGCCTTAATTGTTGACATCCTATACAGTATTTGTGTGTGGCTGCAGTCACATTCAGTATATAAATTAAGGACCAATGATTAACAACACTGGATCCTATCTAAATAAAGAGAAAATTCTCAAAGGATTTTATTCACCTTAAAATTTACGAACAATTCAACTCACAACAACTAACCATACACTCACAAAAATGATAAACATAGACTTAAATTTACACAATAAATAAAGATCATTTGACAAAGTATGATAGTATATTATTGAGGTGGTGATTGTGAATGCAGAATACTGTGATTTCCTATTAAATATGGAACGGGACCTTGTTCATAAATGCTTATATTGTCACTAAAAATTTCCTAGTTGGCCAGTAGTAATCTACTTGTTGTTGTCATTGTAAATATGGTATGATAAAAAAATATTATACTAAGTAGATATGTTTTTTTGCAGAAATAACCTAGTTAAATTACTAAGTTTGTCAACGGACAGTACTTGGTGCAACTCTAGGTATTTCCCATAGTTAATATAATATTTCTTGCAAAACATCTGTAGGCCAAGTTACTTCAAAGGAAATCATAGTTATCCCATATTCTCTGAGTGAAAACAATTCACAGTATCACAATACAATCTGTACCTATCTGAGCTGCATTGGCCAGGAAACCACCAGGACATGCAGAGCCAGCCGCCAGCAACTCATCGGAAAAGAACTCCAGCAATATCTGCTGTCCGCTGGACAAGACTATGTCACCTTCTCCTTCCCCCTGTGTGTCACCGTCCCCAGGCCACTGTCCAAGGAGTGGAGCACCAGGCGATCCTCCATCTCGAGCTTTCAACCATTGAGCTCCACATGGTAGACGATATCGTTCCAATGTCAAACGTATAATGTGTCCTGGATTAACCTGAAATAGTTTTTTTAATAACATTTTAATCATAATAAAAGCCATATTAAGTAACTCAACAAGACAAAATCCATACACAGACCAGTAACTACACAAACACTATTATTAGCAAAGCAGCCCGGCTGTGAAATGATCTTCCGAATACCGTGTTTCCACCTTCTTACCACCTGGGTCTTTTCAAAAATCCAAATTAATAATCATGTTTTGTTTTTTTATGTGCAAACCGCTTCCCTCCACAACAAAAGTTATTTGGCAGAAACTATTGCCTTATATTGGTTGATGGCGACAAATTGATATGCATAAAAAATTATCTGTCCTACCTCCAAAAGCCAGAACGTTCTGCCTTGACACTCCTGAGCAGAAGCCGCTAGATGACGAGGACTGGACCCCAATCTCAATACACAGCCACATCTGCATGGATCACCGGGTGGACCCTGAGAACCTGGTGCCCAGGGACAAGGTTGTCCATCCACCGAACACGCCTCTGACTCCACAGCTGGACCCTGAAAAACAAATCAAAATCGTCTTCATTCAACTTTACAGTTGGTTCTGACTATCAGTATGATAGGTCACCAATCCTCATATTTATTACATCTCCTTTCTAAATTACCAATAAAACCCAAACATACAAACTCACTAAGAATATCTGTATTTATATTTACTGAATTCAAAGAATTAACTTAGGTAGGTACTAGCTGAAACACTGTCAGCTTTCTTATTGAGTTGGTTTGACATGTGACTCAAAGAGTAGGTACAATATACCTACGATAGTGACTTATTCAAAAATCTCTTAATTCCACGTCTCCACTACATACTAGATTTTTTTTGCCATTTTCAGTATTACTAGTTGCATGTAACACATGAGATCCAACTGTCGATAGCGATAGTATGTATAGTTGAAGAATATGTACCAAACTATAAACCCATAGATACAAATTATTGAATATTTTCAGATATTTTGTTTTCTATACAACATATGTAGGTATGTATGTCAAGATAGGATAGTATGGAAGAAGATCCTTTTTCCTACCCAGAATATGCAAATTGCATGATGGTATGTATGTATGTTTGGAGATGAAGTAACAAACTATTAAGTCTTCTTACATATTGTGTATAGGCGACTGCCATACAAAATGTATGAAGCGATGTCGTCACTAAATTCAATTTTTAAAAAAATTGTTAAAAAAAAATTGAGATCTTCTACTACAATGTTAATATTTTTTATAGAAAATTAAATTATCTAGTTGGGGTGTTTCGGCTTTTTTCGATAATTGTAAAAGTTTTGGAAATATAGGCAGTTAAACTCATAAATTTATCATAAAAAAAATATTTTTCTTAATAAAAAATGTTTGAGAAACCCTGGAATTTTTTTGAAAAAACTAATTTGAGATTTTGTATTTGTCTATGTTTGTACCAATTTTCAGCGTTCTACCGTTTATGGTTTCTGAGATATATGGAAAAATAAAATAAAAATTCAAAAGTTGATAACCCCTGACTGAAACAAAAATTCAAAATTCCGAGTATAAAAGTTTTGTAGGCCTGTAACTGTTTATATATTCTGAAATTTTAGGCTCTGTAAATTGAGCGGATCAAAAGTTATAAGGGGGGGACGGACACACAGACACACACACAGACACACACACACACAGACACACACACACAGACACACACACAGACACACACACACACAGACACACGAAATGTTCTACTCCGAATTCTGAGTAAATCCGTGTATGGAACATATATGCTGCGAAGCCTCTAAGTTGGTGTTTTTTGACTTCAAAGTTGGAAAATCCATGAAAAAAGTAGACCTCTCCATACAATTCTCGCGTATTCTGGCTTGATACATTGTCGATATGTTAAGAGAACAAAGTTCTCCTGAACAAATCGACAGTTGGATTACATCCCATACACTCTCCCCGTTTCCTGATAACTATTCACCACATTCTAGAAGATGACTCCACCACCGGGAAAGTAGGCAGTAACAATGCATGTTCACACTACACATTCTTCACGCATGCTCACGCGCACGCACACGCATTTTTTATTCCGATAATATCCATACTTACTACGGGTTTACCTGCCATACCTCATCTTCATTGACGAGTGTCAAAATGTAGAGGATAAATTCAAAGAATGTTATATAATATATTTCATTTATTTACAAAAGAAATATGAAAATACACAAATGCGTGAAAAAAGTCAAACCATTAATTACTCTTGAATTTCTTCTTCAGTCGGTTCTTCTATCGTGTCTTCTAAAACTTCAGATTTTTCACCATCTTTAGAAACATCTTCACCAGAATCAGTTATTTCTGATCCTTCTTTGATTAATATATTTTCATCGCTTTCTTCGCCAATAATCAATGAAACTTCTTTCGAACTATGTATTTCTTTTTCCAAAACTTTCGATTCCCTTATTTCTTTTTCGTCTGCAATATCTTGAATCTTCATTATTGAGGATACATGCGAAGAAGATTCCTCCAGTTCAGAAAAATCTCCATCTCCAGCTCCTGAAATATCATGCATAGATGCTACAGCAGGTATAACGGTCTTGCTGTATATTGTCTGCAAACTTTCTCCTCGATATATTTCAGATGATTCTTTCGTTTTGATTACATCTCTTTCGACAGTTGACGACCTATAGCTGGAACAAATTGAGACAGATTTTGGTAGTTCTTTTGGTACGAAGCCTAAATCGCCACGATTGTACGCGGCCGTGGCTGATGGTACTGTTGAAATGGAACCAGTCGGTTCGTAAGACGGTACAAATAACAAATCCAATAGCCGCTTCAATAAATTCCTCCTAGCCGCTTCTCTTTCAGCCGCAGTTTCGTCCAAGGATGGACAATCTGATAATTTAATAGCACCTTTTACCGCGATGCTAGCATTTGCAACCACTTCTTTGAGTCTATCCGCTTCACCCTTGGCTTCTTGAGCTTCGAGTTTTAATTCGCTCTTTTCGCAAAGGCTAACGTGTAGGTTTTGTTCGAGAATCCTTACTTTCAAATCTAATTTCGTAATGTCGTCCGTCAGTCTTTCAATTTTCTTTTTTTGAGTTTCAAAATCAAATTCTTGTTTATTAATCAAAAGCATTTTATCTTTCATAATATTGTATTCTTTGGTAAGTTTTTCGATTATGTTTATTTGCATCGTACATTTTTCAGAAGCAGTATCTCTTTGTTGTTCCGCCAACTCCAAAGCGAGCCTTGCAGATCTTTCCTTTTCTTTGAGAACAGTGTTTTGTTCGGATAATTTAGCTTGAAGTGCAAGGACATTTTTCAGTTCCACATTTACAGCTATATTTTCTCTTATAACTCTATGAGTAGATGAAGCGATTCTAATCTCCGTGGCATCTTGAAAATCTTGGGCCAATTTTAAAAGTCGCGATTCAAGTTCCTTCTTAAGTTTGTCTTTGTTTCTGATAAATTTCTTTTCCGTCTCGAATAAAATCTTCTCGTAGTGTTTTTCTTGGTTTTGTTTCTCTAATTCTTGTTTTTCAAATTTAGCCATTAGATTATCTCTCTGCGCCCGAAATTCTTCTAACGAATTTAATTTGCCCGATAACATTTTCACTTCCGACGTCAATTGTTCTCGCATCACATTAAACTCTTTCTGAAGATCTTTAATTTCATTTTTAAATTGTTTCGTTTCAGCTTCCCTAGTTTCTTCGAGACCCGAAATTCTTTCTTGTAATTCAACTACTTCGTCGTTTTTCGTCTGCAAAGTTTTTTTCAAATATGTTATTACATCCGCTCTGTCTTCGTCCAACTTTTTATACTCATCCTCCAATTCTGTATTTCGCTTTTCTAATTCCTCGTTGAGTTGGCGAATCCGTTCGAGTTTGCGATTCAGATCCGCGATTTCAAGTTCGAAAAACGCTTTGTCTATCTCCATAAGTTTGCTGGAATCGTCGACTTCTTGTCCTTTCTTTCCCTTTTTGGCATTTTTCTTAGGAGGCATTATGAAGTAAACAGTTCAAAACGACCACAAAATATTATTGTATTACTATTTTGACATTTAACAAGTACAGCAACAGCTATAAGGAAAATTGTTTATCACTAGGGTAACTTATTGATCAAATCCGACGTCTGTCACCATGGAGATTATTTTGTCAACAAAGAGTGCGGAAAATAATTGCACATGCATATTGATGTCTTACGGGATGGTATCAACTTACAGGTTGTTCAACTTGAAACCAAAATGCACGTACCTAAATACCTACATTTCCGTGATGAAATCTAATAACAGAATATTTAAATGATTTTGATTAAGTAAATTACCTGTAATAAGCTGCTAATGATAGTAATAAAACTAATGTATAGTTATGCATAGTTGTATTATGTACTTATTAAGGTAATATGACGATTATTGAGTACAGTTTAATTAATTTAAAACGACAAAAGGCTGAGGAGTTAGCGTGATAGTCTAGCATTGAATTTCAATACTTATATAAATTAATGTAGGTACCTACGTAAGTATTATAATAATAAATACGTTGGTTTTCACTTTAACTTAAACATAATATTTAATTTCATATATGTATTATGTTTGGTAAAACGTTTCACAAAAAATACAGGTATTTAGCACACACGCCTTAATTAGAGCTTACACGTTAATTGTAAAGACATGGGTCAAAATCTTTGAGAACTGAAAAATTGAAGATTTCATTAAAAAACATTATTTCAATTAAAATGAGTCAATTTTATTCAGAAAAAGAAAAACCGTTTTTTTATAATATTAGGTAGACATATTATTATTATTAATATCACCCCTCCCAACGCTACGTAGTGCGCTTCTTCGGAAGAGCAAAATGGACCCAAATCCTAATAGCTGGTGTCCCCTACGTAGACATGTTAAAAAAAATCACAAACCTCAGCCAAATTCATTGGTCATTGGTCTTTACGGATTCGATTCCCGGTGGAGATAGTTTTTAATTGTGCTTTCAGTCTGGATCTGTGAGACGATTAATATCGCAAGTCTCCAGAATGTGGCAACTTGTTATTGGGTGCGTGTTAAATTAATATTTGACATAGTACCTGTTAGTTGACCGAGAAGTAATATAAAATAAAATACCTATATTAAAATTACTGAAGGACGAAGTGCCGGGTCTTGCTATCCCTGACTCCTTCATCTAAAGTTGGACACAAATTCAAAGTCAGTTAGTCATATTATGGTCAAAATGAAATTAATGATAAATACCTGACAATGTGGCGCTCCGTACGGCGGTGGAGGAGAATCACAATATCGATACCTCGCCCTTGTACCTCCACATCGTCCAGAGCAAGGAGACCAAGAACTCCATGGACCCCAACCTCCGGATGTGGCACCATCTAAAAATGCATTTTCAAAAATGTTACTAGTTTTTCAAAGTTAGATTGTGGATTTCTATTCACTCCATCGAATAAGGAAAATTATTCCTGCTAGACATAGAGCTGTAGATACATCTGTCTGCGACCTGGAGAGCTATGGTCCGTACATGCGATGGCCACGATCGTCAGCATTGAAGACAAATACCTACTGTCAAGGTATGATAGAGAATTCACTCCAACGAGTTTCTTAGCTCTTCTTTTCAAGTAGGTAGGTACAATCATTAAGATTATGGAAAAACGTAAGTGATGATGAGACGTCGCGTCGCGTCGGTCGTATTGAAACAATCATCACAATTTTATGTAAGTGATGATGAGACGTCGGTCGTATTGAAACAATCATCACAATTTTATGTAAGTGATGATGAGACGTCGGTCGTATTGAAACAATCATCACAATTTTATATAAATGATGATGAAACGTCGGTCGTATTGAAACAATCGTGATAATTTTATGTAAGTGATGATGAGACGTCGCGGTCGGTCGTATTGAAACAATCATCACAATTTTATATAAGTGATGATGAAACGTCGGTCGTATTGAAACAATCGTGACAATTTTATGTAAGTGATGATGAAACGTCGGTCGTATTGAAACAATCATCACAATTTTATGTAAGTGATGATGAGACGTCGGTCGTATTGAAACAATCATCACAATTTTATATAAATGATGATGAAACGTCGGTCGTATTGAAACAATCGTGATAATTTTATGTAAGTGATGATGAGACGTCGCGGTCGGTCGTATTGAAACAATCATCACAATTTTATATAAATGATGATGAAACGTCGGTCGTATTGAAACAATCGTGATAATTTTATGTAAGTGATGATGAGACGTCGCGGTCGGTCGTATTGAAACAATCATCACAATTTTATATAAGTGATGATGAAACGTCGGTCGTATTTAAACAATCGTGACAATTTTATGTAAGTAATGATGAAACGTCGGTCGTATCGAAACAATCATGACAATTTTATGTAAGTGATGATGAAACGTCGGTCGTATTGAAACAATCATCACAATTTTATATAAATGACGATGAAACGTCGGTCGTATTGAAACAATCGTGATAATTTTATGTAAGTGATGATGAGACGTCGCGGTCGGTCGTATTGAAACAATCATCACAATTTTATGTAAGTGATGATGAGACGTCGGTCGTATTGAAACAATCATCACAATTTTATATAAATGATGATGAAACGTCGGTCGTATTGAAACAATCATCACAATTTTATGTTTGATTAAATTTTTATGATTGAATTTGGATTAAGATTAGATTACGAACGAGTATTGGTTTATAAATTTTTAAGATAAAAACATCATAAGAACGTATTAAAATCGTGTCGCGAGTCTATTTATTGCAGATATATTTATTATTGAGATGGCTTGAATTAATGAAGAACGCCTGACGAAGCTGACAGGAACGGAATAAGAGGTAGGGGGCGCCCTAGAAAAGGATGGCACGACCATGTGAATGATATCCTGAATGAAGAGAATGTAAGAAAAACAGACTAATATGCATGAGACCATGCACGAACATGAATGTTGACGAGGCGATGAATGTGTCAAGATAGAAAAATGTGGCGTTCTGTTTGCTCTGCCTACCCCGCGAGGGACATGATGTGATGGTATGTGTAGTTTTTATTTTGTCACAAATTATTTCTCGCGTAATTACTGCTTCTCTGGGCTGGAAACACTGATAATTTGGAAGATATTGCCATTTGGCAATTAAATCATCACCATGTGCAGGGGTGCTATGTGTTGAGAGGGAAAGTCTATCACTCAGTCTGAGCATAAATCAATGCAAAACTAAACTGATGGTGATTGATAGAGCATGTAAATTTCCCCCAATAAACTCTCTAAACCATCTTGAGATAGTACATGACTTCACATATCTGGGTTCAAACATATCTGACACCGGTGGTTGTGAAGTGGAAGTGAAAAGACGCATCGCCATGGCAAGGAGAGCACTGGGAAAGCTCACAAAGTGTGGAAGGACAAGACCGTCACAAAAAACACGAAAGCTAGACTCATCAGGGCTCTGATATTCTCAATGTTCCTGTGTGGTGTGGAAACATGGACACTGAGGGAGTTAAAGCGAAAGAGGATCGATGCCTTCGAAATGTGGTGCTGGAGGCGAATGTTGCGCATCCCATGGACAGCCAGAAGAACGAATGTGTCAATTCTGGACGAGCTGAAGATTGAGGATCGTCCATCGACGATCTGTTACAGACGTAGGTATCCTTCAATTTTTTTGGACACATTGCCAGAAGGGAACCGGACTGCCTCGATAAGCTTGTTGTGATGGGCAGCGTGGAGGGACGGAGATCTCGTGGTCGCTCACTGACCAGATGGAGCGATCTGGTTAAGTCCACAATGGGGTCTTCGGTGGACTGGTGGTCTGCGTTCAGTCCAAAACAGATTGGCATGGATGCGGGCCATACGTGTGGCGACTGACTGCAGCCGCTATCCTCAATCATGAGGAAAATGACGAATATATATGCGCAGGGTACAAGGCTGTGTTCATAAATAAATTCAGGGTTGATATGTAGTATAGGGAGTACCACAAAACACAATTCTTTGACAAGCTAAACATACGATACGATGAAAAATTTTGTCGTATTTATTTCGTATCAATATTTAATTTTCCTGTAATATATACATAGGATGATGGATTTTATTTTAATAATATTACTCTCACAAAAAAACCCGCGTTTTTATCCGCGTGTATTTCAACGTTTCCATGACTGTATTAAAAAAATCCCTTTTTACGATAAATAATTTTGAAGGTGTAAGAGTTGACAGAAAAGTACAAAAAAATACGCTCGAAGCACGACAAAAAAAATATTAAAAAAAATTATATATATGAAGGAAAAAAATGATGTCAATTCACGAAACGTTAAATTCAGGAAATTTTTATACAATTTAACTGAGCTCGACCATCCAACACATGGAATTATTTTTGAATTCTCTCGTGCCTTATTTCTCGTCATTAAGGAGTTTTTCTCGTAAAAAATGTGGCATTTCCATCACAATAATCCACATTCCTGTTATTTTTTTTATTCCATTTCAATATACAACACTAATTTGAATATCAATAAGTACACTTGATTTATTTTGTCATTTACCCAAAAAACATTCAATGATTACTGATAAATGATGCATAAATTATTTAATAAATCAAGAACTAGAACTAGAAAGAAAAAGTACGTAGAACTAGACACACTCCTCTTTTCCGCCTAACCACTCAACACACCAACTATGCTCAACATGCAACAATCTACACCATAATATGTAATACATACAATAGGCATTTCCAAGAGATCGACATATTCTTACTTAGCGCCCCCACATTTAAAAATTATACATATCAAACTTAAAATTTCATCCTCATAATCAAATTTTACACTTAATATACTGACACATTTATATATGCAATTTCACACATCATTCACACAATATCTCACCATAATATGTAACCATTCCTAATGTATCCAATAACTTCAGCGACAACCTGTAATTGGCTTTATTATTAATCAAATCATCTTTCCAACATCTCAATAGAGACGAATTTTGGATATTGTAGAAGAACCAGGAATCAGGATCATCTTTATTTTATATAATTTATTATATGCTGTATGATGTCCTCTAAATAAAATAAATAAATTTGTAACAAAATGAATATCATGTGTACTTAAATAAAGTACACATGATATCTTATGTGAAAACATATTATTAGGATAGAATGTGCTAATCATAATATGTTTTATATTATCATAAATTCTTCACTTATAACATTGTATCCTGTTTGTTTTCTATATAAATAAATAAAGAAATAACACTACCTCTTCGATCTGCTGAACGTATAACACTAGCTATCCTCATTCACACTTACAGTATAAAAATATTTAAAAGTAAACTAAAAAAAAACTAGTGTGTTGTGGCCAACGATAAACTCCTCACTAACAAGTCATTCAATAAAGTATTCAATTTTTTATGGAAAATAATCAGCATTTTCATGTACATACCTATATCTAATGAGTTAAATTATTTTTTTGTTTAAATATTTTATTTTGAAAACTTGATAATTCTTCAATGATATTTTGTGAAAGTGATGTGCCTTTTTAGGGATTTGAATATAAAAATAATTTTTTATGTTTCCTAAACTTGAGGTCACTTTTAAATATTTGACAGTTAAAAAATTGAAAAGCACTGATCAAATATCATTCAAAATTTAATGATAATAAAGTTACAACTTGAAAATGTGCTTAGCACGAAAACGATTGTAGGCTGTAGTAAAATAAACAGTGGAAAAATAAAAAAATAAAACTATCTTATTACTCATATTTTTTGTTTCTTGGCTAGAGGCTCTTGTGAATTTCTACGATAATTCATGTTTTTGTTTCTTGGCTAGAGGCTCTTGTGAATTTCTACGATAATTCATGTTTTTGGTGTTTCGTTTCGTTTTCTTAATGGTGTTAAATTTAATCGTTTCACAATAAATAAATAATTCATTTCTCACGCAAATATTGCTTCTCTGGGCTGGAAACACTGGTTAGTTGGAAGAAATTGCCATACGGCAATAAACTCGCCACTTGCGCAGGGTGCAAGGAAGTGTTTATTATTATTATTATTATATTTAATCATTACATGAATATGTATGAATAGTATGAATAAATTCAGTCCAAATGAGATAATAATTGCTCTATATTTCGTGCGATTGTTATTCTTTGTGACAAAACTTGTAATATTTTTATTGAAAATAACATCTCAATAGAGACGAAGTTGGGATACTATAGAAGAACCAGGAACTCAGGCACCTACAAAGCTTACAACCTGTCATCTGCTGGTTTACGTGATAAAAATTTCACCTGAATAATACGAGATTATACTATTGCCATCTATGAGATAACGAAAAAACCTTTTTGTAACGCCATCTATTGAGAAGTTGATTTATTTGTAAACAATGAAAGCAACATATATAGAACTTTCAAAAATTTCATTGATAAGGGAACTCAATAAGAAGGCATAATTGGTGAACGTTGTGCAAGCGCATAAAGTGATCACGTAAATCAGCCGATGACAGGTCGTAAGCCCTGTAGGTGCCTGAGTTCCTGGTTCTTCTATAGTATCCCAACTTCGTCTCTATTGAGATGTTATTGTCAATAAAAATATCATTTGACTCCCGACAGGAAAAAAATTCAATGTTTGCGTATATGCAATTAAAAAAAATATATTCGAAAACATATAATATAATCTAAGTTCGAACTGAACTCCCCTCAAAAGTTGCCTCGGAAGAGAATTAAAAAATGTTCCATTCTGTTCCATTGTTAAAGTGTAGACACTGGGCGGTGAGCGTTATTAAGACAAACGATTTTTTTATATCATTTTTATTCGAAACGAGGTTGCCTACCTCCGAAAATTTGTTTCACGTTCAAACTAAATATTTTTTTAGGGGATCGAAATATTGGAGGGGGGGGGGGTGTTAGGATCAAATGGGGAGGATAGGTAAGAGACGAAGAAGTGGCAGTAAGACCCGCGCTAAATGAGACGAAAGAGAAAATATTAAAGCGGATTATCATAAATGAATGGAAATTAAGTGAAAATTTTATGAAATTGAAACAAAACTTCTAACAAGAGTGCGATGACTCGAAATCTCCCGGGGGAGGAAAACCCCCGCCGGGTTTCTAAGTGGATATTTATGGTAAAATTTCAGATGTTCGCACGGAGAGCCTTGGACATGTTAAAAGTGTTCGTAATAATTAACGAGGATCTACACCTGGAATGGAACCTTCAGAAATAGAGGATTTCCTAAGGACCTGAAACATTCAATGAAAATCAACGCACATTGTGTGATGTTTCGGAGACAGGACGGAGATATCGCGATTCGTAAGAATTTTGTTCGACAATTTTAAACAGAAAACGGTACCCAAGGAAAAGCTGTAGATTAATAATAAGCTATGACAAAAGTATATTCTTCTTCTTCGTTGGCTCCTGTGTCATTTTCTACGTCCCTCCAGTTTGGCACATCCAGAAGATGGTACGCGTCCCTCACAATATCGGCCTCCCATCGCAGCCTCGGTCTCCCGAACTTTCTTCTGCCTCATGGGTGCCCATCTAAGATTCTTTTTGGTACCCATGATGATGGCACTCACTGAACATGCCCAGCTCATCACAGCCTTCTTAGTCTTATATGTTCAGCATCTCCACAGTGCTGTATTATATTATTCTACTAACTGGATATCCGCGACTTTGCTCAATCGAGTTTGTAGAATGACTAATAACACAAAAAAACGTTTAAATAAGAAAAAAATGTTTTAATAAAACTATTAGTTTTTAGTTCCATTAACTATTATCGGTCTTCCAGTGACTCTGAAGATAGTCACACTTATTAAACGAAGTAAATGGTGACACTGAGAATGACAGCAGGCAAAATCTTGAAAGACCGAGTGAGAAACACCAGAATAAAGTTTCAGAAGTGGAAAATATTCATAAAAAATCTCATTGTATCAAATTCTTAAAGATATTCTCACAAATTCCAATCAATTGTCATTTTCTATAAACAGCAGAATAAATAGGTACATAAAATGTATTACTATTCCTCTTTTACGCATAACTGCCTCACAACATTTTTTATAAGCATTAAGGTACCTACTAAGAGGTTTAATGAACTCCCGTTGAATCTGAATAATAATAAATAATATGAATTCTGATAACGGAATTAAAAGTCACATTCGATTGTTACGAAGTGTGACAATTTCCCCTTTCAGGAAAAATATCCTTCTTATTAAATGATAGAGTTACTTATAAGCCAGACCTTTTTATTCAACTATATACATATGCGAATAATAAATATAGACATGTATGAGACGAAGCATGAATTTGTGTCAAGAAAGAAAAATGTGGCCTTGGGTTCTCTCTGCCTACCCAACGAGGAACATGCTGTGATGATAATAGATGTAGTCGAGAAATATGATTCCTCAATTTTTAAGCGTATTTTTATTTTATTTACACGTCAAATTCTCAACAGATGATACCGATTAATTACCTTATGCATAACTATGACTCCCGAGCCAAAGGTCCAGGGTTCGATTCTCGGTGAGGACACAGTTTTTAATTATGTTTTCAGTCTGATAGTGCCCGAGAATACCGAAATAACTAAAAACAAGTTCGTAAATAAATACCTACATTGTACCTAATCTAGGTTCATTCATACCATCACGTCATAACCCACAATGTGGAGTAACCAGCGACAGGTGTGCATCACCTTATGAAAGAGAGCACAACACATGCGTGTATATCCACACACCAGTCTCGTTTAACCTAAAAAGTCACTACATTCAGAATGGGTGGTGAACCTTATTGCCGAACTATGCGAGTTGTTATTGTTGCCTGTTGTATTTTACATTTATAAATAAAACATATTTTTAGGATTGTAGATTCATAACGATATTAAACCTCTTGCAATGAATCAAAACTAGACATTAATGCGACTTTTAAGTGGTAATTTAAAGTAACAATTTTTCCTGTGTTTATTTTTGCAGGTAAGTATGTATTTTTTATTGATAATTTTTGTTTCGCGTTGATTCCCACGTCCAAAGTTTAGACTGTTTTTATGTGAGTGTTTCAAACGACCCACGCATTAATTAATAGAACAAAAAATTCCTTTATTTTGAATTTTTCACGATGGCAACTCCCGCCGTAACTACAAGCTATTAAAATGTTTTCATCGTATCCATGTTCCCTCTGTTGGTGGAGATCCGAGTTAGATAACGGAAACTTTATCTTCATAATACACATCATATTTTCATAGAGAATTTCGGTACATGTCAATTTATTGTCATTTATAGGTACGGGCTCCATATTTCGGTACATGTCAATTTATTGTCATTTATAGGTACGGGCTCCATATTTCGGTACATGTCAATTTATTGTCATTTATAGGTACGGGCTCCATATTTCGGTACATGTCTATTTATTGTCATTTATAGGTACGGGCTCCATATTTCGAAATAAAATCGATGTTTTCGTAATGTAATGAAGAAACAGCGAGTATTCAATAATTTATTTTTTCGTTGTTTTTCACCCTAAAAGGATGCTTGTGACACAAAAAAGAAAATCCTTCCGATGCTTGTTGATACTATTAAAGCTTTTATAAAATATTTTTTTAATATTTTATAGACCTAAGTCAATCAAAACGTATCAAAAGATTAATAGTAGATATTTCAAAAACGTATAAAAGGTTACTAGCATATAAAGAGAATAATGTATTTTATAAACGTATTAAAAGATCACTAGCATATTAGAAAATAATGTATTTCACAAACGCAACAAAAGATCACTAGCATATAAAGAGAATAATGTATTTTATAAACGCATTACAAGAATACTAGCATATTAGAAAATAATGTATTTCACAAATGTAACAAAAGATCACTAGCATATAAAGAGAATAATGTATTTTATAAACGCATTTAAAGATTACTAGCATATTAAGAGAATAATGTATTTCACAAACGTAACAAAAGATCACTAGCATATAAAGAGAATAATGTATTTTATAAACGTATTAAAAGATCACTAGCATATTAGAAAATAATGTATTTCACAAACGTAACAAAAGATCACTAGCATATAAAGAGAATAACGTATTTTATAAACGCATTAAAAGATTACTAGCATATTAATAGAATAATGTATTTCACAAACTTATCAAAATATCACTAGCATATAAAGATAATAATGTATTTTATAAACGTATTAAAAGATCACTAGCATATTAGCAAATAATGTATTTCACAAACGTAACAAAAGATCACTAGCATATAAAGTGAATAATGTATTTTATAAACGTATTAAAAGATCACTAGCATATTAGAAAATAATGTATTTCACAAACGTAACAAAAGATCACTAGCATATTAAGAGAATAATGCATATCACAAACGTATCAAAAGATCATTAGCATATTATGAGAATAATATATTTCACAAATGTATCAAAAGATCACTAGAATATTAAAAGAAAATTGAAAGTCACAAACGTACCAAAGCATATCAAAAGTTAAAAATAAAGTAGTCGACAAAAATTAAGTAAATTATATAGTACAGAAATTAAGTATTTTATTAAGTTATTAAATTAATCTTTTTTAAAAGTTAATCACTGAAAACTCTTCTAAAATTAGCGAAACTCAATTGTTATGTAGTACCTATTAGGTATATTATATTATTCAAATTTTAAAAATAATGTCGACTCGTTATAGCACTAAGTTTCCTTTCAAAGTTGCGAGAAAAGAGAGGAAGATACATGTACCTATATATTTGTATACTTTCCGTTAGTAGGTCTGTACCAATCACCAATAGTGATGAGCCTTATATTCCTGCAGACTTGGTCTACCTAGACCAGGGGTCGGCAACCTGCGGCTTGCGAGCCACATGCGGCTCTTTGGGTGTGAAGCTGAGCCAAATTTATCAAGACTTTTTTTAAACACTTTATTGTACAATACTTATTTGCTAGTACAAATGGCGGACATATTGCCTAAACTTTCTAAAACCATGCAAAGTCATCGCTCCCATTGAATGTGTTTGCTCAAATGTAAGTTATTATTTTTTTTATATTTTAAGTACAAGTTACATTGTTCAGTAAAGTTTAAATTTTCTACTTGAATAACCATGAAAGCCATCGTTACTATTGAATTTGTTTGCTCAGTTGTTTGTTATTGAAGTACAAGTTAGTGTTGTAAGTAAATGTTTAATTGTTTTAATTTTTTACTTAAATAATAAGATTGCATACTAAAAGACTGCATTGACTTTAATATACCTATAAGACGTACAAGACATACACCATTATTTAAATGCAAATATTATAAAACAAATGCTGCAATAAATTCACCGATCAATAGGGCCATGGATGCTTACACAAAGTATGTGGATATTTTAAACTTGGACATTTTTTACGACTCCCCAAACGAATATCGACGGAAAATATCCCAAATAGATAATTTAGAAAACAATAACTAACCATGGCCCATCACTCTTAAGTCCACATACTCTCTTTTACACACACACACACACACACACACACACACACACACACACACACACACACACACACCCTCACACACACACACACACACACACCCTCACACACACATTCATATACACACCCTCTCTCTTACATAAGCGGAATAATAATTAAATAAATAAATAATAAAAATACTTTACTACTTACACTACACACACAAACCAAAATGTATTTGACACATGTAACTGACATTAGATTTAGATAATTGATGTATCATATGTATTAATCCATGTAATAAACTATCTAATGTTGTATGTGTTAATTAAAAAATAAAATAAAATAAAATAAAATAAAAAAATAAGCAGTTATCTAATAATGCCATATATATTATCTAATTTGTTGTGAAAAACACTACTTATATATGAATAAATAGATATTTTTTCTTATGAATAAATAGATTAGTTTTTTTTATCAAAAACTTTATTTATTCGAGTACTATTTATTGTTGGAAATAAAAAAAAATGTGGCTCTTTATAAACTTTGAAATTTTGTAAATTGTAATTTTTAACTCTTCCGACTCAAAAGGTTGTCGACCCCTGACCTAGATCGAAACCAAGGAGTGTAAGTGCAAGACTAGGCTGGCAATACCAAAAATCTTGCAAGTCAAAAATGCAAGATTCGTTCGCTGTCACAAAATTTTATAAACCTTTTATATATTTTTTCAAAAGTAAGCAATTAACTACCCACTATCGAAGTTATTCTGTAAATTGTGACTTTTTTTTCCCTGTCTATAAATGCTTTACTGAGAAGATTAATTTAATAGAAAACTAATGTTTTTTTTGAGTTAGTCCAATCAATACCAAAACTTGACCGAGTATGCGAGACCACTCCGATATTGGTCTTGGTCTTTCGCATTTACACATCACTAGTACCTACCTACCAACCAACCCACAAATATGGAGAAACTTTTGAACGGATGTTTTCGTTCAAATTTCCACCGCTGAATTTCCGAATGAGTCAACGTCTTTGTGACGATGCTAATGATTCTGGAAATCCACAAAAGAAGGGCACTGACGTGATGAGCAAAAAAACCCGACTCTTACATATTTATGTGGAGTATTCTTTCATCAATTTCGTTTGAGTTCAAATGTAAATTGTATGTTTTGTTTTATTTTTGCACAGATTCAATTCGTATGTATGCCTACCGTCATTTGCTATAAATTTCACATACTGGATGGTAACGGAAAATGAAAGTTATTTCTGAAGAGACATAAAATATGGAATCATGAAAAAGTATAATAATAATAATAATAATAATAATAATAATGAACACTTCCTTGCACCCTGCTCAAGTGGCGAGTTTATTGCCGTATGGCAATTTTTTTCCAACGAACCAGTGTTTCCAGCCCAGAGAAGCAATGCCCCCTATTCAGTAACTATTGTAACTAAAATAGGAACAAACTAAAATTGTCGATTATAGATTTACGGTCTTATTTCAGCGTTATAAAATATCAACTTGGACTAAATGGAATAGGAACGTACCTATATTGGCCGGAACGTTCTTAAAAAGTTAGTGAATTAGACGTATTTTGAATGATTATGAAAATGATGAAAATTTCATAATTTTCATAATTATTCATAATACGTCTGATTCAGTAACTTTTATGAACGTACCGGCCATTATAGGTACGTTCCTATTCCATTTAGTCCAAGATGATATGTTATAACGCTGAAGTAAGACCGTAAATCTAAATTCAACAATTTTCGAACGTTCCTATTTTAGTAATAGGGGGTAATATTTGAGTGAGAAATGAATTTAAATAAATTTCTCCTCTGCTGGGAATCGAACCTAGGACGCTCGCACAGAAACCGAAAGGCTTACCAACTATGCCACAGCGGTCGGAGACCATAATATGACCTCTGTGGAGATTCAAGCAAAGTTTTCATTTATAGAGAACTTTTTATCTGTAGAGTTTGATGTTTAGGTCAATTTCATCGCATGACAGACCAGGTATAGGTCAACTGGGGTGCTATAAGATCGTCTAAAAGTAAATTTAACTGATTTATCGAAATAAATGAAGAGTAAAGTAAAGTGAGAACATCAGACCTTGCAAGTAATTAATACATTGAAAGAATTACACCATGTCCCTCGCGAGGTAGGCAAAGAGAGCCGAACGCCACATTTTCTATCCTAGCACACATCCATCGCCTCGTCCACATTCATGCATCGTCTCATACACGTTCGCCTTTTGTTCGCGCTTCAAACATTTCCATCTATCAGAATATGGTTCACATAGTCGTGCCATCCCTTTCATGGACGGCCGAAAAATCCATCTCGAAAAATCAAAAAAAGAACAAGAAGAAGTTTTAGAACAGACGTCTTCTTATATCTCAAAATGTAGCAAATTAGAACTATATAATGACAGCTTATTTTGTAAAATTTCGTTTTAATCACTGTCGACATATTGGATTTCATGTAGTATTTTGAAATAAAAAAAATAAGGCATTCGGTTCGTCGCCATAAACGAACATTTTTTTACTCACGCAATTTATTTAACTCAAGTGAAAAAAGAAAAAGAATTTTTTCTGACACTTAAAATAGTTTCCGCACGATGAATTGTCCATACGGTCAATTGTCCTCACGGTTAATAGAAAAAGATTTTTTTCTGACACTTAAAATAGTTTCCACACGGTGAATTGTCCATACGATAAATTTTCGTCACGGTCAATTGTTCGTACGGTCAACTGTCCCCACGGACAATTGTCCTCACGGCCAACTGTCCTCACGGTCAATTGTCCGTACGGCAAATTGTCGCCACGGTAAATTGTCTTCACGGTAAATTGTCCATACGGTAAGAAGGGCGTACGGTCAATCGGCTACGGTAAATTGTCCGGGAATCGCCAAGACAGTCATGAGTCCGCTAAAATATAGCTCAAAAATGTATTATCAACAAAAGAACTTTTCCATCAGACGGTTTATTAAGAATTTTTACTGTCCTCGATCCAAGACAGCTCTTTTTGAAATCTGCATCAATTCATTTCCAAAATATTATATCTCTGCATAGCAGAAGCCAACAGACGCGTTTCATTAGGCAAGAAAATGAACTGAACTTCTCTGTGCCTATTGCCTATTATGAAAACCTCCTTCGGACAGAGACGTTTTGGAGTAATTACTCCTAGAACATTCAATAAACTCGACAAAAAAAATTAAAGTAACGGAAAATAGTCATTCCTTTGAAACCAAAATAAAGGAATGGCTCTTAGTATCAGACAGACACTATGCAGAGGAGATTTTTCACCCATAGCTTTCGACCCCATTCTTGCTTTTGCATTTAGGTACTTACCTATATTTTTATGTATTACGTTTTTTTTGTATATTTTTTTTTAATTGTTATTTGTAATATTATCATTTTTTATGTACAATTGATATTGGCATCAACTAATACAGTGTCACTGTCTCGAGATGCATTGGCCCCGGCACAGGTTTTTTGTCTAGTGGAGAATTGCAGATTCAAGAATTTTAGTAATGTCTATCAGTGTATGTATAAATAAATAAATAAAATAAATAACTGAGTTATCACAAACTGTCCCTGAAAATGAAGGAAGTCAACAAGAGACAGCATCAAGATATCAAATAAACCTGACAATTTTCTATTTGACTGCACAAGTCAACTTTGGTGTAATTCCGGTATCAAACGTCTTGAAATGAACATATAATTAGCTTTGTGATGGGTCAGTACCTACATATTATTTTCAAGTATTGGAGTACAGACAAGAAGACGTAGAGTAGTATTGGAGGAAGTCCTCAGAGAATTGGTTGGATAATAATAATCAAATCCCTTAGCCGTATTAATCCCTTTTATGGGAAAATATCCCATTTCTTTTAAATTATTATCTTCGGATTAAGATATAGTTACTTAAGATGTCTATATATAGGTATTTTGTGAAGACATTATAATAATCTCGTAAAATTACAAGAGAAGAAGATTAACACTAGTTGCATGTAACACATGAGATCCTACTGACGATGGCGATAGTATGTATAATTGAAGAATACGTATATGTACCAAACTATTAACACGTATATGTACCAAACTATTTTATTTATAATGTTTTAAATAACCATATAGACTCCGCCGATATACTCACACTTATTGACTTTAATATACCTATAAGACGTACAAGACATACACCATTATTTAAATACAAATATTATAAAACAAATGCTGCAATAAATTCACCAATCAATAGGGCCATGGATGCTTACTCAAGGTATGTGGATATTTTAAACTTGGACATTTTTTACGACTCCCCAAACGAATATCGACGGAAAATATCCCAATTGGTTAAATTAGAAAACAATAGCTAACCATGGCCCATCACTCTTAAGTCCACATACTCTCTTTTACACACACACACCCTCACACACCCTCACACACACACACACACACACACACACCCTCACACACACACACACACACACACTCTCACACACACACACACCCCTCACACACACACACACACCCCCACACACACATACATATACACACCCTCTCTCTTACATAAACTGAATAATAATTAAATAAATAAATAATAAAAATACTTTACTACTTACACTACACACACAAACCAAAATGTATTTGACACATGTAATTGATACTAGATTTAGATAATTGATGTACCTATCATATGATTTAATCCATGTAATAAACTATCTAATGTTGTATGTGTTAATTAAAAAATAAAATAAAATAAAATAAACACAAATTAATAAGTATTTTAAGATATTTTTTTGTTTTCTATATAAAACACGTAGGTATGTATGTCAGGATATGATAGTATGGAGGTCAGTCTGTTTTTCCTTCCCAGAATATGAAAACAGCATGATGGTATGTATGTATGTTAGGAGATTAAGTATAAAATTATTGAGTCTTCTTATGCCATACAAATTGTATGAAGCGATGTCGTCATTAAATTAAATTTTTAAAAAAATTTAAGATGTACTACTACAATGTTAATATTTTTTATAGCAAATTAAATTATATAGTTGGGAAGTTTCGCCTTTTTTCGATATTATTACGTTGCGGGTGAAAATTACACAGTAAGTTTAAAGTTGTAGACTCAAAGATTAAACAAATGAAACATGAGAGTGAAACAATAATTAAACATGAGAAAATAAACATTAGAGTTATACATATGTAAATTTATACAAAAGAAATAAGAGGTTACGAACTGGGATATTATGTTTTTTTTGAAATAATTAAATGAGTATCTAAAAATAACGAGATAACATACTATTCGATTATTATTGTTTAAGATATTGGTTTAAAACTTGCTTCAGCTTCGTAAGGTCCGCTGTGGACTCTTCTGTTTGTTATTAAGAGAAAATAATCTTAAAAAAACTCACCTAACATGGGCAGAGTCGGCAAGCACTCCTCCCTGACATCAGACACCGCCCCGTTGACCGCCTGACTGACGTAGACAAAGCAGTACTCGGGATACCTCTCGCTGAAGAGGTCGCACGGGAACCTGAGGGAGTGAGAGCCTCGCTCCACGCGCATCTCCGCTATGTAACTGGAGCGCACCGCGCCAGCCGGACGCGCGTACACGCGCACGCGGTCGGCGCGCTCGAGCACGCACGCCGGATACTGCAGCAACACGGGCACGCCGCCAGCGTGCGTGTCGCACGGCAGCACGCTGCGGGCGTGCACGGTCAGCACGAACTGCTCAGACCAACTTGCCTGAAAATTTCAACCAAAATATTAATTAAATAAGTGTATCGTTGTTACGTTCACAGCGTGGAATTTCACAATTAAATTAGTACGAATATAAAAACACAGTTTCAACCCACGTATGAGTTACAATGAGCCTGAGCGTGTAACCATGAAAACCATAATGGTGTGATTATGAAATCCGTGATAGTGTAACCATGAAAACCATGATGGTGTAGCCATGAACACCATGAAGGTGTGACCATGAAAACCATGATGTTGTAACCATAAAAACCATAATGGTGTGATCATGAAAACCATGACGGTGTAACCATGAAAACCATGATGGTGTAACCATAAAAACCATGATGGTGTAACCATGAAAACCATAATGGTGTGATCATGAAATCCGTGATAGTGTAACCATGAAAACCATGATGGTGTAACCATGAAAACCATGAAGGTGTAACCATGAAAACCATGATGGTGTAACCATGAAAACTATGATGATTGACACATGAATACCATGATGTTGTACCCATGAAAACCATGATGGTGTAACCATCGAAAGCGCTGAGGCTCATTTACCTACATATGTATATTAATTCCTTTTAACTGATTTATTTTTGTATTTTTTACTGTGATTTTTTTCCCTTTCTTCCCCTCAACTATTTAGGTATAGGTGATGGCAGCCCAAGTCATACTCAACCGTTTAGGATAATTCACTGTTGTAATAAAATATACCGAATTTTAGTATATAAAAAAACAATAATGTAAACCGAATATTTTTAATTGCATATACGCAAACATTGGATTTTATTCCCTGTCGGGAGACGGGATGATGTTTTTACTGACCAGTCATCGGCTGGTTTACGAGATCACTTTATGCGCTTGCGCAACTTTCACCAATTATGCCTTTTATCAGTGTAATTTTTAAAAGTTCTATATATTTGAATAATGTACAAAAATCACCTGAAAATAAGGAATTATACTGTTGCCATCTATGAAGTAACGAAGAAACCTTTTTTTGTAACGCCATCTAACGATAAATTAGTTTATTTGTAAACAATGAAAGCAACAGTCCTTATAAATGAGGCGACGGTGTCTCGCACAGATGTCGCCCCTGAACTGCCCCAGAAATAGTATTTCATTTTTGGCTTGTTAACCTACTTGTACCAATGTAGGTATATGTAAATCGAATTTTTTTAATTGCATATACGCAAACAAGGCACCTGTAGGCAATGATATATAATACGTCATTGCCTGTAGGTACCTTGAGTTCCTGTTTCTTCTACAATAGCCCAACATCAACTCTATTGAGATGTAAAAAAGCTTGTCAATAAAAAAACAATAATGTATGTTTTATCAGTTGATAAGGGCCTAGTCAGCCGAAACAGTCGTCCCGATACAAGGGAAATATACATAATATAGGTATATAGAACCAAAATATAATGTAGAACCAAAATAAATTCTGTTTGATTTAAATAACTAGTCTAATGGAGTTCTACATCTTAAATAACTTCAGAATTGATAATTTGACAATTAGAAGTTATATTTTTTTATTTTGTTCGGGACAGAAAACAACGATAGTAAAATAATATAGGTACAAAACAATGAAAAAATAACAGAAAAGAAAAAAGAATAAAGCATAGTATGGTGTAGAAAAGAATATACTTAGTTCAATATAGTGTACCTAGTCAAGAATTTAGTATAATATAGTGTAGGAAAGAATATAATTAGTATAATACAGTGTAGGAAAGAATATAATTAGTATAATACAGTGTAGGAAAGAATATAATTAGTATAAGATAGTGTAGGAAAGAATATAATTAGTATAATACAGTGTAGGAAAGAATATAATTAGTATAATATAGTGTAGGAAAGAATATAATTAGTATAAGATAGTGTAGGAAAGAATATAATTAGTATAATATAGTGTAGGAAAGAATATAATTAGTATAATATAGTGTAGGAAAGAATATAATTAGTATAATATAGTGTAGGAAAGAATATAATTAGTATAAGATAGTGTAGGAAAGAATATAGTATAGTATAGTGTTGAAAAGAATATTGTATCCTGTTTTTATTCTACAAATATTAAAACATTTCAAGATTTCGAGATATATTAAATTTTCTTTTGATTTGAGTGATTCTAGGTACTTGTGATATTTATCCAAAAAAAATATTGAATTCAGAAACAAAAGCATTCATGGTTATCTACTTAACTAAAACTAGTTGCATGTAACACATGAGATCCAACTGTCGATAGCGATAGTATGTATAGTTGAAGAATAAGAATCAAACTATAAACCCATAAATCCAAATTATTGAAAATTTTAACACATGTTGGTATGTATGTCAAGATAGGATAGTATGGAGGTCAGTGCTGTTTTCCTACCCGGAATATGAAAACAGCATGATGGTTCTGTATGTATGTTTGGAGATTTAAGTATCAAACTATTAAGTCTTCTTACATATTGTGTATAGGCGACTACCATACAAATTGTATGAAGTGATGTAACTAAATTCAATTTTTATAAAAAATATTTAAAAAAAAATGAGATGTGCTAATACAATGTTTGTATTTTTTATATAAAATTAAATTATCTAGTTGGGGTGTTTCGGCTTTTTTCGATATTTAAAAAAAATGGAAATATAGGCAGTTAAACTCATAAATTTATCATAAATAAAATATTTTTCTTAATAAAAAATGTTTGAGAAACCCTGGAATTAAAAAAAAAACACATTTAAGATTTTGTATTTGTCTATCTTTATACAAATTTTCAGCGTTTTAGCTTTTATGGTTTCTGAGATATATGGAAAAATAAAGTAAAAATTCAAAAGTTGATAACCCCTGACTGAAACAAAAATTCACAATTCTGAGTATAAAAGTTTTGTAGGCCTATAACTGTTTATATATTCTGAAAATTTGGGCTCTGTAAATTGAGCGGATCAAAAGTTATAAGGGGGGGGGACACACAGACACACACACACAGACACACACACAGACACACACTCAGACACACACAGAAAACTCACATAAAATGTTCTACTCCGAATTCTGAGTAAATCCATGTATGGGAACATATATGCTGCGAGGCCTCTAGTTGGTGTTATTAGCATGCAAAAAGTCCACTACACCATACAAAATTTTCCTTCGTACACGCATCTTGGCTTAATAATGTCGATTCATTAAGAGAATTGAATTCTCATGAACGAATCGACAGTTGGATTACATACTTACAATAAATTGAAAAGAATTTTAACGAAATACTTAATCTAAACGCGAATTTAATAGTTAATATATTTATGTACTGGTGTTATTTGCTATAAAATAACGTTTTAACATAAAAAAGTACACAAGTAAGAAAAAAAAGCTTGATTAGAAACAGACACAATATTAATTTAATGCAGAATGTGTAATACGATCGTAAAGTTAAACCCTTGGAATGGTTTCATAGCAGACACGCATTCTCGTATAGACAGTAATTGCTTGCAAATTATAATACCCTCTTCAGACAGAATCGTCATTAAAATTGTAGCGCTATAAGTACTGTTTATTGGAATACTGAATTTATACAGACACCCATCTTTTATAACGGAATAAAACAATATCTTATGAAAAAAATAAGATAGAAGGTTATTAAACGAGTGGGTTATGGCCAACGCTATACTTTCACTACTACAAGTCACCACAAATTTTCAACTTTTTATGAAATGAGTTTCTTCAATATTTTTTTATTTAAATACCTATTTTATCGTGAAAACTTATTTCTTTAGTGCCATTTTATAAAAGCGACGTGCCTTATTACCAATTTGAAAATGAAAATTTCAAATTTTACGTTTCCTGAGCTTGGGGCCACATTGATATATTTGACAGTTAAAAAAATGAGTAGCACTATTCAGATATCCCCCAAAATCTAATGGGGTCCAAGTGAGTTTTAGATAACAAATTAAATTTTTTGAAACGAATGGAATGAGTAGGTAGGTCGATAAAATAAAATGAACACGCCATACATGGTCACAGCACATACATAGTACACAACACACACAAAAATACATTGTGATGAAGCTTTCAGAATACAATCTCAGCATGATAAAAAATAGCCTTAAAAATTGCGAAATCATAACCCCCCACTATATCCCCTTGGGTTAGTGAGGAGTAAAAATAAATTCAACAACTTCATAATAAAATGTTTTTATGAACTTTAGAATATATCGATTTAGTAATTTTATTGTTAAAGTAGGTATTTGTTTAGACGAAATTATTTGTTCAATTATTCGTCAAAAGTTTCTGGTTAACAAGCACTTATCAAAATGGGTGACAGGAAAATTATTCGAAAAACAATTATTCGAATGCTCAATTTTACGAAAATCAATTTTACGAATGGCAATTATTCGAATCACATTTTTTCGAAAAACAATTTTCCGAACACACAATTATCAGAATTTACAATTGTTCGAATTTTTATGACGTCATGTTGGTAGTATTGTGAGAGGAATAAACCATAGATTTTTATTATAATATACTAGATGTCGTAGTTAGCAAATTTTGTATGAATCGAAAACAAATGACTCACTTTTTGCACGGAGTAGGTACTACATCTACATAGTATATTATGTTTAGTAAAAATCTATGGAATAAACAACATGGCGACGCACCGCGCTGTCAGATATCCTAGGATGTACACCTATTTTTTAAACCTAAACCTACAAAACTTTGGTAAAAATAGGTTGGTTAGGTTTGTTTGTAGTTATAATTGCGACTGGCGTGAGTCAGTTGCATTATATATTTAAAAAAGTAACTGTAATATTAAAATAAAATAACTAAATTGGTGTAAATACTAGATACACATAAACTGGTGTACGAACTAGGCTATCCCGCGCTGTCAAACATCAGTTATTAAAAATGTGCAAGCATACGTACCCAACAATAATACAACAAGTAATAATAGTCTTCATCGAATATATTTTACTGGCAACAAATATGTCAAAGGAGGCAACATAATGACACAAAAATATATTAAATTCGGTTAATTGGTTTTCCAACAAATGTTAGTTCGAATAATTTGCTTTCGGACAATTGTCATTCTGATAACTGATTTTCGAAAAATTGTTATTCGTACAATTGCGCATTCGAACAATTGTGTTTCGAAGAATTTTCATGTAATCATCAAAATGTAGGTATGTACGTATTTTGCAAAATAAACCTTAAAATATTTTTTAACATACAAATTAAAGTTTACAAAACAATTTATTAGTACCTATGTATGTATGACTGAGAAATACACACTTTCAGACTATTTTGTAAAGTATTTCAATTTTGATATAAATGGAAGGTACCCAGAGATTTACAGTGTTATGTATTTATAAAAAAAAACATGGTTCAATTGAACCCGGTTCAAATTCTTATTCTGAAATTCAAATATTCCAACTGTCGATTCGTTCATGAGAATTTAATTCTCTGAATGAATCGACATTTTATTAAGCCAAGATGCGTGTACGAAGGAACATTTTGTATGGTGTAGTGGTCTTTTTGCATGCTAATAACACCAACTAGAGGCCTCGTAGCATATATGTTCCTTTACATGGATTTACTCAGAATTCGGAGTAGAACATTTTATGTGAGTTTTCTGTGTGTGTCTGAGTGTGTGTCTGTGTGTGTGTCTGTGTGTGTGTCTGTGTGTCCCCCCCCCCCCTTATAACTTTTGATCCGCTCAATTTACAGAGCTCAAATTTTCATATAGACAGTTATAGGCCTACAAAACTTTTATACTCAGAATTATGAATTTTTGTTTCAGTCAGGGGTTACCAACTTTTAAAATTTTGGTTTATTTTTCCATATATCTCAGAAACCATAAAAGCTAGAACGCTGAAAATTGGTACTAACATAATCAAATACAAAATGACAAATTAATTTTTTTTTTTAAATTCCAGGGTTTCTCAAACATTTTTTATTAAGAAAAATATTTTTTTCATGATAAATTTATGAGTTTAACTGCCTATATTTCCAATTTTTTAAAAATATCGAAAAAAGCCGAAACACCCCAACTAGATAATTTAAATTTATATAAAAAATATTAATATTGTATTAGCACATCTCAATTTTTTTTTAACAATTTTTATAAAAATTGAATTTAGTGACGACATTGCTTCATACAATTTGTATGGTAGTAGCCTACACACAATATATAAGAAGACTTAATAGTTTGATACTAATCTCCAAACATACATACATACCATCATGCTGTTTTCATATTCTGGGTAGGATCAAAGGACTGACCTCCATACTATCTTATCTTACATACCTAGGTACATGTGTTGTATAGAAAACCAAATATCTTAAAATATTAAATAATTTGTATTTATGGGTTTATAATTTGGTACTAATTCTTCAACTATACGTACTATCGCTATCGACAGTTGGATCTCATGTGTTACATGCAACTAGTCTTATAAGAATATTTATAAGAATATTTGAATTTAAGAATTAGACTTTGAACCGAGTTCAATTGAACCAAGTTTTTTTTTATAAATAACACTGTATAAGTAGGTTTGAATTTTATAAATTTATAAATTTGGATAATTTATATAGCGCCGTTTTTGTGAATATCTCACCTCAAGGGCGCTGAAAAAATGATTACGTTGTATCATTTCGGCTCTGGTAAGATTTGCGAAAAAGGTGCGTTTTGAGTTTTTTCCTGAACGAAGATATATTTTCGGTTTGTCTGAGGGTGTGTGGGAGCTTATTCCATGCATTTGGTCCTGCCACAGCAAATGCACGATCACCGAAATTAGTTGTGTGCACCCTGTTTATTTCAACTAATTTCCCAACCATGGATGAAGAGGCAGAACGAAGTGATGATTGTCTGTCATTTATTGAAAGCGGAATGCACAGTTCGGAGAGGTAAGTAGGAGCCATACCACGAAGTGCTTTAAAGATTATGAGACAGAGCTTATATTCAATTCTTTCGGGGACTTTAAGCCAATGTAGAATTTTGCTTGCTTTTATTTTCAATTTATATTGTCCGAGAGATAGCAACGTTTTCGATGAATTATTTATTAATGGCTGGTTTTACTCCTCACTTACCCAAGGCGATATAGTGGGGAGTTATGATTTCGCAGATTATCAACTAGTATGCTGAGATTGTATTTTGAAAGTTTCATCACAATGTATATGTGTGTGTGCTAGTGTGCTAAGTGCTGTGTGCTATGTGAGGCGTGTTAAGTTAATTTTACCTTATCGATTATAGACTCATTCGATTCTATTCAAATTTTGCAAATATAATACTCACTTTTAAACCCCATTAAATTTTGAAAGATATCTGAATAGTGCTTTTCATTTTTTTTAACTGTCAAATATTTCAAAGTGATCCCAAGCTCAGGAAACTTTAATTTTGGTAAAAAGGCACATCACTATCATAAAATGGCACTGAAGAATTATTAAGTTTCCATAATAAAAATTAAATAAAAAATAATGTAACAAACACATTTCATGAAAATGCTGAATATATTCCATACAAAATTTGGATACTTTATAGGATGACTTGTAAGTGAGAAGTTTAGCGTTGGCCACAACCCACTCATTTTTATATTATTTCCTGTCTTATTGAATATACATACATACCATCACGCCATATCCCTTACGGGGTAAGCAGAGAGAACCGAGCGCACATACTCCTCTATTTTTGCATACATTCCTAGCTTCCTTTACATCCATGCATCGTCTCATACATGCTCGTCGACTATTCAAGCTTCTTATATTTCCTTGTTTCAAAATATCATTCACATGGTCATGCCATCCCTTTCTGGGGCGGCCCCTACTATTCACTCCATCTCTTACACCCATGTATATTTTTTTGGTCAGTCGTTCATCATTCATTCTTTCAATATGTCCAAACCACCTCAAGGAATTCACTTTCATTTTATTTATAATACTCTTCTCCATCTTGCATTCCCTCCTTATGTCCTCATTTTTTATTCTATCATATATCGTTCTTATTACATACTCTTCTTAGTGATCTCATTTCCACAGCATTTATTCAGGTATGAAAAAGGTAAGTCTGGTACCTGGGAGTGGATGCGCTAACCAGTGCGCATCCTTTTTATAGGTTGGTAGTGTATTTATTTATATTGTTTATTTATTTATTCATTCATTTATTTATTCATTAATTTATTTGTTCATTTATTGATTTAATTATTTATTTATTTGTTTATTCATTATTTATTAATTTATTTATTAATTGATTTTATTATTTGTTGATAAATTGAGTGATTGATTACTTTTTTTATTATTTAAATTTGAATATAATTAAAAATTGGTATCAAGAGTCTTCACTAGTTCATAATGCTGGTAGCTCATTTGTGCTTATACATTGTAGATATGACTGTTTGTACTCGATAAAATGAAATAAAATAAAAAATAAAATAAATAAGCAAAATTTGCAGATTTTAATATAATTTCAATATAATTTGTACTTATATGTTATTTCCACCTATAAAATCTATCCGTTTGTGAAATATGTATTTGCTGTCACTGAAATATGTAAAAAAAAAAATTTTTTTTCAGAAATATTCCCCAGTGTGCGCTGAACTAATCATCAAGTTTCATTGTTATCAGATGGATGGTATAAGAGCACAAAAAGGACTAATACCTTTTTCATATACCTACATATATTCAATACGGAAGGGAATATCAAAAACCAGCCATTAAGGAGTAAATTGTTTTTGACGTTGCTATATCTTAAACTTTTATAATGTAGGTATGCAATGTGCAATGCATCATTTAGGTACTACTGTTTGATATGTCAGTTCGAGCATGATTGGTTTGAACTTTTATTTATCCTGAGCCAAGGAAACTCGCGCGTTTCTTAATAGATATTTATGTCTAGATACAAAAGTGCGAAAACGAGCATCGAACGGAGAAGGGCACATAATAAATTTACGATGACAGCTCCCGGTACCCCCAGGAGGAGGGGGCACGTTATTTATTGAGGAATGGCCAACTCCGGGCGCGGCTAGGGCCCTCGTGTCCAAAGAAACAAAACCAAATCCAAAAAGAGTATCCGCACTCTTCCCAAAGGACTAATCCATGTCCGAACGAGGTTCCTGCAAACTCACGTGACTGTTAGGAAAGTTTCCCGCCAAAGGGGAATACCGGGAAATATGTTCAGAAAAATAACCGCCATTTTTCAGATCAATAACCACGCGAAGGCACATCCTCGCTCCTCTGAGATTTCTGAACCATTTCAAGAAGTTATTCGAATTTCGCAGAAGAATCATGAAAATCCAAGGTATTTATTGATTTTAAATGAGTTTTTATATTTACTCATCCGTTGCCTACTGCATATAGATCGTATATCAACAGCTCTTCGGGGAAACGTGATCATGATTCTAGATCACAAAAGGAATAGAATAAATCAGAGACAAAATGAACAATTTTAATACACATAAGTTATTCTGTATTTACTCTATCTGAAAGTATAATACTAAGTACCCACATAAGATGAATGGAAAGTATTCAACATTTATCAAAAGCGTTTTCTTCAAACTAGATATTTCATGAAGCTATATTTCACCAGTGTTTTACTTCATTCAAGTTTATGTTTATGTAGAGATAAAAAATGCTCATGCCTATTGTAATATATTGTTCACATTTAATGCGAAATATGAATTATTTTTGTTTATTTATTCTTAAAAAAGTATAAATTAATCTACAGAAAAGTGTATGAACCCCGCTCTAAAATGTAATAAGACAAATAAAATCATTGTGTAGTAGGTATTTTTGAAATGTATGCATAATAACTATTATAATTTTTTTTATTGACAATAACATCTCGATAGAGACGAAGTTGGGATATTATAGAAGAACCAGGAACTCAGGCACCTACAGGGCTTACGACCTGTCATCGGCTGGTTTACGTAATCACTTTATGCGCTTGCGCAAAGTGATCGTAAACGTAAACCAGCCGATCACAGGTCGTAAGCCCTGTAGGTGTCTGAGTTCCTGGTTCTTCTATAATATCCCAACTTCGTCTCTATTGAGATGTTATTGTCAATAAAAATATCATTTGACTCCCGACAGGGAAAAAAATCCAATGTTTGCGTAGGTATATGCAATTAAAAATAAATAAATAAATAAAAAATATATTCGATTATAAAAATAAGGAATATTTCAAATGATGATTATTCAAAGAGGTAATAATATGTACATATTTTATGATCTTACCTTCAAATATGCTGTGGAAGATACTAAAGTTGGTTGAGGAATGGTCGGTCTGAGTGTTAGGGCATAGGTACCAGCAACACCAAACAGTTCACATCGCAATACAACCTCCTTCCTTCCAGTGAGTCCTTTCACCGCCTCCGAATACAGAGGTGCTCCAAGTGGACTCTTCGAACATAACGTCGGTCCACCGTCACCGCAGAACCATAACTCTAAATAAAACTCCGGCACGTATCCTCCGATAAGATCCGCCGGAGGGCACATCACTTCTGGAAACTCCACTATACCCGTGACTGAATGTTCTGGAAACGTCTGGATATTCTCCGGAGTGATGGTCACTTTCGGCGATGGCCATCTCACGTCCAACACACCCGAGAGCTTCGAATCCTGACTAGTCTCAACGTCAGTCAAGTTCTGATCTGCCCCGTGAATTCTCAATAAATATGTTCCACCTTTGACAAAGTACCCACAGGGTATCGTAAATCGAACGTTTTCTTGTTTAGGATACTCATTTTGGCTCTGATTTTGGTTCCAATTGGAACTTTGCTTTTGATCTTCGATATTTTCGATGCTGACCTTTTTTGACTGATCACTATCTTTGAATTGTTCCGTTTGTTTTGAATCTCGATCCAATATCCAATTTTGGCCGTTGTGTTGATTCCATTCTAGCTTCTGTTCTTGTAATAATAGCGATGGATGCAGACGAAAATCAACTAGGAAGTGGGTAATCCCAGATTCCAGTCTGTATATAGCCAACTGAAGATCTGGCAAGGGTGACGGAGGAGAGTGGAGAGTTATGTGAAGGTCTCCACTCAGTGCTACATGTGCAAATGGAACTTCCAATCTGGAATACGGAGGCAAAACACCAACTGAAAACAAAGAAAAGAAAATAATTGGAATCAGCAGGACAACTCATGAAGTTGACTTAAGTAAAATCAGCTTTAAGACTGCGTTCACAATGAACGCCGAGTGCACTTATTGACGCTCTATGCCGTTCAGAATAACCGGAAATAGACACTTGAAAGACACTGTCGAGTTCAGATTGAACGTCTCGAGTGTGCGCTCCAAACGCTCTGTATAATCGTCGGGTGAAAATACATATCTGTTGACATCTATTTTATGTATGGTAAGATGACTTCTATTTGTTTCTGTGGTATCTATTATGTCAGTTGACGTTATTTATGATAACAATATGCAATAAAAGATTAGAGAGCATTATTTACACCACTGCTTAATTGTCGTCTTTCGATGAAAATATAACCTAAAAAGACACATGTTTGATAAATGACATTTTTGACATTTAAAACGCTCGATGCTGCTTTAAGATTGAAACGCCGCTTTCGCGGCGTTTCGTTCAGTGAGCTTTCAGTGAGATTGTCAGCTTTCGTTCAGTGAGATTGGTGTGAAAAACGTCATAATCTGCAACTTCAGGTACATCCGACACCCGAAGTCGAGTGTTCTATCTGAACACAGCCTAGACTATCAATCTTTCAGGCAAAATTAATTAAAGAATATTAATTTATAGAACAATTAATGACAGTTTCATACAAAACGCTTATATAAACAAATTTTTATCATTAAATGTAAAGATATATTAAAATTAGACGTGTCATGAGTACCTACCTACTTTTATTTCACCCTAGCACTTTTATTTCGTACCCATTAGGTACTTAGTCACTACTAAGAAAATTTTATTGTTTCATTTACCGTATACATCTAAGAAAAACCAATTATTCATTTTTAACACAACATTTATAGCCCATTGTAACTGACCATCTTCTTTCGAGTCATTACGAAATTTTATTGTTTTAAACTGTCAACATTTTATTTTATTTTAACGAGTCCTACTGTTTACAAGTATCATCAATCTTGGTTCTTAATGTGCCGTCCGATACCTATTCATTTAGCCGAAGTTCAAAATATTACAGAATAAATTACAAGCTTTGGTAATTTAACATTATATAAAAGAAATATAAATTATAAATATGGTAATTATTTACAAGTGGCCTACAACGCCAATTTTGATGATTTTTTGATGATAGATAAAAAATATACGGATTACGGGAAAAATATTCATTTTCCCGGGAAATGCCGAAAAATGTATGAAGAAATTCACATGAATGTTCGATTTCACGACACCTATCGCCGAGTTTGCGAGTAACGATTTTCTCACGTAGACGCCATATTATAAATAGTAATTTTATTACGCGACAGGAAACCTTACACTTACACTCATAAACACGCACAATATCAAATATACATTCGATTTCAACGATAAAAAGCAGAAAAATCTTTACTAATTTCTTATTTTTAACGTTTATTGAATACGATATTAAAACTGGTAGGTACCATACAACTACCTAAATTTGTTACGAAATATAGTTTATTTAAAATTTTGGTAAAAATTAGTTTGGTAAGGTTTGTATGTAGTTATCATTGCGACTTTTTTAGTCGCAAGTTTCTAGTTGTATGTAGTTATCATTGCGACGTTTTGTATAATGCATACCATATTTCATTTTAATGACCTAAAATGATTTCGATATACTTAAGCTCACCGGAATTCTCGTTTTCAATTAGTGTCAAAAAATTCAAGACCCGACATGTAAGTAGTATTTAACTATTTTATAACCTTGTATTTTTTTAATTTTCGATATTTCATAGAATTTTCAATAACTTCAGATTTTCGCCGCGTGTTTCTATACTAACAATTAGTTTGAATATTCGCCCATGGATGTCAAAAAAGCAACTATTTGTACGGATTTCTTCATACATTTTTCGTAATTTTTTTTTTTTAATTTTTCTAGGCGTTTCCCAGGAAAATGAATATTGTTCCCGTAATTTTTATATTTTTATCTACCTATAGACAAAAAATCAACAAAATTGGCGTTGTATGCCACTTGTAAATAATTACCCCTGCCATTATTCGACAGAGACAGAATTTTTTCATATACCTACCTACATTAATTAAAAATGTGAATTATTTTTATTTATTTGTTAGAGTTTTAATTTTTTTATTTTTATTTATTTGTTAGAGTTTTAATTTTTTTATTTATTTGTTAGAGTGCCTAAGTTTATTAAATACGTTCGTATGTTTGCGATAGTGTATGTATAAGTGGTTCCTTTGCTGACAGTACTTGTCGCTTATGATTGTTTGGTAACAGGATTATCGTCCTCTCCTAACTATGAGGTAGGTACTGGTCAACGATATGCAATGCCAAAAATCACATTGACTTATTGGTATTATATTTTTTTTATAAAATGTTTTCTGTGTATTTGTTTTTTGATTACTTTATTTACGTTTTGTAAATACATTTCTCTGTGTGTATGCAATTTGAACAATAATTTTACTTATTTTTATTTTGAAACATTTTTGTTTATTATTTATTAATAAATTATGAATACCTATAAGAAAATAAATTATGGGAAAGTGACAAGGTATGGAAGGAGTTTGTCGATTAAAAATAGATGGTACCCGTCGCCCTATCGATATTTTATAATGTGCTCTAGAGTACAAAAAGGTTGGGAGCCCATGATATAAAAGATGCGTAGGTACCTACATATGTAGCTTCTTTTTTTATTATGAAAAAATATTTTTTGTGGAAAATAATTCGGCAAACGCATTGAATGGCAACCGTCGTTTTAGGTCAAATATGATAAAACAGAAAAACTAAAAATAATAATGAAACTAAACATCAAAAAAGGCAAAATAATGTTAATAATTTTTACACGAGAATTATTCACAAAAACACGATTGATTTTACCAAAATACTGTATCCACAACCCACCAAAACCATAATATTACCGAAACAATGACAACTGAATCCTGATATCGAAATGATCTTGTAATAGATGTCGATGTTATCATCGCTCTATCAGTGGTATACGGAAACTTTGATAAATGTACTTAGAAATAACATCGCTAGATGGCGTGAAAAGTGCAATAGTACAGATTACGTGTATTTGATTGAAAATGAATATATGTATTATTCTGTTTAATTTCATTTTATTTAAATATTTTTTAATAAAATAAATATTCGGTTTATCTTAAAATATTTTTTATGCATCAAAATATACATAATCTACATACAGAGTATGAAAATAAAGTTATAAGGTGTATTTTGGCCACAATGCTCACCAGCTCGGTAGCCGTGATCGTCTAGTGGTTAGGACCCCACGTTGTGGCCGTGGTAACCCAGGTTCGAATCCTGGTCACGGCAATGTGAAATCATTGTCGCGGCGAGCAATTTTTTTTTTTTTTAAAACAAGATTTTTATGCAACTGATACTTAATTTTACTGTATCCAACGTACCTAACTACATTAGTTTTCTCACACTCAATACAAAGATTTATAGAATGGGCGTGATGACAGTATGAAAAAATCATTGAAATTTTAATTTTATAAAATAAAATAGGTTATAAAGATTTGAAAAAATACATTTCTTTTCATTTTAAAAGAGCGAATAATATTATTAAAATTAAAATACAAAATATGTAAGTCCGCCATTTTATGAGAAACAACCAATCAGAGTGAATCAAAATATTATGACGTCACAGTTTCAATACAATATATTATATGAAATTACTTTGCATCGAAAAAAGACTTTTGCTCATCAGAATTTAGAAAGGTAAAAACTTACCTACATATAAGCGTATTTTAATTATTCTATGCATATAAGTACTTCATTTATCTATAATTTAAATACAACTTACATCTCGAAAATCGATAAAATATGTTCCTTCTTCTCTCTACATTATGTGTTCATAAACTAAAAGCATACCTACGCGGTACTGCGGTAGACATGACATGTGTAAAGCTGCGTTGCACCGCTCAATTGCGTCGATTCTGTTCACTGCGACGGGTGTGTTAACTCACTCCTTCGAAAAGTATTGGCTCACGGCGCAGTGAGTCGTGAGTGCTAGACAGGGAGATTGCGAACCTTGATGCGAACAGTGTTAGGGTATTGAGTTGCCTGCTTTTTAACCGACATACTATTACTTTCCCGATTCTACTTTTAAAAGTAGAATCGGGAAGGTTGTGATATTTTTAAACATGTAGGTACATGAAATATAATGAATACAATAATAATCTTTGCTTATATAAAATACAATACCTGCATATTATACTTTTATTATTATTTTTTAACTAGCTTAATGACCCGGCGCAGTGAATAGGCGTGATGAGAGTAAGAAAAAATCATTGACATTATGATTTTAAAAAATAAAATAGGTTATAAAGATTTAAAAAAATGTATTTATTTTCATTTTAAAAGAGTGAATAATATTAATATTATTAAAATAAAAATACAAAATATTATAGACCGCCATTTTATGAGAAACGCCAATCAGAACGAATCAGAGCGCATGACGTCACGATATTCTAGGTCCACGTCCAGTGTTACCAATTTCGGGAAATTCAGACTTGCTTCGGCACTTAATCGGGAAACGCTTTAATTCGGCAGTTTTCGGGATTAGAATGTATCAAAAAAATTATATATTTTTGTTTATACTAGATGTATTAATTTTGTATATTTTACGTCTAAATAAAAGTAACTATTATTATTAGTAGTAAACATACAAAGTAAATATAAGTTATTTCATTTCAATAAATATCATTTAACTATTTCACTGGTGCTTACATAGTTTAAGCAATTTCTTTTTGTTTGTATCTTTGTTACTAGCCCCTTCACTAGGCATGGCCTGTGCTAAGGTAAGCTAGTTTTATGTTATTGTCTATTACGTTGTTTATTTAGTAAGTATGTAGGTATGTCGGTTAAAAAGCAAGCAACTCAATAACTCAATACTCTAACACTGTTCGCATTCTCCCGGTCTAGCACTCACGACTCACTGCGCCGTGAGTCAATACATTTCGAAGGAGTGACTTAACACATCCGGCGCAGTGAACTGGGTCGATGCAATTGAGCGGCGTAACGCAGTGGTGTTACACAGGCCTAATGCCTAATACGCGGGAAACTTAAGATGGCGTATTTTGACGTTTGGACATTCATGAAGTTCTTTTTATGCTTATTGCCTTATTAATGGTAAATATTTTGTAAATGAATTATAGTATTGAGAGCTAAAAGTGGGGGAACAAATACTGTATTTCATTGTAAACGCATACTTAATAAAATACACTTTCTGGGTCTCGCCGTGCCAAATTTAACCACTTATTTCTCGTTTATATTCGCGTGGGACGAAAACAACTACCTCAGTAAGTAATTTTTTCGATGTGTTTGTACATTTTGGGACCGCACAACACTTATGCACTTTTGAATTTATTTTAAATACACAAATCGTCATAGAATACATATAGTACATATAGTAGTGATATGCGGTTTACGAAACCGTGACGTCACCGTCAGCTCCGACGGAAGCCATTACACTGCAAGCGTTTTTTGACGTAAATATCAAATTGGATTTTGAAATGGCAATTTTTGCTACTAAACCTTTATTTTATGTAGAAATGTATATATATTTGAAAACAGTGGATGCGTAAAAACATCGTGAGATAGTTTCTCAAAATTAGTCATCATGCCTATTAGTATAACAAAGTATTATTGATGTTACATACATTGTTTCAATCTATAAAATAATATACTTATGTAGTTTAAAAAAATAAAATTAAAATTGTAAAAATATGTACAAATATACAACAAATGTTTTTATGAATAAGTTCCAGGGTTACTCAAACTTTTTATTTAAAACAAGTTGCATGTAACACATGAGATCCAACTGTCGATAGCGATAGTATGTATGTATAGTTGAAGAATTAGTACCAAACTATAAACCCATAAATCCAATTTATTGAATATTTTAGGATATTTTATTTTCTACTAGCTGAGAAGCTTCGCTTCGCTCAGCTTCTAAGCTAGGCCTTGCAGCCGGCTTTTACCGCTGCGCGGTAAATGACCGCCTCCGGCGGTCCATGGCACTGAGGGATCTGAAGGTACTGAACGGTCTGAAGGTACTGAACGATCTGAAGGTACTGAAGTTACTAAAATGTCTGAAGGGATGAAAGATTCGGGAGGAAATGAAGAGGCATTGACGGAACGGGAGGTACAGAAGGACCTAAAGGGACGGGAGACACTGAAGAGACGGGTGGCACTGAGGGACAGGAGACATTAAAAGGACGGGAGGCACTGAAGGGACGGGAGACACTGAGGGACCATTTTTAATTATACAGGCAATACGAAGATTGCTGAGTTTCAACTAAATCAAACGCCTAAAATCCGCAAAGTGGTTAAAAAGGTTGCAAACCCTATTGTAGAAGTCAAACGAAACTTCTCTTTTAGTTTCTTAATTTGCGTTTCACAAACCATGACACGGAGCAAGCTTTATTTTTCGCTGCTGTGTTTGTCGCCTCCGCACAAAAACGTTATTCTTATAAAATATTAATTTACAAAATAATAAATTGTTTAACTTTAGAAAGATTGATATTTTAAACTCCTTGTAAATAAGCATGTAATAAATATTAATATTTTTTCATGCAACTCTCCAATAATAATTAGTACTTTAAATCCTGGCAACACCGTGGTTGACATTTGACTTGACGTTTGACAAATGACCGATAAATTATGTTTGCAAACTCAACATGTAGTCTAAATCTAAACTAAATGATATTACTTAAATATTTACACTTACTATTGTGTGTTATGTGTATTTAGATTGTATAATTTTTTATGCTTAAATAAGGATATTCGCCTTTTCAGTTAATTTAGCAAGCATTCGCAGACTCTTATTTTAACTGCAGACATTAAAGCGGTACTATAGTTTGGTTATGGACATTTTATATTTAATTCACCAGAATTTGATGTATTTCAGATTAGCATTACAGTAGCGAGATGTATTCTAAGTGCAATTTTTTTAATACTATAATTTATTTTGCCAACTGTAACCACTAAAATATAAAATCATGTATGTTCTCTTCGGTGATAATTTTTTTTTCTTGTTTATGTTTACCTCCGTTTCACGATGAAACTTTATCTGTTACAGAAACATATTATATTGTTATGTTATATTTTTCAACTTGCAACTGACAGTATAGCCAATCAGCTGAGACTTCTAATTGGCTGTTAAATTTTTATATTAGATGTAATATATATGCTATTAGTCTTCCAAAAATTTATAAACAAATAAATATAATAATTTTATTCTAAATTTAATACCTACTTAAACTTTGTCGTATGTCTGTTGAATAACAAATGAGAACGTATGAGGCCGACTTAAAAATTATTTACCAGTTAAGACTAAAATCACTCTAACGCGACGTCTTACGTAGGCGATTCAAGGCGAACGCGAAGCGGCGCGAAAATAACAATCAGTCGGTAACTATTGAAGTGTCCTGCGTTACCGACCGCGAGTAGGGTACGGTGTGACATGGCACGATGCGAAGCGAACGCGATCAATTGGTTTGATATTTTCGCGCGAATTGGAAGCGGTGCCATAGTTTTTTTTGGTAAAGTATAATGTCAGAAGCACGATTCGCGTGCCCGTAGGACAGAGCCGCAGCGTCGCACCGCATCGCTTTGAATTCGCATGTATCCGTTCGGATCGCTTCGCATTCGCTTTGAATCGCCTACGTAGGATGTCGCGTAACTCAACAACACATGCTACCATTACTTGACTACGCTGACGTTGCCTACGCTGAGATTCAACTGAAGATCAACTTAACAAACTCGAACGTGTTTGGACTCAGGAAGTTCGACCACGTATCCGAGAGCAGGCAACGACTGAACTGGTTAAAGATCCGTCACCGAAGAGATTCCCGTGTTCTTTCCCTTTATATATTTTGTATTTTTAATACTATAAAAGTCTTTAATTATTATTATTATTAGGTGATGTATGTATGTCGAGTATCGAGACGACAATGCGTATATGTCATAGGAAAATGTGGTGTTCGATTCAATATGGTTATATAGTTTTTATAGTTCGATTCAAGTTTTTTCAATTAAGTTTTTGACAAAGATATACATTGTTAAAGATATGGAGAAAACTTACCACGTTAATAAGTTTTGTTGAATTTGATAGTAATATATTTTTATATACCTACCTGGATATTAACAAAACACGATGAAAACAGAGTGGATGCCTTTGAAAGAAAAATCTTATGCAGAATATACCTATGTACCTATTAACGACTGTCAAACATGGCATAAAAGATATATATCACCGAGCTTTATGATCTTTACCAGGACATCAGCATAGTCATGAGCCATGGGGCAGCAGAACTGGAAGGTGGCAGCCAACGATAGAACAGTATGGAGAAGATTCTTGGACACAGATAGGACCCATCAAGAGTTGTGACGCTAAGAATAATGATGATGATATTTTTATGTGAATAAATTAATTGATTGTTGGCAATTATTTAATTTTATTTTCTTAAATTTATCTTCATAAATTTGAAAGTAAAATAATTTGTTAATTAAATGAAACATACAGAAATGTTTTGAAAATATAGATTTCTTCTTCCTTGCCTCTTCCCAGTTCATCTGGAGCGGCCCTTCTGGTACGACCTTTCCTTTCTTGCCTACGGAGACCGTATTTCTGGACTGAGTGCCTCTATTTCTGGACTGAGTGCGTATATCCTGTGTGAGTTTAACTATATGATCCTCATTTCGTCTGGTAATGTGTCCGTACCATCGGTGTCTGGCCTTTAGTTTCTCCGGAATAGAGGCGACTCCAAAACTACCTCGGACGTATTCATTTCTAATTCGATCCTCCTTTGTAACACATCTAACTCTATCACTCATAATAATAACTCATAATTCTTTAGTGGTTCCTAAAAATTTCATTTGAAAGCAAGCATTACATACATACCATCATGCCATGTCCCTCGCGGGGTAGGCAGAGAGAACCAAACGCTACTTATTTCTATCTTGACACACATTCATCGCCTCGTCGACATTCATACATTGTCCTATACATATTCATTTGTTGTTCATGCTTCTGACATCTCCGCCTTTCAAAATAGCGTTCCCATGGATATGCCATCCCTTACTTGGGCGGCCCCGACCTCTCATTCGATTCCTGTCGCAAAGTATATTTTCTTCGTCAGGCGTTCCTCATTCATTCTGCCAATGTGTCTAAACCATCTCAATGTGTTCACTTAAATTCTATTAATGACATCTTTCTTTATCTTACATTCTTTCCTTATGTCCTCATTTCTGACCCTCTCATACATCGTCCTATTATATCTTCTAACATGACTTTTAAAATACTTAATTCTATAATGGCATGCATTTATAGAATTACCTGTTAATAATGTATAAAGAGGCTCTGGAGGATATCTATTGCAGGTATGTGTACTATTCCATTGTTACAACACATTCCTGGGTTTTCTCCCTTCCATTTCAAATCACCACAATATGTACAAATTATAGACATTCTACCAAAAGTTGATACTGGCTCAGAAATAAATTGCAACTATAGGTTAATATCTATATTGCAACTATAGGAAAAAGCAGAATTTTCCTTTTGTCTCCATGATTCATGTTTCAATGCCACATCTGTTATTTTACATACAAAAAAAATAGCGTTTGGCGATATTGTTAAGCGTTTTCAATTTGATTCAGGGGCCTTATGACTTGAAGACTTAGAGGCTGTTTTATACTTTTAATGCTGCTAAGATGGCGCATTCAAGTGCAGTAATTTCTATTACTTCAACGTCTTGCATATTCATCTGATCTATTATCATTAAATTATCACGACTCCCTACCTCTATCCAATTACTTGAAGACTGAAAATCTGTACTTCCTCTTTCTTGCTGCAGAAATTGTAATACCCTATACGCCGTCATTTGTAATCTACTGGCTTCACATCTCATTTCTTGCTGTTCTTTAGATTCGTTTGCCCTAAGTGCAACCATTCGCAACATGTTATTTTCACATGTGCCATTCCTTCTGCACTCCTAGAAGAATGACATAACCTGTACACCGAAATACAATAATCACCAACTCATTTATGAAAATATCTTTAAACAAATACCTATGTTCTTTCCATATGTGAATGTTGTTTTTACCTAAATTCATCGAGAATTGAAATTTCAACTTACATTTTTTTTAACTTTATAGGCTAAAATTTGATTCTGAAAGAAAATAAAATATAAAGAGTTATTAAATATTGGAAAATAAACTAAATCAATACATATTAATTACGATAAAAATATAAAGTAGGTAACTTTCGAATATTTGACAGCTGAAAGAATGGTGGAACAACGCGAGGAAAGCAAATCTGACCCACAATGCAAAAGGGACCATTTGTTCAACGTGAATTGCTCACTCTCCCTGTGTCGGATTTTATTACTTCGTGCCATTTGAGGTCTAATTACGATAGGGACGCATATATCAGAATGTTGGTATTTTTGTCATCTTCAGGGTAAATTCACATAAATCAATTTTGGCGACTCGGCGAGTAAAGCATAAAAGCATTCTTTAATTCTTATTATATAACATTTAAACACACTTTCTTTTGAAAATAATAAAAAAAAACATATCAGCTTGTGAGGCTTTGTGTTTTTGTACCGTTTCAAATGTAATATTATAAAAATGTAATATTGTAAGTTTTTTACTCTACTGTAAAATTGCCGATTTCCACATAGAAAGATTTCAAACGAATGTAAGAACAGGCAGCCTTGGGCAGACTGACATGAATATAGTCGTGCACAAACATTCGCAAATCCAGAACGACAATCTTACCAGGTCTACTTTATTTATATGCAGATGCAGATACAACACATGTAGGTATTTTATGTCAAGATAGGATAGTATGGAGGTCAATCCTTTTTTCTACCCATAATCTGAAAACAGCATGATGGTATGTATGTATGTTTGGAGATTTAAGTATCAAACTATTAAGTCTTCTTACATATTGTGTATAGGCGACTGCCATACAAATTGTATGAAGCGATGTCGTCACTAAATTCAATTTTTTATAAAAATTGTTAAAAAATTTTGAGATGTACCTACTACTATAATGTTAATATTTTTTTATAGAAAACTAAAATAATTAGTTGGGGTGTTTCGGCTTTTTTCGATATTTTTAAAAATGGAAATATAGGCAGTTAAAAACACATAAATTTGTCATAAAAAATATTTTTATTACCTAATAAAAAATGTTTGAGAAACTCTGGAATTTTTTTGAAAAAACAAATTTGAGATTTTGTATTTGTCTATATTCATACCAATTTTCAGCGTTCTAGCTTTTGTGGTTTCTGAGATATATGGAAAAATAAAGTAAAAATTCAAAAGTTGATAACAACTGACTAAAACAAAAATTCAAAATTCTGAGTATAAAAGTTTTGTAGGCCTACTACTTTTTATATATTCTGAAATTTCGGGCTCTGTGCATTGAGCGGATCAAAAGTTAATACGGGGACACACACACACAGACACACACAGACGCATGAAATGTTCTACTCCGAATTCTGAGTAAATCCGTATATGGAACATATAAGCTGCGAAGCCTTTAAGTTGGTGTTTTTTGACATCAAAGTTGGAAAAAGTAGAACCTGCATACAATTCTCGCGTATCCTGGCTTGAAACATTGTCGATATGTTAAGAGAACAAAGTTCTCTCGAACAAATCGACAGTGTTGGAATATTTCTTCTCGGGCAACTAACAGGTAAGTACTATGTCAAATATTTATTTAACACGCACCCAATAACTTGTTGCCACATTCTGAAGACTTACGATATTAAGTATTTGTGGATAATTTACGTAGTAGAATTCCATTTTAAAATTATATTAAAATTAAAACAATTTGTTTTAAATTCTACGTATACCTATTTGTTATTCGTCGATAGCTATTTCGCCTTGCTAGGGCATCTTCAAGACTAGTCTTGAAGATAGTCTTGAAGATAATCTAGCAAGGCGAAATAGCTATCGACGAATAACAAATATACGTAGAATTTAAAACAAATTGTTTTAATTTTAATATAACTTACGATATAAATCGTCTCACAAACCCAGACTGAAAACACGATTAAAAACTGTGCCTCCACCGGAAATCGAACCCGGAACCTTTGGATCAGCAGTCAGATACCCAACCAACTGAGCCACGAAGGCCGACTTAATAGCAACACGGCCGTATTAAGCGAGCAAATCTTTCATTCTAGCAACATCGTGTCGAGTTCGTTCGAACTTTCTGAGTTTCTACCAGTTTCTACCTACACTGATGAGTACCTAGTTGTTTTTCTGGCCCTATTTGAATGTCGCGATATTAAAATTCCCTTTCAAGTAATTACCTTCCTTTCAATGATTTATTTGAAGCAAAAAACATTAATGTCAAAAATTGTGTTCGTAAAAATCGTGATGTTGTAAAGTAATTATACGCGCTCGATATTTCTACGTTACATGGTTGGAAACGAGTCAACGTCCTGGATTCGATTCGCAATAAAATAATGAAACATTTATCACAAAAAAATGTTTTTTAGGAAATTCTTTAGCCATTTACAATAGTTTGCTTAAGGTTAACGTTCAAACAAAACATGTTTTTCATTAAATAATTGGTCGCAATCCCTGTACCTACATTAATGACCTTAATGTTGATCTATCACAAAGCTGAATCAAAGTATTGAATCTGTCTATAGGTATAGTTGTCTCCGAATATCTTGAGCCGTTTCGCCGAGAATTTCGCGATAACTATACCTACATATATTCAAAAATATTTTAGTTCAAATGGTGACTTTTTTAGAGAAACGTATTTTTTTAAACGATTGACTTTGTTATGTACAATACCATTTGTAGGTATGTATACAAATGTCTCTGACCTCCAGATTATTCCGCTTCTTCTGGATAATATGCCACATCAGGATTCCCCGACGTTGGAAAAATCACTTGAGCAAACTCCTCCATACTCCTCAAGACGTCTGCCTTCTTCCAGGTACACGTCGTCCCTGAATCTTGCCCGTCACGACAGTTAAAGGACCTCATATTTCGGCCTACGCAGGATGTACCTCAGATAACAGATGATTCTCCAGATTAATAGTTTTTAAAGATCGAAGTATGAATAGGAATTTAAAATCGAAAATTTTGGTATTTTCACCTATCGCCGATTCCAAGTTTTTCGCTATTATGAGAGCGACTGCTGCCAGCGTACCTATTTTTCAATTTGATATACCATAATTTTTTGTAATCAAATCGTTTTGAAAAAATTATTTAGATAGTTTGGGTATTAATAAAGAAAAATATATCCTATAGCTTTTTGATAATGTTCTGTATAAATTCTTGTAGAAAAATAATGGCATACCCCGATTATCAACCTTTATCTTATATTTTTAATAAACTATAATAAGGCGTAGAGTAATATACATTTTTTTTAATTAAAGAAGACAAAAATATCTGGAAAAATATGTCCTGACGTTGCATTAATGCTTCAGGTTTAGTAAAGAAACCTAAAACATTTATATTCCATTTAGCGCCATTTGTGAAATGAAAGTTTTTTGGTTTATTTACCTCACCTGATGCATTAATGCAACGTCACAACATATTTTTCAAATATTTTGTTCTTCTTTAATTTACAAATATATATATTCCTCTATACTTTAGGTATTTAACCTACTTGATGTGATTGATCAAATGAAAAGCGTGTTCTGGTTGAAGTTGTTTATTTGACGGTGCCGCGAGAGAACTGGCGAGCGTGCGGCATGGTGGGGATATTTATAATGTTGGCAAACCGGAGGGGTTTGCCGCTTCGTATCCCCAACAGTGCTCACCCTCAAGTGATAACGTTATATAAAAAAATCGTACATGTTATAAAAAATTGACAAAAATGTTTGTTATAAATCTTAATAATAAAACAATACATTCACAGTTTGAGAAACACTGATATGTGTAGTGTTAATACAACATAAAAGGTTTGTTTATAAAATATATCGGTTGTACAAATGGGTCGGTCGAGTCAGTGTCTTATCGTAATTGTTCCGCGGTATCATATTACATGTTTAATATTTATCAGTAGCTGCGAGCCGATTAGTCATTGTAAATTTACTTTTGAAAAATGCATAATAAATGAAATTATATTTATGAAATAAAAAGCAAACTAGACTTTCTCGATTTTTCGTCTGGAGTCAGCGACTAGGCCTTAAATCGCCGACTCAAGCGCGTTTTGAATAAAAACAATGTCGTTCAAAGGTTGTCACAAGGCGTCCCCTGGGAAAACAATTGAAAACATTTATTATTGAAGTCGCTATTATGCTGAGTAGAAAATAATATGTAACATCAAAAATCTAGTTTGAACCATGGTCTTAATATAAGTTGCAATATTGGCAAAAATGCTTCTGTGTAAATAAAATAGGAACGTTTAAATCGAATGTACATAGTTCACAAGAAAATGATTCACATGATATAGTTTAGAAACACTGACATAATATAACACTAGATAAGAAATAGGTATCACTTGGGTATCATACAAGACGAAAAATGTCGGGTAAAATGTTTATGTGGCACTGTAGAATTATGAAAGTCTATTTGGGATTTTGGTTTCCAAGACGAGTAGCTGTGTAAGCCTCTACAGTCCTGGTCTATCCGGTGTTGCCTAGGCGTGAACAGAAAAATGTGTTGCCTGGCCGTGTTTGCTTGAACCCCATGTTGGGGCTTGGGCTTCTCAATTTGCTTGAAACGAAAAACGTACTGGTTTTCTGATGACTCGACCAGCGCGAGTTGTTACCGTTGTTGACGGTGCAGGTGCATTGTTGGTGAAAACATGTGTCGAGGAATTTTCTGAACGAGCAGGTTCCGCTTGCAACACAGGTACACGTGCGTGTTCACTGGAATTTGACTCAGCGATCGGTAAATGAACGGGTGCAGTAATTGGACTTTGCCTCGAGTTGTTTGTGTCTGTCAAATTAGCTGACGAAGAAATTGAGTCGTCTGTCCGCAACATGTAGGCAGGTTTCAGACGATCAATAGAAACGGTGACAACTTTAGAGGGTGTTTGGATTTTGAAAAATTTTGGGTGCCGTTCCAAGACTTGGTAAGGACCTTCATATGGAGGCGTAAGCGGTTTTTTTACCTCTCTCCTCAGGAAAACATGGGAGCTTGTCTCCAGGTCTGGAGATTGAAAAGTAGCCCTGGTCGCAGCAGGGCGTCTTCCAGGTGAGGGAAAAGTGTTGGTGAAAAAATTGATGAGGGAGGTGGTATAGCTGGTGTCGTTGATTTTTGGCTTAGATGGCACAAAAAAATCACCAGGTAGTCTCGGCGATGCGCCGTAAACCATTTGGGCTGGGCTGTAACCGGTGTCTTGTTTGAGGGCGGAGCGTAACCCTAACAAGATAATAGGAAGTTCTTGAGTCCAGTGAGTGTTATCATCGCAACGTGCCTTGATGGCAGCCTTAAGGGTTCTGTGAAACCTCTCAATTTTCCCATTGGCCTTGGGGTTATATGCGGTCGTTCTTCTTCTATCTATACCGAACTTCTTAGCAAGCTGGTTAAATAGATCAGACTCGAACTGGCGTCCTTGGTCTGAAGTCAAAAAAGCAGGGCATCCGAATCTGGAAATCCACGTCGTAACGAGAGCATCGGCTACTGTCTCTGCTGTTATGTTCTGCACAGGAACTATTTCAGGCCAGGATGTTTCACGATCAATCATTGTGACGCAGTATCTGTTATCCTGTGAAATCGCCATTGGTCCGATTATGTCAATATGTAGGTGTTCGAATCGACTCACGGTCGGAAAATCGCCAAGTGGCGAGATCGTATGTCGACCGACTTTTGCCTTTTGACAATGTAAACAATGCCTCGCCCACTGTGAAACATCTTTGTTTATGTTCGTCCAAATGTATCTCTGTGTCATTAAACGTCGAGTTGAGTTGATACCTGGGTGACTCATATTGTGTATCTTATCAAACGCCTTTCTTCTAAATTTCAGAGGTAGGTATAATCTTGCTTGCTTCATCGATATCTCGTATGAAAGTTGATGACCCGTGTCAGTCACGCTTATATTTTTGAAATAAAGATTACTCTGCTTTTTAAGCTCGCGTAATTCTTCATCTTTTTCTTGTTCTTTCGCGAGTTCACCGTAGTCGAATAAGATCGGAAGATGTACTTCTTCTATACGTGACAGTGCGTCTGCCACAGAATTTTCTTCTCCTTGGACATATTTAATTTGATTACAAAATTGGGAAATAAAATCTAGATGTCTAAGTCTGCGTGGTGTGTCGGATGACGTCATCTTCTTGCTTAGGGCGAAAGTGAGGGGTTTATGGTCTGTATAAACAATTACCTCTCTGCCTTCTATCATATTGCGGAAATGTTTGATGGACATGTATATGGCTAGCAACTCTCGATCGTAAGTACTATATAGTTGCTGCGTTTCGCTTAATTTCTTCGAGAAAAAACCGAGTGGTTGCCATTGGTTATTCACTCTTTGTTGTAAAACAGATCCTACGCACGTTCCAGAGGCGTCTGTCATAAGAGATAATGGTGCATTATTCACAGGATGAAACAATGTGATGGCGCTTACGACGCTGTCTTTACATTGTTGAAACGCTTCATCCGCGTCTGGTGTCCAATGTATCGGCGATTTGTCTTTCTTTTTGGCGTTATGGAGATATTCATTAAGTTTCTTTTGTTTTGTTGCTGCTTGAGGAATTGAGGTTCTATAAAAATTCACCATGCCTAGAAAACGACGTAATTCTTCAATAGTTTTTGGTTTGGGATAATCTGCAATGGTTTTCACTTTGTCTTTTGTAGGCGTAACGCCTTCACTGTTAATTTCGTACCCGAGGAAATTTATTCGAGTTTTTCCGAATTCACACTTATTGATATTGATAGTTAGTCCATATTTGTCCAATCTTGATAAAACTTGGTGTAGATGATCGACATGTTGTTCTTCGTTTTCTGACGCAATTAGGATATCGTCTAAATACACAAAAATAAAGTTAAGACCGCGAAAAATCATGTCGGCAAATCTTTGAAAAGTTTGGGCTGCGCAACGGAGGCCGAAGTTCATCTTCGTAAATTCAAAAAGTCCGAAAGGAGTCACTATTGCTGTCTTTGGAACGTCCTCCGGTGCGATAGAAAGTTGGTGGTACGCTCGACATAAATCTATTTTGGTAAAAATTGTTTTTCCTTCTAAGATGTAGGTGAAATCCAATAATCGGGGTATTGGATATCGATCTGGCGTTGTGATAGCGTTGAGTCTACGGTAGTCACCACACGCTCTGGCCTCTCCTGAGGACTTGTTGACGATATGTAATGGGTTAGCCCATGGACTTTTCGAAGGTCGACAAATACCAAGATCTAACATCTTCTCGAATTCTTCTTTAGCTGCTTTATATCTAGCAGGATTTAATGGTCGTACTTTTTCACAGATCGGCGGTCCCGTGATGATGATGTGATGGTAGACGTCATGTTTGGGAGTTTCCTTGAAGGTATCCGGCCTTGTAACGCCCGGATACTCATGTATGATTTGATGGAAACGGTTGGTGACATCCACAGCGTAGATCTTGCTACTGGGACAGTTGGACACGGACGTTTTGGTGGACAGGGTTGTCACCTTATCCACTAGTTTTCTTCCATGTAAGTCCACGAGTAGCTGGTTTTCTCGTAGGAAATCTGCGCCGAGGATGGACCTTTTTACATCGGCGATAACGAATGTCCATCGGAACGGTCTTCGCAGTCCCAAGTTCAGGATTAGTGATTTTTTTCCATATGTATTTATTTTCGATCCGTTTGCGGCATATAGTTTGTATTCTGTCGGAATAGATGATCTGAAGTGATGTCTTGATAAGACGGAAATGTCGGCACCCGTGTCTACCAAGAATTGTGTTCGACTTTCTCTGTCTGTAACACATAGGCGAGACGTGCTTTCGACGCCGACTGTCTCGATCGTCGGCGCCTGCTTTAGTTTTCCGACATATATGTGCAACCTTCCTTACATCGTTTTGCTGCGGTTCCGAATTTGGTATGATACCAGCATTTGTAGGAAGGATTTTCGTTTTGTGTTGACGTACTTCTGTCTCTGTAGGGGGTTCTATTATAGTGTGGTCGTGATCGTGAACGTGAGCGTTGTCGCCACTGCGGTCTGTTCGTGTTGGCTTGTTTACTTCTGAGCGCCGCTACTTCCACTTGTAGGCGCTGTAATGAGCGGACCATCTCGTCCATCAAGGGTTGTTGCGAGGTGGACACCATTGTTTCTGACGCGTAAGAGTCTGAATAGTTGTAGGACATTTTATAAAAACGAAAGAATAAATCACATTGGATATGAATGTCCGAATTGTTAATCACTTGGAGAAAAAAATGTCGACACAGTAAAAAAAATCAAAGTTACTTTTCACAAAATGTTGTTTGTGAAAACTTGGTGGCGAAGTTTCACATGCGAATGAAAGTCAGCAAAAAACTTGAGTTCTCAGAAACACATTGTTATCTCTTTGGATAACAGTCAGCAATTTGATCGCGGCACCTGTTTATGTTTTGTCCGTGGGAGCGGAGAAATGAAACACGAAACGCTACCCACGTAGGCAAAAATCACGTCGGTTGTCTCCACTTTAGGTATTTAACCTACTTGATGTGATTGATCAAATGAAAAGCGTGTTCTGGTTGAAGTTGTTTATTTGACGGTGCCGCGAGAGAACTGGCGAGCGTGCGGCATGGTGGGGATATTTATAATGTTGGCAAACCGGAGGGGTTTGCCGCTTCGTATCCCCAACAATACCTTATAGTTTTTTTAGAAATATAAGATAAATGTCAAAAATCGGGGTATGCTTATTATTTTTCTACAAGAATATATACAGAACATAATTAAAAGTTAAGGTATATTTTTCTTTATTAATATCCAAACAAACTAAGTTATTTTTTTTTCAAAATGATTCGTTTTGCAGTAATGATGCAATATCAAATTGCAAAGATAAGTACGTTGGCCGCAGTCGCCCCCTTAAATGCTTTTAACATTTTTTTTTCTGAATAGTACCGAAATATTCAAATTTTATGTTCAGCGATAGTCAATCCTAGTCAAAAATTTTACATTTTCCGAAATGTATTGATTTACTATATGGGCAAAAAATAACATTAGGTACTGTTTAAAAGTAAATCATAGATCAAACAAGGATAAGGTACTAAATTTCAGAATTTATGAAATCTGAACTCTCCGGAGAACTTCTCAGATAGCAATATAATGTAAAAATAGCCGTTGGAATGAAGCAATTATCCTCATTGTCAATTTCCGAGAAATCCAAGTAATGAAATTCGAGTAATTCTTTAAGACAGTGGATTATGCTTAGTCAATTTCATTTCAAACATTTAAATAATAATCTTCCAAACTCTTTCAATATTATCCAGCATTTTAATTAGTGAACAATGTAATAAGAATATTTTTTTATGTCTTTAAGCTTCAAATCACAGCCATCTGTAGGGTAATCAGATTTTGTCCGCGATTCGTGTGAATTTGCAATTTGTTGGAAATGAGTAATGAGGGACGATAATCATCATACAACGGAACACTTTTTATGATTTCTAGGTACCTGCGTTTTCAGGCTGTATTTCCCTTGGTCTTGGATGTTACTATCCCAAAACCAGTTTCTCTGCAGGATCCTTCTCTGTTGCATTATTCATGAGCTCTTGAGTCTTTCCCCGATAAGTCTATTGAGGAAGACCCAACGACATCGCCTAGATTACCATGTGATCTGATGGTCTTATATTTTTGTTTTCATACCATATCAGCTGGCCTTTTCGCTTCTTATTATTTATGGCAGTGTCAAATTTTGAAAGGCTATGTCAAAATGTTCAAAAGACATGGCGATTATTGAACAAAAAAATTTCCTACCAAATACGTTTGAAACAATTGATAAATTGCTTTTTACCGTTATTTAAGTTGTTGAAAGCAAAAATAATAATTTTCAAAACGAATATTAAAGAAAGGTTCACCATCTTTCACAGTGATTATCTAAACCAGGTGACGCTGGGGTAATCTGTAATATTAATTCAAAACACGAAGTCAACAAGAAATTTCCTTATAGATGTATATGTAACTAACTACATTATTAGGTACAAGGTCTGGTAGGGCTTGTATGAAGTAGGAGGCAACTTATTTCACACGCACATAATATTATATAATTATGACACGAACACGAGTGGGATTTAGGGTTTTAAGGTCCATTCTCATTAATATTCAGTCATAATATAATCAAATTATGATATTATTATAAGTAAAATTATTTGCAAACTAATCATATGAAGATGATGTGATTCCAGAAAAGAAACATCACAGAGTACTGCATAATATTATAAAGATTAAGACAAATATTTACATATCAAACAGTCTTGGACATTCGGACAAATTTAGATTAAATATACTGTGCTGCTTTTTAGAACCGAATTTTTACTCTTTCTGTCCTTTCTTTTCTCTAATGCATTGATGTATTTTGTCACAGATTCACATCATTGTTAATTTGGTTGAAAGGAGTATATTTCCACGTTTATATAATTTTGATATTCGTCACATTAGATAAACTATCTGAATATGAAGGTTGCTTAGGCTTCCACTTTTCAAATTTCCTTACCTTACCTTATAAGACCCATGTCACGTGCCTATTTTTCACCCTTATTAATCAGTCAATCATTGTTTATATTTAAGTTAGACATTTGACTCCATAGATATAAGCTCACAGTTTATTCGACGTGAAGCCATATTATAATTTTATATTAGAAGTCTCCAACTCCAATATATTATAACAACTTATTGTTTTAATTCAACCCATACTTCCAAATGTACTTGGGTGCGCTTGCCCCAACAATCTGTCTATCTAGTTAATAAAAATTGTGCGCTTGCCCCAACATCTGATCTACCTATTTGATAAATAATGTGTGCTTGACCCAACAATCTTTTTATCTACCTAGTTGGTAAATAATGTGCGTTTGCCCCAACAATTTATGTACATATCTACCTATTTGGTAAATAATGTGCGCTTGCTCCAACTATCTATCTATCTAGTTGGTAAATAGTGTGCACTTGCCCCAACAATCAACCTGCCTAGTTGGTAAATTTTCCAAATGTACCTAACCTGAGTAACGTTTGTTCACCTAAAGGAAAGGTCAGAGATTATTAATCTCTCCAAATATCCATTATCTAAATCAGTTCAGTAATTATATTATACACTTTACCTACCTATAACTTCCCTTGTAATATTTCACGTACATGATAACATCGATATTATGTCAGCAATATTATCAATAATGACAGGGTAGATAGTTGATAATACAAAAAATCTGGCTTTATTTTTATCCTTTCACTCTTCCCAAAATCGATTGTTAATAAGCAATGAAACGAAAACTTTTATATTTTTTTCAATACATGCTTTCCATTATTTTACCAAAAATTATCCATCGACAAATTGAATAGAAAGCTTTCCCAAAAGAATTATAGCGCTAAAACGTTCATATGTACATTGTAAATTTGAAGCAAAAATTACTATATAATTGGATTACAAATAGATTTTTTAAAACATCCAGATATAAAATATATCAAAAGACAAGAAACACTCAATGTTGAATCAATTTTGTCTACATTCCAAGAATATGAATAAGATTGTTTGCCTTAATTTTGTGAATACTATGGAAAATTTTGTGTTTTTGCTTTAAAAAAGTGAAGTCTATTCCTTCTTACTTATATACATTTGAAAATATTCTTTCCATTTTTTTGTATATATAATAAAATAACCAAGTAGTATGAACGAGGGTTTACAACTATTTTAGGTAAGAATCTTGGCAATTCGAATTGGATTCGATACAACTCTGAATTGTTCGTTTCCGTTACAAGTTGTACTGTAGAAATATTCATCTAAACACAGGAATTTCCCCAAAGTTTGTAAAGCGGAAACGGGTAAACAATAATTTACAATTTCATATTAGATACTTGACTTCGGCAGTAGAGTAGGAACCTAGCTACCTGTATCATCTTCCTTTAGAGATCTTATATTCATAGGTTCAGGAAGTAGGGGGTGAAGCATAACCTCATTCTGTTATATGCTGTGAATAGACACAAAAGACATATTTGTCAGATAAACTGATCAATTTAAACGTGGATATAAATGAACACTATTCCCACTATTCGATATGCGTTTCAATGATAAAACATCAGCATGTATTGACTTGTATAATATGTATCTTTGTTGCCGTTTTGATATTTTTACTTGGTTAGGCTAACTTATAAACTTCCACAAAGGAATAACTGGGTCAAAGTGTGCCCATCGCAATAATTGATTTTCCAATGGTAATAATTCACTTTCTAGATATATTTTAGTTTGCCAAAAGATAAGCTCAGTTGAGGTCCATATCCCTACAGGTTCTACCTATCAACTATGAATATTTAAATTTAAGAAATATTGATTTACACTAAAACATAAAGAATATTACACTATTTTTTTGTTTAACACTTTTTGTTCAAACACATAATATTACATTGTGCAAATGGTGGATCCTCAAAGATCCTCATAAGTCCAAAAAATAAAACTATACCTATAGGTAGGTAAGAAACAGTAAACAAACTCTGGCAAGGTATAAATCGTAAATGTGTAGATGTGAATCAGTTTATTATTTTGATAAAATTTAAAAAAAAAATGGTGGAAACAAAATGACACCAGATTATGGATTATCCAGACCCACACATGGCGAAATTTTAGCGGAAAGATTTTTGTCATTACATTTTAGCAGCGTATTAAAGGCATGTTGTACAGCTCTAGAAGATTTGATCGATCGCTCCAAGAAAAGCTCTTCTTTGATGAAAAAATGTCTGTGGAGAGAGAAAACTAAACGCCATCAAAATGAACCATCTGTAACTTTTTGAAGGAGGTACTTATGAACCTACTTCAAATGATAAAATAAGTGGATAGTAGGTATAATCAACACTTAAATCTTCACAACATACATAAATAAGACCATTACTTTTCTTCTTCAAAGATTGACAATATCTAAATGCATTTTAATGGAGCCTATAATTTTACTTTTATACATTCATTCATCCATATCATCGCGGTACATCCCACAATGTGGAATAACCAGAGACAGGTGTGCGAGTGTGTGTTTTTTATCAACCCTCCTTCGTCCAGCAAGGGACGCAAGCCTCCCCCCGAGACTTCCACAGCTCCCTATTCTGGGCAGACCGCATCTAATATCCGCCTCCAGCCACTCGTCTAATGTCATCAGATCACCTTGTTTGAAGCCTTCCAACACTTATTTCGGCTCTTGCGGGCTACAGGACGCCCGAAAACGATGACAATAGAAAATATTGAAAGCATAATTCTATGACGGTGCCTCACAGCAAAAAAAAAACAAAATCATATTTTCCAGGATGAAAGAAAAATTTGAATTCTTTGACAGATGAAACATCATAAAAAATATATTTATTATTTCCTATGGATAGTTTTTAGTGTTAAACGGACGATAATAGTGGCACGAATCATTGCAACTTCAATGCAGTGTTTGTTTTTAAAAATGCTTTTGATATAATGACAGTTTATACTACGAACCATTTCTAGGAAATTAGGAATATATTGTAGGTTGTAGAAGACGTAAAGAAAGAAATAATAAGATGAATTGAACTAGAGCCAAAGTTTGGAATTCCAGGCTTTGTCTCCAGCAAAATGCGATGGTATTTTTATATTTCTAGAACATTCCAAAGAACCAAAGAAAGAATTTGACCTCGTAACCCATTACTGTCTGCTCGACGATGACCTTAGTTCTCTGCCATTATGACCACAGTTCCAAATACGTTTACCAACCCTATTTTAAGACAGCTTACGATGAAATATCTTGCATTCAATGGATGAAAATCTTGCAGTTGTGTTTTTCAAAAAGTTATTCATACATACAAAATACACGACCAGCGTAGTCTAGAACGATTTTGCAGCGATTTTTTCAGACTCATTAGGTACAATATTTACGATGTTTTAGTATTAAAAAACAGGTGGCAAATGTAATTTTACAGTGTATCCAATTTAATAAAAAACTAATTAGGAACTTGAATACATAATACTCACCTAAATTACTTTTATTTGTTTAAAAACTTGGATGTCTATAAGAAGTTATTATAATTTTTAGCATGTATCTCAGTGTGTTTATTACTTTTTGATTTTTTTTATTTTACTATGTACCTATTTTGTATTCAATACGTAGTAAAAGACAATTTATGCCATTTTTTTTAAATATTTCACATCTCAATAAAGACGAATTTGGAAGATTATAGGAGAACCAGGAAATCAAGGCACCAACAGGGCTTAGAACCTGTCATCGGTTGGTTTATGTGATCACTTTATGTCTTGCGCAACGTATATACTCATTATGCCTTCTTATTAAGTTCCCTTGTCAATGCATTTTTTTAAAGTTATTATATTTTACTTCTACAATTTATAACGTATATAAATAGAGGAATTATTTTTGGGTGTGCTTTTCTTATTGTCATAAGTATGTTCTAATTTAATAAAAATAATTTTATTTATTTTCTTCATTTAATAATACATACAGGAACAGAAATAATTGTTTAATTTATAATTTAGTTGTTGGGATGTACCTACCATGTTTTGAGTTCCTCCAATTAATCTTTGTCCATCTAACTTAGGAATAATCCCTGTTTTAATACAGACAACATTTTCACAAATTTAGTAACATGTCCACTTCAAGCTTATTATATTGAAAAATAGAAATTATTATTTATTTATTTATTTTTTATAAATCATTCAATTACAAGAACATTGGTTTCGAGTAACAATAATTAAAACAATACATATATAATAACCAATGAAATGCTAATTAGAGTCATTGGAGTCACATGGATGTATCCACTCTACTAGCCCATGGGCATGTGCTAGAGTGTACATTATTATGTAATTATAAATAGATTTTGACTACTTTTTTAAGGATAATGTGTTTGATTTAGTTTAGAATAAAAATAGTTTTATATTTATTTATACTATTTAATTAGTTAACTAGTGTAGTACGACGGACACATAATTTTCGCAGTTTTTGCGTTTTTAGTAAGAACCCAGTGGGAAATCAGTGTATTTTTGAGTTAAGCTGCATAACTTTTTTTTTTAATTTCGGGTTTCCTTGATGAAGATGTTTTTTTTATTTTAGGTGCAAAGAAATAAATATATAAAAATTAAACCATAATAAGAAGAGTTATATTAAGAAATAAAAAAAATAAAGTAATCAAATGAGAAAGCAATGAATAAACAAATGTGGCAGTGACCGATGACATCGTTAGGACGGCGCGGCTGAAAATTATTGCAGATGGCATCAAACAGACAAAGATGGAAGGCAATTGAAGAGGCATATCTCCAGCAGTAGAGGGAAGAAGACTGATAAAGAAGAAGAAGAAGAAACAAAAAAATAAGTAAACAATAACAGCAATGAACAAAGAAGTGAAATTATTATTTTTAAATTGTATCCTACCTTAGGACCGAGCGACTGACGTTTAAGTTTATTGTTGTGATTCGAGTCGCCTGATACATTTGTGGGTAGACTGTATTCACGATGTTGTCACCATGACAGTCTACCCATTATATTTAATTTGTTCACATACGGTGCTTTTATAAATATTTTTTTTTTTTTTTTGTATTAATTTTCATATTTTCTTACGTAAATATAAAAATGTATTTTTTTTACACACAAGAAATACACATGTGGGAATTTTGGTTTTTACATATATAATTTTTATTTGTACCTATATGACTTAATTTTTTTAGCATGCGCTAAAATTAAAATAAATATACAAAATAAAGTAATCAAAAAAGAAAATAAAGTAATCAACAAAACAGAAGCACAATTAATCTTAATATTCAGCAAAAAATGACATTGATACCTTAAACAGCCCGACTGTGGAACGATCTTCCGAATTCTGTGTTTCCATCTTCGTACAACCCGGGTCTTTTTAAAATCCGAATTAATAAACTCTTTTCTAGATTGCAAACCCCTCCCAACGCTACGTAGTGCGCTTCTTCGGAAGAGTAAAATGGACCCAAATCCTAATAGCTGGCGTCCCCTACGTAGACATGTTAAAAAAAAAAAAAAAAACATTGATAAAATGTATGATTAAATCGTTCATAATGCAAATACCTTAATTACTTCCTCGTCTTTATTTATGTACCCGGTGGAGTAATCGAAATCATAAAATAATAGAGGAGCGGTCATTAAATAGACTACTCAATAGTAATTAAGATAAATTATTATTACCGGGACAAAGTATAAATTACGCAAATTCTGTACCGCCGAAACCCACTTATCGTTGGTTATTCCATAGAAAAGGGGTATGTTTGGCGTAAACCATAATGAGGAGCTCATCTAGTATTAACAAATGGGGGGAGGAGATATGTACTTACCTATGGACTATCCACAACCAGATGGTGTTAATCCACTCTTTAAATGTATATATCTACCTACAAGTATTAAACATATATGCAGGGTTGTCATGCAATCTAATGTCAGAGAAATGGAGCTGAATAATCTTAAAAGACTGACTGTCGATAAGGAGGGATATTTTTTGAGAAGGCCAGGGTCCATAACAGAATGCAGCCCCTATAATGATGATGCAGGATTGCTATACGTACATCGCCGAATATAAAAACACTGAGTATGGAAGTGGCTGATTTTTTTGCAGACGCAGAGCATTTTGAGCAGAAGGTACCTCTATGTCTATTATTCTAAACAGCAACGCAAATTTATAAGGAATATTTTCTTTAAAAACGACTCAATGAACGGAATATCGAAACAGATGGTCGAGAGAGACCATTGCATCTTTATTGGTTTGTATCTAATTCCAATTTTTAAATGACATGCACCTAGTGTTGACAAATATTCAAGCTTTTGTGTATATTTAACGCTGGGTTTCGGTTTTCATTGAGTTGTAGCGTTTTCGGCTTTCAAAGTGTTCAAACGTCCTGGATGAAGTTAAGGCAACCCTACATATTTGTATCAATGGTGAGAAACAAAATTTCATGTAGTGTAGTTGTGAGGAAAATATTTTCAAAACTAAACTCAAATTTATTCGTAGGTACTATAAATTAAAACTAAATTACTTTCACCCATTAACAGAATACTCACCACTTAAAATAAGTACAAAAGTACATAATAGGTTTACATAGATATTTTTATAACTCGCTCCAACAGAAAAAAAATAAAAAGTAAGTCGAGTAGACAAAAAAAATGTATGAATCCAAGTATCAACATCTAACACTTAATTCATTCTTCATATAAATATTTTAGGCTTGCAAGTCTTGCGAAACAAGTCCAAAACCAAGACCGCGTGTGTCGATGCAAGTCGGAAATACTTACCTTCAGAAAAAAAGGATGTTTTTCTTAAAACACAGGTGGTAAACTGTAAATTAAACAATATAAATTGATTCGGAAGAGCCCCTTTGACTGACTTTAACTGGTCTCCCGTTAGGTGAGGTCTCTAAAAAGACAGGGAATTGAAGCATCTGGAGGAGATTTTGTCGGGAGGCAAAAATGGCTCATCACGGCACACAACTTTCAGAATAACACGAACAATAAGATTTTGCACTAGAACACGAACAAGGAGATACTGCTCAATAACACAAACAAGAAGATATTACATTAAAACACGAACAAGGACATATTGCACTAGAACACGAACAAGAAGATATTGCATTACAACACGAATAAGGATATATTGCACTAAAACATGAAGATATTGAACTAGTATATGAACAAGGACATATTGCACTAGAACATGAACAAGGACATATAGCACTAAAAAAGATATTGCACTAGAACCCGAAAAAGGATATATTACACTAAATCAAGAAGATATTGCACTAGAACATGAACAAGGAGATATCGTACTAAAATAAGAAGTTATTGTACTAGAACACAAACAACATATTGCACTAGAACACGAACAAGAAGATATTGCACTTGAACACGAACAAGAAGATATATTATCCCACTAGAAAACGAACAAGGAGTTATTGTATTAAAATTACAAACCCACCAAAGATATTCGATTTAATTAAGATATTATTTATCACATAATACCCGTATTGAATATATGCTTGAGCAGTTGAAAATTTTGACAGTGAAACAACAAATAATTCTGAATGTGCTAATTTTTATTTACAAATTAAAAAATAGACTTTTACCACCTTATTTACAAAAAAATATTATGTACAATTTTGAAGTTCACGCATACCCGACGAGAAGTAGGCGGGACTTTAGACTGCCGCAGACAAACCTGGCAGGTACACAAAATAGTGTGTACTACAAAGGCTTACAACTTTATAATGATTTGCCTGAATGTGTAAAGGAGGCGTCTAGTCTTGCCTCTTTTCGTCGCTTAGGTGCTGAATACATAAAACAAAAGTTTTTTTAAAAATCGTGTGTTTCTATTGTTTATATATTATGTTCTAAGACTATAATGTCTGTTTTGCTTGTTTTGATACTATATTATTATTATTATTATTTTTTTCATGTTCCTTGATGTCTTCTATTGTGGTAGTGTGTTTTCATTTTTTTTACTTTGTGTTTTATTGTTATTGATAGATACGTGTCTTTTTTGTGTGTTCATTTAGTCATCCGATGTTGATTTGTTTATTTTTATTGTTTGTTTTTATTTTCGTTTGTACTAGATGTAAGAAATTGTATTTTTTTTACATCTAAATAAAATATATACAATACAATACAATAATATTCGTTTGATCTACAATTTTTGGTTGATTTGAGTTGATGCAATGTTTTTGTGTAAGTCCATGATTACAAATAATACATCAATTGTCGATAGGAGGAGTGCTCTCCCGAAACTAATAGTGTTCTTTTAAGAAGGCATATAAATATAACGCGTGACTGAAGTGACTGAAAACATAATATATTATATTAAAACCGCCATATACACTTTGAAATTCTGTATTAGTAACTCACGCGTGCTTATGAAAAGAGTTATTCAATGAAAAATAATATTTCGAACTTTACTTTGATTCTATGTACCTACTCTTTAGTTTTTTTAATCATAATATTTTTATAAGCACTCTTTTTGAATAAAAAACATAACTATACGTCGCGACGAATATACTAATAGTGATAAAGTAATAAAAAAATAATGCTCTTGAAAAAGGATATTTTTAATATATCATCAGGGTAATTCAGTAAATAAACGTTGAAAATACTTTTTTGAAAAGATTTTTTTAGAAACACACTGTTTAATATATTGAGAAATTTGATTTCAAATTGCTTGAGTTTGAATTTAGGTATGTGCCCTCCAAAATAACAATAACTTACAAGTTGAATCTAGCAAGTATTAGTACCTTAATCATTTATAGTCAAATATAGAGAACAGGTGATAATTACAGACGCTTTATTACAATTCTATAATTCTTATTAATATACATATATCTTAAAGGCAGCAGTTATTGTGTCGCAAAATGAATTCGCCGAAGATTTGTACCGTAGTGAGTAGTGAGCTGTCAAACAAGATGGCGTCGAGTTTAAAATAGTTATCATGTAGTTGTTACATTCCATTAAACTGAACTGATAATAATTATGTAATAATCGTGAAATTCCTCTACGGATCAACCCTCCTACAACTGTAGCTGGCTTCATGGCATACTTACATACACAGAGCCGGATCTATAATCTACAGTTCCCTTCAAAATTGACCAACAACAATATCTAATTAAGTAGTAAGCCGTTTGACTTCTGTCCCAGCGTCTCGATTACAGACAGAGAATAAGTTTATTTAAAAACTTAAATCACGTAAATCTTACTTCTCTCGGTTAGAAACATTGGATTTGTTGGATGAAATAATGTAGTTTAATGAAATAATTTGGCAATGAATTCGCAACATGCCAGTGTAAGGAAGAATATTAACGTCAACAAATTAATAATGACTCTGAATAATTATTGTCAATTTTAATGTTTCTTCTGATATATATTAAACAAAGATCAGCATTTTCGTAGATTATTCTTTCGAGTTTTTCCTGATGTTAATCCCCTTCCAATTATTTCGAGTATTTTTTCCATTCAATATATTAACGCTTGGTGTAAATACACTATTTGAACTTATGGTAGATACGGCCCTGCCAAGATAGGTGACGTATATAAATGTGTATGGGTATGTCTGTGTGTGTATGAAAAGCGATACAAAATTTAATTCTAATACAAGACCAGCATCATACAGCCAGAACATTCCATATTTGAATGACAGAACCACAGAACCAAAAATACATACCTACGTATATGTAGGTACTTACATATTATAAGACTTCCAGTCAAAACTCTAGAAGGTACCTAACTTGCGATTATTTTTTCTAAATATAATAAAAAACTTTCCTTGATGATTCAAGTACATAGTGTCGCATCTGGAGTTTCAAAAAAATTCAGTAGATATGGTTTCATCTTGTCGCCAATTGTCAAAATAATTAGATAAAATTATTTGCATTTGTACATTTTACAATCTTTAGCAACGCGTGTTGTTCCCTCCTAAGATTAGATCATTTTTTTTATAAAAAAAATACATACTACGATTAAAAATAAAATCAATAAAATCAATCCTCTCGTGTGCTTACCGGACATATATAACGGCGTCGGTTGTGTGCTTACCGGTCATATATGTATGTCCACACTTAGCAGATGTAATGATATTTTTTTTTGACCAAATTTCGGAAATCCAACACCCGTATTCACTTACAAAAATATGAGAATCAAACAACGTTGTTACCTATATTATTTCAAATAAAGAGAAAAATTGAGGCCTAGGGCCTCCTTAATCCTCATATTGTTTATTTGTGAATACGGCTGTAAGTTCATTGTACCATACCATAATATATCGTCACGTCATTTACCTATATAGGGTAGTCAGAGAAAACCAAACGCCAGACTTCTCTCTCTTGACATACATTTCTCGTACATTCTTCATTCACATTCATGCACCGTCTCATACATGTAGTCCATTATAGGTACCTACCATAAATAAGTCTTCAAAAAAACGTATTATCGCAAGAATATTCCCGCTAGGAATTTGAATACATAAAACACTGAGAATTAAAAAAAATCATACTATAGAATAAATGCGGGTAAAAGTGTAAATGAAACCCATCATACTAAAATAACATGGTAGAATAATTGCGGGTAAAAGTGTTAATAAAACCCATCATCCAAAAATCACATAGAATAATAATTGCGTGTAATAGTGTAGGTAAATAAAATCCATCATACAAAAATTACAAAGCAGAAAACTTGCTGGTAATAGTATAAATAAAACCCATCATCCAAAAATCACATAGAAAAATAATTGCGTGTAATAGTGTAGGTAAATAAAATTCACCATTCAAAAATTACAAAGCAGAAAATTTGCGGGTAGGTAATAGTGTAAATAAAATCCATCATCCAAAAATCGCATGGCAGAATAATTGCGGGTTAAAGTGCAAATAAAATCCATTTTCCAATAATTACATAGAATAATAACTGCGGGTAAAAGTGTAAATACAACCCATCATCCAAAAATAACTTAGTAGAATAATTGGGGGTTAAAGTGTAAATAAAACGCATTATCCAAAAATCACATAACAGAATAATTGCGGGTAAAGATTAAAATTAATGTAAATACCCAATATGGTAAAAATGTTTTATAAAATATATTAATATAAGTAAATCAAAGATGACACATTCTGTCAATGTCAGCTCAAATTCAATAACCATCTTGAATAGGTTGAGTAATTAACGTTCAAGCTCCAATCACCATGTTCTGGAAGCTATCTCGATCTTATACCTACATACATGTCGACGATTGATGAATATCAAATAAATATTGATGTATGTTTCTGTAATATTAATTTGATCCTTTGTAATATAACTCTACATAGATACATGGTAATATGCTCTTTAATGGAACTTGATATTACATAAGAGGGTACCCACAATCCATTTTACACTTGTCTCCTAATAATATAACGATTCATGAATATAAATTCCACAAGGATACGTGAACCTCATATATAAATATCACAATTTCGGAATGTTGAGCCGCGTTTTCGTCAATCTTCCGAGATCTATTAAATTTAATACGGTTTCAATACATTTTATTACGATGTTATTTTGACGTTACTTTTGTTATATGAACTGTTGATTTTTACAAAAAATATCAAAGTAGGTACTTACTTACCAGCAAACAAAATAGGTATGTAAAAAATTTGTACAGCGAGTTCTTGGAATATTTCTTAATTTCCAAATAACATTATTACCATGTCTTCTGTCTTCTTGGTTACCTAACAAAGTTGGTTCAAATAAACACAAGGAAATTAAACGCTCGAGAAATACGAAATTTAAAGGCAATTAAGTAAATTAGGCCATATTTTCACGTTTATTTACCCATAAATTAGTCCTTACACAAGCGCAGGTGAGCAAATTTTACCATTCTTAATAAACCGCGAGTCTAAGGAGGCGAACCGAACAATTCTCTATATCAATACTAACACTGAAATATATTTATGAGAACGCTTAAAATGGGCATGTTTTCTCATTAAATAAAACAAAACATTGAGAAAACCAAGAGTTACAAGAAATAATTTCATAAAGGGTTTTCGTTTATGCTTAGATTAGATTATCCATCTAGATTAGTTATTTGTAATATAATTTCATTTCGAAAAGGCCTGTTTTAAGTTTTCAAAACAAACTCAGTAGAGTATATCAATTAGGAATATAAGTGTTTCAATTTTGACACGAAAATTCAAAGAAAAGGACTCGGCAGTCTTTTGAACAAAGGCGATCTTCGTCTTTTTCAGTAATTACTCTCACTGCCGATTAACCATATCTTCTTCTTTTTCGTTTCAGCATTTTTTCCCTTTGATGGTGGGGTCTTCTTTCTGTGTCTTATGCCTCCACTGCCCTTGGTCTCCTTCTGGATCTTACACCCGGCACATTTGATTCTCGAACTTTATAATTTGTCACCATTCCTTCAGAGTTTGGAACAAATTGATGTCAGATCCTTAACTTCATCTATCTTTTGCATCAATTGATGTACCTACTATTTTTCTTATTCTTTACATATTTTTCTGTTTACTGCTTAACACAATACAATCACACCATTTCCCTATTTGGGTTAGGCAGAGAGAACCGAACGCCAGACTCCTCTGTCTTAACATACATTGCTCGTATCATTCACGCTCATGTAATTCCATGTAATCTTACTAAAAATATGTTACAAAAAATACATTCATAGAGGGTAATTTTTTTGCACACTGCACATAGCACACTGCACACAGCACATAGCACACACACAGATACATTGTGATGAAACTTTCAGAATACAATCTCAGCATGATACTAGTTGATAATCTGCAATAAAAAAATACCCTTAAAAATTGTGAAATCATAACTCCCCACTATATCCCCTTGGGTTAGTGAGGAGTAAAAACGAAATAAAATTTATTTAGATTATTTGAATTTAAAAATGTGAGAACCTAATCACATTTACAATTTCACAAAAAAGTTTTACATTTCCAACAAATAATTATATAGCGGAAATATAAGAAGGAAAGTTTTAATTTCACAAATAATAAAAATTCTTCTAGAATATCGCAGAAATGAAATATCTAAAATTTAATGCCAACTAGAAACTTATCAAATTTAATATTTACATTTTTTATCATAATAGGTACTTTCTTTAAAAACTTTATATCCAAATTCGCGAAAAATTCAATATCATATTAAATACAAATAAATTTTTTTTGGTAGTTAAAACTCCGTATGTACCTACATACCTAATTGGGTAAAATTGATGTAAAAATTTTAATCGTCGTAGAGAGGAAAGAAATATGACATTTTTATACATATTATGTTCTACCTCTAAACAGAGAAATATATCCGAAGCTCGGAAAGACTTACATCTTGAAATAAATAGCTTCTTCCACTCTATGAATACTTGAGTAAAGAAATCTTGTCTTTTAACTTCTCAAAACCCAAGCCTGCCTAATTTCTGCGAAGAGGAACACTAACAAATTGCTAGTGTATTTTAACGAAACACCCTACCTAAAAGCAAATCTATCGACCTGCTTTGAGTACATATAACGAACCAACTACACAACAGGGGTTCCGCTGAAGCTAATGTGAATCTCGCCTCCATAAAATTGAGCGTATTATATAGACCGCGTAGGTATTTTTCAAAAGACTTAAATTTTAAGTCTCTGAAAAGCGTATAAATACGCCCAATTATTGAATATGGTAGTCACCTCTGGAGTGGCGCCTCCCAATACCTACTGAATACCCTCGATGCCGTACAAAGGAATGCTATACGTCTGATTGACGACCCATTATTGACTAATGGAATACAATCACTAGACCACAGACGCAATATAGATACTACCACAGGAGATGCTCAGAAGACTTGCATCCCTGCCCCCCTAGACAACATGCCATTTAAGCTAAGCGTTATCTCGCTAAGCGATAGTGAATTCCATACATTTACTATCGCTTAGCGAGATAACGCTTAGCTCAAATGGCATTTTGTCTAGGGGGGCTGGTCCCTCTTCCACCCATTCACAATAGAGTCATTCGTTTTACCCAATATCAACACCCGTCCACAGTAAACGAACCAATCGCTTTTCGAACTCTTACAGCAGCGCGGTTTTAGTACGATCTTTCAAATTCTATATTTCCACCTTCTTGCAACCTGAGTATTTTTAAAATCCGATTTGTAAAACCGTGTCACCACCGGGAATCGAACCCGGGACCTTATGCGGCTCAGGTGTCAGGTATCTAACCAACTGAGCCACGAAGGCCGACTAATATGTACGTATGTATATGTATCTTTATTTCATTGAAATGTAAAAATAAGATAATTTCTTACATCTAGTATAAACAAAAAAAAAAAAAAATTTTCATAGTAGGACTTATATAAAAACAAAAAAATCAACAAGAAAAATATCCAATAGGTACACATCAAAGAATACAAAAATCAAAAGAAACACAATATTATTTTAAGAACGAGCGGCAATACTAGATGCTCCCTTCACATATTCTGGGAAATCATTATACAATTGAAAACCTTTTTGTAATAAATACCTACTATTTTGTGTATCTTTTTTTATTTTTAATTTCCGGAAAATTACACATTACAAAATAAATTTGAACATTATAAATATAAACATTTGGTATACATTATAAACAGTTTAATAAAGTTATGTGGAATATATTAGCTCACTAGACCTAGGTCTGTTCTGAGGTGATACTATTTTTTATTAATTTTTGTCATGATGTATGTCATGGTGTATGTACATATGATGTATGTAGTGAGTGTAATAAGTAATAATATGCAAAGGAATGTGAATATCAAGTATGTAAGTATAGGTTGTCTCATGTATATCGTCTAAAGCATTTATTTTTTTTATCATTTTGGTTTTTTATGATGTAAGTCAAGTCTTTTTTTGATTCATTTATTCCTCTATCAATGAGCCACTTGGTCACCAATTTTGCACAAAGTTTTTTCCCGCTTGGGGAGATTGAGTTGGCATAGTTCGGGATTATTTAGTTACATATTCTTGGGCCTAGGAAATGAATATAATCTTTGGGCAAATGTCATCTGTGTAGTAGTTGGCTGTAGAAGTCTCCTATTTCGAGTATCCATTGAAAGTAAGTATTGTGGTGTATACGGTGCGGTATATCTATGAATGTGTTTGATTATTGTTTTGATGTATATTTGTCGGATGTCAAGTACTGAATATTCTTTGAAAAATTCATCAGATGGGTATCTATTGGGCTTTCTGCATATTACTCTAATAAGCGCATTGCTATTGAGCAATCGCAGCTGGCTGGGTGGAAAGATAGTCACAGCCATGCAATCCCAACCAACAATACCATATGAGAACACAGTTTGGCCCAGTGCGTAATATATTGTTTTTAAGTTTTTTAGATCAAAAATATCTGTCAGGTTAGTCTGTAGTTCAGACATCTTAGATTATATTTTATGGAAAATGGCAAAACATATGGAATTCTGTTTTCGATCGGAATATGTTCGTTAGATAGAGGAGTTAAAATTTTTCATTTCTTTCGCCATCGAAGAAGAAAAATACAAATGGCCTCACTCAAACAACCATGAATACCTATAATTATAATATAATGTATACGAGCCACGAACAATGTCACACATTTCTACATAAGAACGAATGCAAAGTTGTTTTTGTTGGCAGAGCATAAAATAAAAGTAAAAATTAAATATACACATTGGTGGCGTTAATTCGTGTATTTCCGCGAATGGGTAAATTGCATGTCGACCCAATGTGCTTACATAGGTTTGTACTTTGTAATTTCGCAAAAAAAACATTTCATAATACCAATCATACATCAAAACGATATTTACCAACGTTGAACAAAATATTTTATTCATTTCTACACATCACTCTGTTTCTGTTAGAATCTTTGTTTGGCGTCCCGCTGCTCAGTGTACGGTTTCTTCACACACGAACATCACAGAGGTCTGCGAAAAAACGACTAACATCAAAGGAATTTCTTTGGAATAATGAACAAGTAAAAAATTGGTTTGTTGTCATCAAAATTCAAACGTTTTACATAATATTATCTTTAAAAAATTCAGTGATATTTTTGATCTATTCTATTTATTCTTTATCATCCTATTTCTAATTTAATTAACATACTATCTCTCTTAATTTGAAGCTCTTAACGTTTTTAAGTCTGTTAATCCACAATATGTTATATTGATCTAATATTTTTTAAAAGCTGTAGGTATATGTAAACATTGGATTTTTCCGGGAGTCAACAATATTTTTGACATTTTTTTTAACAACTCAATAGGGACGAAATTGGAATATTATAGAAAAACCAGGAGCTCATGGCACCTACAGGGCTTTCGACTTGTCTTCGACTGGTTTACGTGACCACTTTATGCGCTTGCGCAACGTTCACCAATTATTCCTTCTTGCTGAGTTCCCTTATCAAATTTTTAGAAGATTGTTTGGCAAAGTCCGAAATTACTCGGATCCGAAAGATTGTCGCAAGACCTTTATCATATTTATAGGTAGGTACCTACTGCAGTAAGCAGATCATCTTGCTGTCGCTTGCTGATAATCTTCACACGAATAGAATTATCCAGAACGCATACAGAAGGTGGAACCAGACGATAATATTTGTAATGACAATTTTAATTTGCTTGTCAAGAGTCAATTCTCTGTGAATCAACATTTGTTATAATGATAGTCGAATACGGATAAGAAGATTTATTGTTGTATTGTGTAATTTATATTATAGTATAGTTATTAAATTTTATGGGATTTTCTCTAGTTCAATAGGTGTAGGTATTTAAGCAGTAATTTATTAAAAGTACCTACCTATGTGAATATTAAAAATTCCATCTTAAATGTTAATAGGTATTTTATGATTCAAAAAAGGGGACGTATAATCATGACAGCATCTAACTGTGTAACGTTCTCGCTCATAAAATCTCCATTAACATAACTTCACACCTGAGAGTATAGAAGCACAGGTATTTCCTTGCTTCATTTCATCATCCTTGGATGTGTAATGTAATGTTCCAGCATTATCATCTATCCTTGGTTATCTGAGGAAAATTTTAAAGGAAATTTTTATTTCCGCTTCGCTTTCAAAATAATAATAAACGACGTGTTTATATGAGGGTGTTAAGTGTTGCAATTCCCATAAGATTTTGGATGCAACTATGAAACACGAACGAGAAAAACCTTTCTCGGAAGTTAAAACATATAATAAACTTACAAAAATTGAATCTGGAAAAAAATACGGACCAAATGTAGTTGTTTTGTCTATGACCTGACACATTTTATTCCTAAATCAAAGAAATAAAATAAGATTTTAAAATCATTTGAATTATTTTAGTCAAAGACAAGTTTATTTCAACAAATGTGTCGTCTCAACTATATGTAGAATGCGGATCGGACATTGCTCAATAGCCCCTCATCTATTCAGAATAGGAGTTGTTAACAGCCCATACTGCGAGTGCGGTCAGGATCTCGAGACACTGAACCATGTGTTCTTTGCTTGCCCGTTGGTCTCGGATAGAGGTATGTACGGAGAAGTGGTGAAAATAGAAAGACCCTTTAATATGGAGCATCTGTTGGCGATTGGCTCACGACATGTAATATTAGAAATCGCTAAATTCATCTCCACCACCGGTATAAAGATATAGCTGTTTGTAGGAAGCCTTTCACTCGACCATTAGAAGGTGACTGACGCATTTAATGTTTTATTGTAAATTCTTTAATTGCTTGTACATATGCTTCCCTTTTGCAATCATCTAATGTAAACCCCTATTTCTCTGAGATCTAATGGAATTCTGTTTTTACTTTTCTTTTCAACAGTAAATATATTATGATCTAAATTGTACAGCACAAATCCGCCTCTATTGGTGGCTGTGCCTTATTAAAAAAAAAAAAAAATCAGGTTGTTTGTAATTTGTTCACTATCGTTTTTTTTTTATTTCATAGCAAATTTCTTGTTAGATACATAACACTAAACGATTTGAAATAGTCAAAGAAATTGAAAAATATTAAAACGACATTGAACGAAGAGTCATCACACATTAATATTAGCAATAGCTAGCTGGCGAATAGGTATATCAATAGAAAACGAAACCTATCACATACAACGGATTGTCGTTTAGCGAGTGAAGCATTTTATGACAAAAGACGCATCAAATCAGACGAAATGGAATTTAAATAGTAGGTACTACTGAGACAAATATGTACCTAATTATAGAATAGTTTATGAAAGGATCAGTAATATTGAATGAAGTATGGTTTTGCGGTATGTATTTATCAACCACACAAAGTTGGCAAAACGTTCATACGAAGATAAAAAAACCCAATTAATTTAATAATTCATTATTATGTATATTCTTCTATATTTCGGTAGTACGCATCATTTTGCTATTTCTTCAATTAACCCTGTCACCTTAGATTAAATATGATATTATATCATTCGACTAAACAAAACATCAATAAATTCGTCTATAGCCATTAATTATTGGATGATAAGCGATATTACGCTTTTTGTCGACGCTAATTAGAGCAAATTTGGTTTCCTCCAAACACGCCTTTCGGATGTCGCCAGTCGCCAGTCGCCAAGAGAGCAAGAAAATCGTTTTTGCCAAGGTTTCTTCGACTAGACCAGTGATTCCCAAAGTGGTCCTGATGGTCCGCCAGGTGACCACGGGTGACTCGAAGGGGGTCTACGATGGCGTGAAATAAATATGGGGGTTCACAGGTTGTAAGTGGTGGTCCATGAAAATTTATCTGGTTTCGATAGTAAAGAAAAAAATTTTGGCTTAGCTTTACCTATCAATGTAGGCAGATAATACCTACACAACTTTGAAAAATTAAGAGAGCAAAAAAAATCCAATTTGTCGGTGATTTTTGACAGGCTGTATTTCGGTGAAAAATGGTCAAATTGAGACTTTAAAAAAAACATTTCGAAGCTTGACGATTCATATTTTCAGCAACATTTTCTTAGTAGTACGATTCTCGTGTTATTCTTACATATAGCGCGAAAAAATTATATTGCAATTTTTTGCTTTTTGTTTTGGTCCACGGTTTCGAAATTTTTTTTTCAGTTAAGCCGGTATATGGATCAGATAATCTGTGTATTTAATATAAATTTCCTTTTTTAAAACCTCCCTTAATTTACTTTTTATTTTTACCACTCCGGGTTGGAACTCAGTCGCGACGCAAATTTCCATCGTTAGATCTAATCTTCACATTTTTTGACGAGTTTTGGGAATATGGCAGCAGCAGCAGGGGGTCCACCGAAACCAGTAAAGTTTTGAACGTGATCTACGAGAAAAAAAGTTTGGAAACCTTTGGACTAGACGGAACGCAGGTGCGGGTTTATCTTAAAACAAACTGTTACTTTGCAGCTTTCCTTGCTTTGCATAAAATATTTATCATAAATAAATCACAAAACATAAGTCAATTTGCAAATGAACAATTATTGACTCAATGTTCGTAAATTTAAAAACCATAATAATAATATCATCATTTATATTCATATAAATGATGATATTATGTTGATCTTTTGATGACATTGAATTCATTTGTGAATTGAAAAAATGTGTTATCGATTTCTTTGACTTTAACCTTGCTTAAAATCTAGTTCATCAATCAATTGATAGATAATTCTTCTGACTTTTAAATCTACCAATATTTTTTAAATCTGTAAAATATTCAATTATTTCTAGAATATTTGTGATGGTTTTAAAACAAACACGTATGTATATTATTTCGATGAGCTTTGATGGCTGTATCAAACACAAGTTTTTATGAGTCCAATAAGCAGGCACAAAACAAATAATTCTGAATGTGCTAATTTTTATTTACAAATTAAAAAATAGACTTTTACCACCTTATTTACAAAAAAATATTATGTACAATTTTGGAGTCCACGCATACCCGACGAGAAGTAGGCGGGACTTTAGACTGCCGCAGACAAACCTGGCAGGTACACAAAATAGTGTGTACTACAAAGGCTTACAACTTTATAATGATTTGCCTGAATGTGTAAAGGAGGCGTCTAGTCTTGCCTCTTTTCGTCGCTTAGGTGCTGAATACATAAAACAAAAGTTTTTTTAAAAATCGTGTGTTTTTATTGTTTATATATTATGTTCTAAGACTGTTCTTCCCCCACCACCACCCGTTCTGCTTATGGGGACTAATAACGGCCCCTTGCAAAACTCTGAAAGAACACATAAAGAACATACGAAGAGTCCGGAGAACTCTAAAACCTTGCAGACACTGCACTTAATGTGCCAAAGAGAGCTAACCATGTTGAAACAACTGGCTCACTGCTCAGTGATAGTGAAGATAATAGTGCACCGAATTTAAGACAGAAAGTCTTGAAAGCCCTAAAGTTGCTCTTCGTGGCTACAAGGTCCGCATGTCCAATGGGTCCAAAGAAATTCCCTCGGACATCGTCGTAGAGTTCTCGTCGGAATGTTGACACGGAGAAGTTAGTGCATTCCCATAGGATATGCTCAGAAGTCTGTTCAGGGTTATCACAAAGCTGACATGAGGACGAATAGGATAAGTGAAAACGAAAGAGATAACTTTTGAAACTGCCGTGTCCAGTAAGGAATTGCGTGGTCCAATAATCGGGAACAATCCACGAGGAAAAAATTCGAGTCCTCACATCAGGAAGAAATAAAAATGTCAGTCTGCCCACGGAAGAAGAAGACCAGCGACGTTGCCAAGCATCTAAAAGAGAACTCCGGGCCAAGTTCTCAATCTCTCCACGAACTGTGGGTAAATTTACAGGTGGGAGAGAAACACCACCCAAAATTGAGCTTCGACCTCTATACAGGTTGTGAATTGAAGCTCGTCGCTGTGTTTCCAGATCAAGGGGAGCCATACCTGTGAGAATAGAAAGTGTGTCGGTAGCGCAAGTTCTGTAAGCCTTTGCTAAAGCTATTAGAGCGAAGCGCTGTCCAGAAAGCAGCAGACGTCTAATGTATTGGGTTTCACAACGATGAGCCCAACAAGGAGCGGCATAACACATAATACTCAGAAAGGTAGCGTTGTAAAACAGTCTTGCTACTGGAAATTTAAGGCCCCAACTAGCTCGAGTAAGACGTGAAATCTTTTGGAAGGCTATTTTTGCACTATCGGATACAGCACGAACATGGTATTGGAAAGTTAGGCCTCTATCTAGTGTAACACCCAAAACTTTGACCCTATCCTTAAATATTACACGCGTATTGATAAATTTGATGGAGGGAGGACTTTTCATTATGCCTTTTAACACTAACCCATACGTCTTCTTAGGTGCGAAATTGAGTCTATGACTTATACCCCAATATGCAACAGAAGAAAGTAACTGAGTAGCTGCGCGCTAAATAAGTGCTCGGGTGTTACCTTGAATAAGGATTGTAGCATCATCGGCATATGCCAAAATACTGCAGCCCGTAGGCGTTGAAAGTGATAGAAGTTCGTCGAACAAGATGTTCCATAACAGTGGACCCAGAACAGAACCCTGAGGGCACCCGATGCTAAATGGTCGCCAGTGCAAATCTTGTCCCCCGGGCATGGCCACATGTCTATTAGTAAAATAGCTCTTCACTAATTTATATATGTTGCTAGGAACCTTACGGTCTCGAAGTTTTTTTAAAATTAGAGGCCACCAGGCATTGTCGAATGCTCCCGCAATATCAAGAGATATAGAGATAACATATTTACTATCAGAGCTTCTAACAATATCAGATATAGCCAAGATAGCATCAACCGTTGATTTCCCAGCGCGAAAACCGAACTGACGATCGGACAGTGGGTGGGTACTGGAAAGATGATCTTCTAAGCGTCGACATATAAGCTTTTCTAAGACCTTACCCAAAATAGGTAGTAAAGTAATCGGTCTATATGATTTTGGGTCAGAAGGATCCAGGTCACTACGCTTGGGAATAACAGTCATTAAACCTGTTTTCCAACAATCCGGAAAGTAGCCTTCTCGCAAGCAATTGTTGTACAATAAGATAATCTCGTGGCGAGCTATGTGCCAGCACCTTTGTACGAGAGCTGCGTCAATGCGGTCAATGCCAGGAGATTTGTTTTGGTGAAGATTCTTGATTATAAAATCGAGCTCATCGAAATTGGCGAAGGTCGATATGGGAGTTTGCGGGATATCGGATTGGTTATTGCGTATTTGTGAATGAAGAGGAGTATCAGATGAAATGTCATCACAAGAAATAAGTATGTCAAGTAGCGTGCTTGTCGTCGAGTCAGAGTCTATTGCGATAATTCCAGTTCGTGGATCACGGATACACGAGACTGACGCATTTGGATATTTTTTCATTGATGCATATCTAAACACAGCACCCCAAGGATCTGTGGTTGAAACCTCAGATACCAAACGGCGCCATGCATCAGACTTGGCACGAGAAATCTCGCGTTTGTAGATATTATTTGAGCGTCTATACTCACATTGAAGTACAGTTACAAAGTCATTTGAACTTCCTCGACGACGGGCCGCTCTCAATGCGCGGTGAGCTCGAGTCGAAGTTCGTTTAAGGATGTCTAAGCCAGGATGCCACCATTCATTAGGAGACATATGACTAGAAGAAGATCTGCCGATCGCCTTCTCGGCACAATAAATTATACTCTGCGTAAAAGATGAGGCCATTTCCGCAGTAGTACAAGATCTACAAGATAAACGATCCAGCGAGCATTCAAAGTAGCGGTCAAAGTCTAACCAACGCCATCTGTCACACCTTGTCCGGAATCTTCTAAGCAAAGGTTTCGCTAAAGGAATTGGGGGTACATTGGAAATAATCTGAAACGTGATAAGGTTATGGTCACTACACGAGGCATCCTCGTCAACAGACCAATTCCATATTCTGTGGTTAATCTGAGGTGTAGCTAAAGTGACATCTACATATATGACTTGTACCCATGTGGTTGGAGAAGGTAGGTGGACTGAAAGGATTGTTCAACACACTCAAATTATGGCGAGAGATAAAATCTTCGCAGCTTACACCTCTGGTGAATTTCCTGGACCCGAAAGTGGTAGTGTTACACCATAGAATAGATTCGGCATTAAAATCACCTCCAATAATTAATGATGCGTTGCCGAGTTGACCCAATATAATATCCAGTTGATCCAGAAAACGAAATTCAGATTCACTAAACTGAAAATATATCGTTCTAAGACTATAATATCTGTTTTGCTTGTTTTGATACTATATTATTATTTTTTTTCATGTTCTTTGATGTCTTCTATTGTGGTAGTGTGTTTTCCTTTTTTTTTACTTTGTGTTTTATTGTTATTGATAGATACGTGTCTTTTTTGTGTGTTCTTTTAGTCATCCGATGTTGATTTTTATTGTTTGTTTTTATTTTCGTTTATACTAGATGTAAGAAATTGTATTTTTTTATCTAAATAAAATATATACAATACAATACAATATATTTGTATAATGTAATTTTAAAAATCTTTAATAAATAAGAAACGAGTATTAACGTGATCCTGGAAAGGTTTTTGATTTGGTCAATACTTTTCACATAGTGGGTAGGTACATACCATCGTAATAATTCTATAATACTTTGGAAGTCAGACCTACTTTCAAATTGAAACCTTTCGGGTTTGATTCAATATGACTGTTCGGTGGTATTCAAGTTGGAAGGAAAGAAATATAAGTCTGATATAAGAGGATTGGGAATTATCAGGAGGTGAGAACGAAGAAGAGATTACCCATCACTAAGTAATGAATTGTAACTTCTGGAGAAGATTCTTGACAGAATATTTCACATTTTCCCATTACTACACCCACAGAAATTCTTATAAAAAATTCACAGCATTCACCTGAAATACGAATTTAATATACCTACATGCTACTTCTATAGTGTAAGAATATTAGTACTTTCTTATTTATTATCATTTTTCTATATTGAATAAGATACCTATGGCAATATTAGCAAAAACCAAAAGCTGTATTAAGATCAACGGCATCGGTCTGAATTATTTACATTAAGAGTACAATTCTACTAAATACTAATTGATACAAGACCGTCGTCGTAAATCGATACAAGATCACTCCAAGGGCGATATTGATTAATATTGTACATATGCAATACCAATTGGTCTTAAATAATTTTCTGAATGTGGCAATACTTTGATTTCCACGAGCCTCAAAACTGATCCCTGTGGGTCCTTAAATTTGATATTCTCCGATAAAGATGATTTATTTTGTACTCAAACTAATTCATTTGTTTTTTTTTATTCATTTACGCCATTGTTGTTGAATGATATAATATTATTTCAAATAAAGAGAAAATTTCAGACCTGAAGTCTCCTCGATCCTCATATTTATCTCTGAACACGGGTGCCTATGTTCTACGTGTTTCAGTTTAATTATTTCGACAGATATTTATTTCATACACTTTAGTTTATTTTTAATTGAATATTCATTCACTTACTTTAAAAATTCATTTCATAAAAGACAGAGGTTTTAAAATATAAACAAGAACAAATCTAAAAAGTTTAAATAACGAATATCTGTGAAACTATGTATGAATGTTAGTGAGGCGATACAGAAGTGTGGGTAGGTACACCTACTCGTTTGTAAGAGCCTTTTGAATAATGTTCTAGTTTAACACATTACAAAAATATGTTGAACATTATACGTCCCCTAAAATATGCAAATAATGCTTGTGGTGAACGAAATTGGTCGGAGACATATTCCAACCAATGTCAACAAGATTCCTTAACAAGCGCACAACCGCTGTACCACATACCCAGCTATTTATTGAAAAATTTAATAAATGTAGGTAGACACAGGAATTTAGTTGCGATTAATTTCACAAATAATTTACTATCGGATATGAATTCAATTAGATTAGATAAACTTGTAATAGGTGAATCTATTGATTTTGCTCAAACGGCTAAATGACTGAAGGATTTATGTTTTATATGATTTGAACATAGTCTGTATCAAAATTATGTTAGTATATTATTTTTCTCACCGTCTGTGTATTGTGAAGACGTCCTTGATTATTTATATTTATTTAAATAACCTTTCATGTTAAATAATGTCTCTTTTTCTTTAGAAGAACGACTCTTTGATTGGTGATGCGAATATACGTTTGCTTGTTTCTCTGGCATCAAAAGCAAATTTACCTTCGTCTCGAGTCAGTTCTGGAGACAGACAACTTGTGCTTCTTTAATTTCGCGTCTATTCGTTCGTATTATTATTTGTTGTTTGAAAAAGAGTCATGGCTATCACAAAAAGGATGTTTACTTGGAAGGAAACCCTTGCCGTTTAATCATATAAAATTAGATTTTTCAATATAGGTACCTACATTGTATACAAGAATTCCTAAAGGTAACAAAAGAGATTAAAAATGAAAAAGAATGAAACAATGAATTCTTAGTAAAGATTAAATTATTATTTAAACTAGTAAAAAAAAAGATTAAATTATTCTTAAAGTAGATAAGTACTAAAATGATTTTGACGATCCAAGAAAAATATGTCATTAAAAAATGTATCTACATACGTTAATGTACCTACCTAAATACTTTATAAAAATATTATTTATACTGGTATTAGAGACTTTGTGAATCTCATTCCTAACCATGTTTTTAAAAATTCAATCAAGTATTCTTTTGAAGTTATTTGGAATTACTCAATTGTTAAGTCCTCTAAATGTATCAAATTTGTAAGAAATCAATAAATTTCATTTACCATTTTACATGAATGAATGATAGTTTGTTCATCATTTTGTGTATTTTTTCCTTTGAAAGTTTAATCTTTAATTAAACTTCGATTAAAATTGCATTTTTTTACATTGCTTTGGTTAATTCCAATAAAAAATTGATTTAGGTATGACAATCTGAAATAAACCTATGCAAATATGCAAACAATTGGTATTGAAACATGTATGTCTTATTAGCTGTAAGCTGTAAGCAGAGAAAAGCAAACACCATGTCCATAATAGTATGTTACAATATCTCATTTATTTTGGCCTTGTGGATTTATTATCCATTTTATTTTATTTCGTTTTTCTTCGAGTTTGCGGCATTTTACGGCATATGTACTTAGTATATTATGTGATGTGTAAAAGACACATCAGTGTGCGATAGAGACGTATGCTTGATGAGGCCCTTGCATGCCATGGGTGTACGGATGTACACAAAAATGCACACTAAATTACCTTCCAGTGTATGAAACACGAAAAAATATTATATATCACCTAATATGTGACATACAATATTTTTTCGTAAAAAAGGTAAAATTTCGAGTTTATTTTTAAATTGCAAGAATAGCTATTAAAATATCATAATAATAAAAAACTCAGCCGGTAGATTTGCATTTGAAAAATCTACTTCATAGGCCTTGTAGCTTTTAAGTTACTTACAATAAAGAATTAAAAAAAGGGTTTTACTTAAACTAATTTTACAAGAAAAGTATTAAACAAATTCGAATTTTAAAAAAACTCATGCAATAGAATAAAGATGGAAATACAAACTATTCTTTATTTCAAAGACGTATTTTTTAGGACACTGGGCAAAAATCAAAATATAGGTAATACGTACATATATAGCTTACTATAGCCTCTTAATATATAAAGTGCGTGAAAGCGTAGAGGCCATTCTGCTGATGGCATGTAGGTAGCAAGTACTGGATTGTAAATAGACATACTTACGTGAACATAACTACTGGTGTAATTATTAGTGTTTAATCCCCATATACTTAATATTGCGAACATATTATATATTATATTCATTCATTCATACCATCACGGCATATACCACAATGTGGGGTAACCAGCGAAAGGTGTGCGGGTGTGCATTGCCTTATAAAAGGGAGCACAACATATCTGTGTATACCCACACACCAGTCACGTCTCACCTTGTCTCAAGGCACTATATTCAGAATGGGTGGTGAACCTCATTGCTGAACTATGTGAGATGTTATAATTGTTGCCTGTTGTATTTTCGATTAAACAATAATAGAAAATAGTGGAAGCACTATTCTAAGCCGATGCCTCACAGCATATATATTATATACTTAGTGCAATCCCCATCTCATTATATTCCATTGGCGCAGCCGGTAGGATATACTAAATACAATACTATAATTTTCGCCAAATATCTTGAACGAGATTCCGGTTGCGCAGAGCGCAAATTTGTGTTATTTTGCTTCGTTGGTTTACGTGCAAATCGCCCCCCTTCTTGGCTAAGAGTTCAAGATATTTGGCGTCAACTCTACCTACATACTATTATTATCTTCAATTTTTGTGTAAATATTTTATTGTACTGTAGGTAGGTACTGAATTATTATTATTTTAATATTAAGTATATAGTATTCGAGCAATCATCAAATAGCACATTTAAATATTAGTACTGTCAATTTCGAAAGGTGTCGAAATATACCAACCATTTTTTCATTTTTCAGCTCGAAGTACCAACGGCATTAGAGTTGTGTGACAAACAAAAAAAATATAAAAGGGTTGTGAAAGTTCCTTGGGGTGTATTTATCCGAGGCGTGAATGCCTCATCCCCCTTAAACTACCCCATGAGAAAAAGGAGAGATGGCCGCAAAACTGGTACAAAGCTACCTCATTTCACAGCATCCACCCAGCCAGCGCTGAACCAACTCTTGCATAATTTTATTCTTCGTATAGCAATAGATTGCACCACAACCCATGGGACACCTTTAACTTTAATACAAATTGCAATCTTTTTGCTGACTCCCATAGTGCCACGGAGATAGGTACCTAAATGGAATATTCTATTAACTGATTTCACCGCTGAAAAATGAGATGCTTTTGGGGATATTTGTTTTAATTTTAAAATTGTTATTTGAATATATTTGAAATATACAACGTTTTACTATTATAGATTATAGTATTCACCACATAACGTACATACCTACATGCAAACGATGCATAAAATTTAGTAAGTAACTCGAATTTGTTGAAGTTATAATTTTTTATTGTTAAATTAAGCAAGCAAAATTTTATCAAATTCAAAAGAGTCACTATTGATGTCTATAATAAAAATATATATTATCAATAGCAAATACGAATTCAATAATTCTATATCTTGATTTTGTAAATAAAACGAGATTTAACCTAATTTATTTTTTCCAAAAAGTATGATTTTGTTCATATTCAAGTCTACGTACTTATTTTTTTTTTATATATTTATGCTATAATTGATGTATGTTTCTATAATATCAAGGAGAATTATTTATGAGATAAGTTTTGCATAAATAAGATTTGGAATCTTATAGAAAATACAATGTAAAAATTTCATCACATCGAAGATTATAGAGGAAAATTATTGGCTAATTATTTTTGCCATCTATCGGATATTTTATCATACCAAAATAACGCCATCTCACGGACTATTTCAGAGCTTGCTAATCGATCATAAACACATTCAAATCGTATTCCGTAGGTAGGTAGATACCTAAAATGAATTGAAATTTGGTATTAATTTGATATTTCACATTTTCGTATATTTCACTCTGTATTAAAAAATAATCATCTCCTTTAAAGATTACGATATGAAAGAAATAATTAGATTATGTAACTTTTATAATGGAATTTAAAAATAAATTATATTATTAATATGATTATATAAAATCAAATTTAATACGTATAAATGAACAATTATAATATTATTATGAAATAATATATTTTTTAAATAAAAAAAAAAGAGTGCGATGGCCGGGAATCGAACCCGGATCAACTGCTTGGAAGGCAACTATGCTGACCATTACACCACCATCGCCGATGAGTAATGCGCCGAATTTAGGTTATCCAATTTAGGCATTGGATAAACTTTTTTCTTTCTCGTTTTTTTATTTTTATAATAGAATTATAATAAAAGGTAGTATGTTTGGAATGTATTTTAAAATATTTCATTCATTTGACATCAAATAAAACAATAATTTAGTATTTAGCCGCGATAATAAGTTCTCTTTTCTATGGCCGCGATGTAATTGGTGATAATATACATCATACAATACATCACGCCACGTCACGTGCCAAGTAAATAAATGATCCTCACGGGGTACACAGAGAGAAACGAACGCCACATTTTCTATCTTGGCACAGATACTGGCCTTGTTTCATTCATGCTCATCTGTTATATTAATGACATCTTTCATTCTTTCCTTGCGTCCTCATTTCTTACCCTGTCATACGTCGTTCTAGTACAGATTTTTCTTAGCAATATCATTTCAATTGGTGATAATATTTATTTTAAATACAGTGATATGTAATGAAATATTAATTCATTACATATCACTGTTTAAATATGTACTTATCTGCCTTTGTTATCTGTATGTAAATAAAGTAGATCTCGTATGATAATCCTTAGGTATTATATACTCTTTAGCATGATTGTCGTTCTGGATTTGCGCTTGTAAATAATATTGTGTGTACCTATTCTGTGTTGCCAATGTTATAATTTACAATGAATTAATGTTAGGTACCACTACAAAAAATATATCCCCAAATATTCTTAAAGTAGTTAGGTACTCGTACTTACATATATTTTGTTTTTCATTCATAATTGCAATTTTAGCACATCGTTGATTCGTCTTCAAAATATATTTTGAAAAATAATAAGTCAATGTTTTTTTAAATTTATTTATGTATAAGTGCAACACTCATGTGAGCATTTACAAAAAAATGAAAAAACAAACATCCGCAAACGAACTATAAAATCATATCAAAAAATAAAATAATATGTACCTACCTACATACAAAATAAAAAAATATAAGTACCTAAGTAAAACTAATAACAAAGAAAGCTAAAAAAAATAAAACATTTTTAAATCAAAATCTCAAAACAATAAGTAAAAGCAATAAGTATGTATGTATTATTATATACCACCTCTATTCCGGAAGCATCTTTAAGTGACAGCATCCGGTATTTCTTTCAAGCAAGTATTCGTATTATACAATATCATTTTTAAATAAACGGACATAATAAAACAATCTTATTCTTATCATGGCTATGGCTTCCTCTGTTCTACTACACTCTGCCCTGTCCTCAGTCAGCCTCTTCATCTCAACGTAGCTACTACAGCACATGTCGTCGATCACCTGGTCCATGTAGCTGTTTCTTGGTCGGCCTCTATGGTTGCTACCCTCCACCATTCCCTCCGCGATGGTTATGAGCAGAACCGGGTGCCTCATGTTATGGCCTATCCAGTTGGATCATCGTTGGGCGATTCTTTTGAGGAGTTTCTCCGGTTCTACTCAGCACCTCACAGTAGTAAGATAATGTGATCAACAATGCTACGATTAATACCTATGCTGAGTGTATATCAAACTAGATCGAGTATGCAAGATCAAGACGGGGGGTGCAAGACAAAGACCACCCCGGACTCGGTCTTGATCTTGCATTTGCTCATCACCAGTGTCAATTCGATTAAACGCCTCTGGTAAGTAGTAATTTTTTTTATGTATGGCCAAACCATCCTCACACATTAATCTTTTTAGTGTGGTAAATCATAAAAATCGGCTTTTAATAATATTGGAAAAAGTGTGTCGCAATATGTTCGCATTGCGCCATAACCTAACCTAACCTAACCTAGTTACCTATATATGTTTGCCTATATCCATTAAGTATTACGATATTTTTGGCAATGAACTTATTCTGGCACCATACTGAAAATGGCACACTGATCAATATTATACAGATACAGACATTGCAGGTACAAATAGGTTTATAAGAACATGTGTCTTTAGTGAGACATGGAGATGTATAAACATAAACCAAGAGTGGAATATTCTTGGCGAAATTAGGATATTTCAGATTAAATTATAAATAAAGATATATATATATATATATATATATATATATATATATATATATATATATATATATATATATATATATATATATATATATATATATATATATATATATATATATATATATATATATATATATATATATATATATATATATATATATATATATATATATATATATATATATATATATATATATATATATATATATATATATATATATATATATATATATATATATATATATATATATATATATATATATATATATATATATATATATATATATATATATATATATATATATATATATATATATATATATATATATATATATATATATATATATATATATATATATATATATATATATATATATATATCTTTATTTATAATTTAATCTGAAATATCCTAATTTCGCCAAGAATATATATATATATATATATATATATATATATATATATATATATATATATATATATATATATATATATATATATATATATATATATATATATATATATATATATATATATATATATATATATATATATATATATATATATATATATATATATATATATATATATATATATATATATATATATATATATATATATATATATATATATATATATATATATATATATATATATATATATATATATATATATATATATATATATATATATATATATATATATATATATATATATATATATATATATATATATATATATATATATATATATATATATATATATATATATATATATAAATATATATATAATTTTCTTTTTAAATTCTTGCGCAATATTGTGCTTTGGCTTCCTTATATTTTCGCTTAGGTACCAATTTCTTAAATCCGCACATAAAACCAAATAATATAATTAGAAATAAATAAACTCTATGGTTGTCATCAACCATATATCTATGTAAAAATAATTAAACAAAAATTAATATTAATAAAGAAAAGGTAGTAAGCGGACTGGAGAAAAAAATCAACAGAAATTAATGGACCATGCAAATATGTAAATGCCCTATAAGATTTTTAGCCACAAACAAAACATACAAATCTTAATTTGCAATACAGCATTGAATACTACTATTTTACTGCATTATTCATTTAATTTATTCATCGGATCAAAACAATTTGTCGAATTCAAGTGACAGATCAAAATATTACGAATGACACTGGCCAAGTTAAAAAAATAAATTAAATTTTTTTTGAGAATTTAATACAACTGTGACTGGAATTTTAAGATTTTTTAATATGTGTGCGGATACAAATGGATAAAAATAATGAATTTATTTCTTGTTTTTTTTCTTTTCCAACCTTTTTTAGCAATTGTCGTACCTACTTAAAAGATCCTGCCTGTCTATAATCTGCTTAAAATAACCTTTTAGAAATCCATAACTTAATATATCATCATTATTGGCGCTACAGCCCACTGTGAGCCTTGGCCTCCTCCAGAATTTTTCGCCATTTAGATCGGTCCATCGCCTGCACTCTCCAGTTTGCCACGCCAATCCTCTTTAGATCTTCCTGTATGCCGTCCATCCACCGTAGCTTGGGTCTCCCCACACCACGTCTCCCCTCCGGTCGTGTGTCGAGAATCTTCTTTGGGATTCGGCCTTCCTCCATTCGCTGAACGTGCCCTAACCATTGAAGCCGATGTATTTTAATATATTTTATTATGTTAGGATCACTGTAAAGGTTCTCCAGCTCATGGTTGTACCTTATCCTCCATATTCCACTCTCACAAAGAGGCCCAAAGATTTTTCTCAAAACCTTCCGTTCAAAAACCAACAGCGCTTTTTAATCCTTCCTATTAAGAACCCAGCATTCAGCACCATATACAAGTACTGGTCGCAGCAATGTTTTATACAATAACAACTTAGTATTTCGTGTCAACAATCGGAACTTGAGATGTCGGTGAATACCGAAATAGCATTTATTTGCCACAGCTATTCGTCTTTTAATCTCGACGGTAACATCGTTGTTACTGGTTATTTATTGAACCTAGGTACTGGAACGACCCCACAGTTTCAATGGTATGATTACCAGAACTAATCAGAGTTTCTTGGGCATTTCTATGGTTGGACATTTTAGCTGCAATATATTTTGTCTTAGAAGAGTTCACTTGAAGTCCCATTCTGGCAGAAGCATTTTCCAGGTGTATAAACGCTTGTTTTACATCATTTGGTGTTCTTGCAATTATGTCAACATAATTTGCATATGCAAGTAGGTATCTGGCTTGATTTGCGGAAAATTGTACCTGCTGTCTCAATTCTGGCATCTCTGATGGTTTTCTCTAGTACTATAGGTATTAAATAATAGGCAAGACAATGCATCACCCTGCCGTAAGCCATTATAGGTTTTAAATATGTCCGAGGTGCTGGTTTGTATTTTGACCCTACAATTTGAACCATGCAATGTCTCTCTCACTAGTCTTACTAGTTTGAATGGTATTCCCATTTCCATCATGGCCTCGTACAATGTCGCTCTATTGACATTATCGTATGCTGCCTTAAAATCTATAAATAAATGGCGGGTCTCTATTATACTCGGGCGTTTTTTCCAGTATTTGCCTAAGGGCAAAAATTTGGTCAATTGTCGATCTTCCTGGCCTGAAACCACTTTGGTATTGCCCAATTATATGTTCTGCATGTGGCATAAGTCGCATGAATAGAACCCCTGCAAACACTTTATAGGCTAAACTCAGAAGCGTTATACCTCTGTAGTTGCTGCAGTCCATTGTGTTACCTTTTTTATGCAGTGGACATATAATCTATAATAATTCATTTATCTATAACTTAATATATAGATAAATTAATTATTACCCATTGTTAATATATTGCATACTGTTGGTTCTGTGAGTACCTAATACGTCTAGAAATTAAAGTAAATTTTAATCAATGTAAATCAAACCATTTTATCATAAATAAAATCCCATTACAAAATTGTGGGGATGCTAAATTTATTTAATTATTTATTGTGAAAATGGGTACCCACGCCACCAACAATTCCTTTCAAGAATCCTATTGCTCAATTCCAAATTTATACAAAACAATATAAAAGAAAACAGATTGGTATGAATTTTTAATAAACCCATATCTTTCTCTGGATTCTCTCTGTTGGTATCTATAATTTATTCCAAGTTTTCTCCCTTCTGGTACTTTAGACTCCTGTCTGTCATAATTTTGATTAATTACATTATCTCCCTTTCCTAACGCAATCAAATGGATGAATATGGGAGAGATCGTGGAATAAACATCGAAGAAATCTTATTCAAGGAATAAAAAATAACGTTATTTTTGTCGCAAGTACCTAATTTTAAGAATGATGATATACATAAATAGATATTTTATGGGGTTTAAAATTCCAGAAATACTCCTAATGTAAAGTGCACGTTTTTAAACGAACCTACGTATAAAATTTATCTATCTTAACTAGTTGCATGTAACACATGAGATCCAACTGTCGATAGCGATAGTATGTATAGTTGAAGAATAAGAATCAAACTATTAACCCATAAATCCAAATTATTGAAAATTTTAACACATGTTGGTATGTATGTCAAGATAGGACAGTATGGAGGTCAGTCCTGTTTTCCTACCCGGAATATGAAAACAGCATGATGGTTCTGTATGTATGTTTGGAGATTAAGTACCTATCAAACTATTAAAACTTCTTACATATTGTGTATAGGCGACTGACATACAAATTGTATGAAGCAATGTCGTCACTAAATTCAATTTTTATAAAAATTATTAAAAAAAGTTTGAGATGTGCTAATACAATATTTGTATTTTTCATAGAAAATTAAATTATCTAGTTGGGGTGTTTCGGCTTTTTTCGATATTTTTGAAAAATTCGGAAATATAGGCAGTTAAACTCATAAATTTATCATAAAAAAAATATTTTTCTTAATAAAAAATGTTTGAGAAACCCTGGAATTTTTTTGAAAAAATTAATTTGAGATTTTGTATTTGTCTACATTTGTACAAATTCTCAGCGTTCTAGCTTTTATGGTTTTTGAGATATATGGAAAAATAAAGTAAAAATTCAAAAGTTGATAACCCCTGACTGAAACAAAAATTCTAAATTCTGAGTATAAAAGTTTTGTAGGCCTATAACTGTTTATATATTCTGAAATTTTGGGCTCTGTAAATTGAGCGGATCAAAAGTTATAAGGGGGGGACGGACACACACACAGACACACACACACACAGACACACAGACACACGAAATGTTCTACTCCGAATTCTGAGTAAATCCGTGTATGGAACATATATGCTGCGAAGCCTCTAAGTTGGTGTTTTTTGACTGGAAAAGCCGTGAAAAAAGTAGACCTCTCCATACAATTCTCGCGTATTCTGGCTTGATACATTGTCGATATGTTAAGAGAACAAAGTTCTCCTGAACAAATCGACAGTTGGATTACCTCAGAATTCACCGTTGATAGATAATATCAACATTAAATTCTAATTCAAAAATTGCCACAGAAGGTATCTTAAAATTAAAAACTAATTCATTTATTCGTTTAATCATTAACGCCCACTCTGATCTGTTGAACGTACGAATCTATCTATCCCAACACATGTCATGTCATGTCACATAATTTCACAAGCGTCTAACGACAGACAGATCAAGGGACGGAAGTCGGAAATATGCGTGCGCACAAATATTTAACTGAATAAACAAAAAATAATAAATAGTATTAAAAATAGTAAGTATCTTACAACTACGTAAATAATGTGTTGAGAAATATAATTTATTTGAAAAATGTGGTCAAATGCGAATACATAGTAAACTTATTCCTATCCTCAAATGGCAAAGGTCTGATTACGTTTTTCCTGCGACTATTTTCATTCAATTTAATCTCGCGCATAGTCCGAATATTGCGTCACTTTCTATACCTATTAAAACAGTTTTTATTTCTTAAATAAAAAAATAGTAAAGAAATATGTTAATAGTATTTGGTTACTGTGGTATAGAAGAGATCAATGCATTGTTCCTGTGTTTCATCTTGGAGGTATTATTCTGATACATTGTGCACGAACTCAAGAAAGGAATGAAGAATCGAAAAGCAATCACAATTTTTCTCTCGAATGAGACAACTGGGATATGAGGATTCAGGTGGAGATATAAAAAAGAAAACATAGGAAGATGAAACAACAGTGACGAAGATATTATTGGATGAAAAATATTTTTTTTCCTTTAAAACAATGATGTGTGTCAAACAAATTGCGCTTTTGAGAGAGTTATCAAATATTTCCGGAAAAATGGTTTAATATTCGATAATTTTAAACATAATCTATGTAATCTTAATTTATTCAGTAAATATTTTTTTTGCTTATTATCTTGAAGTTTTAACTGTTCAAATACAATGCTTACATACATACATACATACATACCATCACGCCATGTCCCTTGCGGGGTAGGCAGAGAGAACCGAACGCCACATTTTTCTATCCTGGCACGCATCCCTCGCCTCGTCCACATTCATGCATCGTCTCATACATGTTCGTCTATTGCTCACACTTCTAACATTTCCGTCTTTCAAAATTTCGTTCACATGGTCGTGCCATCCCTTTCTTGGGCGTCCCCGACCTCTCATTCCATTCCTTTCCGCTCTGTATATTTTCTTCGTCAGGCGCTCCTCATTCATTCTCCCCATGTGACCAAACCATCTCAATGTGTTCACTTTCATTCTAGTAATGACATCTTTCTTAATCTTACATTCTTTCCTTATATCCTCGTTTCTTACCCGGTCATACATCGTTCTATTACAAATCCTTCTTAACGATCTCATTTCAACTGCATTTATTCTACTTTCATGCGTCTTCTGCCATCTCCAGGTTTCACTTGCATACGTCAGGGTTGGCACTACGATGGCGTTATGAATGGCAACTTTGGCATCCTTTGATATGTTGCGATCATTCATAATTGGTCTTAGTGCTCCATTCACTCTGTTTCCTGCCATAACTCTTCTTTCGATCTCTTTATCGAGTCGTCCGTTCCGTTGATATATGCTTCCCAAGTATACATATTCGTCGACTTGCTCAAGCCATTCGTTCTCTACTCTTACTTTACACGCTGTTCTGCTTTCACTCTTTTCGAAGACCATTGTCTTTGATTTGCTGGCATTCATCCTAAGTCCATTCTCTATACATCCTTCATATACCATACTTACAAGATACTGTAACTCTTCCATACTTTCTGCTAAAAGAACTTTATCGTCTGCATACATCAAGTCTCGCACCATTACAGTACTCAATTTCAGACCCTTGCTTTCATGCTTAAGGGCTCTTATGCAGAAATCAATGTACAAGTTAAAGAGCCATGGAGATAGCACGCACCCTTGTCTAACGCCATTATTTATAGAGAACCACGTTGTCACTGTGTCGTTGACACGAACACATGCTTCGCTTTTCTCATATAATGACGCGATTGCGCGTATCAGTTTGCTCTTCACTCCATACACTGCTAGTATATCCCATAATTTTTCTCTAACAACTTTATCATGCGCCTTTTCTAGGTCTATGAAGGCACAGAAAATTTTCTGATTTTTATCCGGAACCTTTTCTGTGACCGTGCGCAGAGAAAAAATTTGGTCTATACATCCTCTGCCGCCCACAAACGCACCTTGGACATCCCATATCTTGCTTTCTGTAATCTTTCGCACTCTTTGATCCAGGATCCTTGCATACATCTTACCAACTGAGCTTAGCAAACTTATGGCTCTATAGTTTTTGCAGTCGAGCTTCGATCCTTTACCTTTATACAAAGGTACCACGACTGCATTTCTCCAGTCTGAGGGAGTGTGTCCTTCTTCCCAACATTTGTTGAAAAGAGAGAGACACCACTCCAACGTCTGTTCGCCGCCATATTTTATAAGTTCAGCTGATACACTGTCATACCCGGCAGCTTTCCCCGCTTTCGCGTGTTTTACTGCTTCAAACACTTCTTCTTAATATCTAATAATCTGTATGAGAGGAAATAAGACGAATATCATTTTAAAATACGAAAGACCTAATAGAAAAAAAATGTCATGTACCTACCTATATCCATACAATATTTTGTAATGCTGACTTAGACGTATGCAAATAAGTAGATTAATTCAATAATTCGTTTGTGCAACAAGACATTATAATATATAAGTTCAAGTCTGTCAAATGTATGAATCAGTTGGTTTTGAGATTTTGAATAATTAACCAGGTATAAAAGACAAAATGAACCTATGCAAACCTCTATTTTAATAAAAAAAAAACAAGTGTAGTTGGAGGTGATGCAACCAGTGAATTTCTCATTTTTACAATATTGTATACTGCTGTTCGACTTAATTTCCTTTTATAAACCAATATAGTTTTATAAAAAAAAGTAACAAATTTCCATCATATGTCTAAGTAGGTAAATCATTCATCTTGTTTTGATTTTGAAGTAGGTATGTTAAAATAATCATCTGTCTTACTTAGCGAAACAAAAAAACTTTCAACACAAACAAAACTCGCGTTAAAAAGTTTAGAACCACGAGAATAACATAAAAGAAAGGAAAGTAGATAAATAAAAAGAAAGCCCCTTTTCATTATTGGTTTGAAAAACAGAATCTGTATAATGCTGTCTATCATCCAATATAAATCCAATAGTTGAAAAATACACAACTTACACGTTAATTGTGAGCCTATTAACTAGCCGTATTTTTGGGCAAACATCGGGTGATATTAAGTATTAAATTTTTAAAAAAATCTACATAAGTGATCTTAACATTGTACTGAAATTACGTAATTTCGGTTTAAACGTTTGTTTAGTATTTTTTTTTATCCTGAAACGCTTTAATTAGTGGTCCTAAAAATATGTAATATGTTTATAAGAATTCGATATTTAATGCAATGAAATCAATAATCAATTATCCGGATGAAATAATACCAACTCTTTTAAAAGCACACTCAATTGACTTTATCTTAAAATTTACAATGGTGACCCCGACGTGATGTCTTCTTCGTGTATTCATACACAATTTTTCTGTGTGTGAAATTCCGCAATGAATCATGGAGAATTTGGAAATATAATAAACATTTGATTGTCAACTCAATTGAAATGCATTCCTTTCAGACTTATGGAGTCTGGAGACTATAACTAGACTAGACTGTAGAGACCTGTTTCACCTCATATTGAGAATAGCGACTGATTCAGTGCTGAAAGTGGTATGAGAGATATACCCATATTGTGCGACGCGAACTAAAATAAACGCTTTATATACAGGGGTGTACTTAGGTAAATTATTTTTTTGTATGAATATCGGCAAATAGCTCTTAGTCTTCCAAAAAATTAACTAAATTAATTGATAAATAAATAAATTACTCGAGAAATTTCGGAGGAAAGGGGGTTAGCATAGATATCACACCACCCAAGCAAAAAAAAAAAACAATTTGCACAATACGCAGCCCACGTAATTTTGCGTAGTTATTTGACGATAACTGCATAAATATTTTTTTAGAAATCATGAAAAAAATGATTTATTATGAAATATTAAAATAATTTATTTTGAAATAAAAAAAATAATTTGCTGGTGAAATTCAGTAATTATCGAAAAAAATGTGAAAAAGACCAAGATCAAGACTTTGGGGGGATCAAGACCTGACAAGATACCAGGATAAGAAGAAATGCCTTGTTTCCTGTTGTGACTCTTCGTTTAATTTCTACATAGTCTTCGTTTTCTTTTGATATATTGGAACCCAGGTAGGTGAAGTCATCCACCATCTCAAAATTATATTTATCTTTGAATTTTACAATACATTGTGGATTGTTGGTCGTGTTTCTAGATTGCTTCATGTTTTTTTTTTATCTTCATTTATTGCTAGTCCCATTTCTTCGGCTGCTGTTTCCATGGGCTCAAAAACTTCTTGCACTGCTACTAGGGATATTCCTACTACATTTAGGTCATCAGCATACCCTACAATCTTGACTGCTTTGGATGTATATGTTGGGGTCAGCGTTATTATGATATGTCTTCCTTATAACATATTCTAGAGCCAGGTTGAAAAGTGTGGGGACTAGTCCGTTTGAGACCAGTTGAGAAACAGTAAATTCGTTCATGCAGTAATATTTACACAACTATAATGATAAAGTTAACACAACCGGTAAATTCCTTCAAGTTATAATGCATCATATAAAATAATAAAAAAACAAGACAGAAGTCTATTTAAGTATTATGTTGCAAGTACCTACATAAAATATCTAGAAATAATAATTTATTTAACAAAAAACACCAGATGTAAACTATTTATACGGGCCTGTCTTCATAAATGTTGGCTGCACCAAAACTTATTTGGTGGCGGCGTACAATTTGTTTGTCTTCTGTTTTCTTATAGAAACTTCCATACAAAGATGAAAAGTCGGAAAAACCAATTTTGAACTCAGCATGCCACATTTACATAAAATATATTATAAACATACCTACGTATATAATATTGCAAATATACACTAACATTTTTTCATATTGTCTTTCTAAGATTTTTTTTCGCATTACTAGGTGTATAAAATATTTTTATAATATGGATCTGGAATCTGTGGTTGAATATATGCATTCGAATAATTTTTATTATAAGAAATTGTAACTTAATCACCCCATCTTTGATTTCATGTTACATGTACGTAGTTACTGCTGGTAACAAAATAATTAATTATTCCTGTCCAATGTGGCTCCTGAAAAGGTTCCTGGACAGAATATTATGTCCTCGGACCAGATACCTTCCAAATTATTACACGTGGTAAGGCATTGGTACAATGACGAATTATGAGCGACGCTAATGTTTTTTTTTTGTCTAAAAAGAACGTTGAGGTGTGTGTGTTTGACATGTTGAAGTTAATAATTTTCAGAAGGTCTGTAGAGTTAATATTGGAGTTTATTATATCAAGTCTGAGGTCCCTCGTCTTGTCTGCAAAGTCTGAAAAATCTATGAAAAAAAATATATATTTATAAGATCAGTGTATGATTGTATGTATGTGTGAATGAAGTTGAGTTATATGTATGTGTGTGCAGTGTCAGAGAGAGACAATGTATCCGCAAGCTCGCATAAAGATTTTATATCAATCTCGATACTACTACAATCGTCCGGTGAAATTTAATCATTGTTCTGGATTATATGAGTATATTATACTTTAAATACGAGATAAATAACGTAGGTACCGAATGATAAATTTTAAATTTTATTCCTTGAGATAAAGTTATCTGAAGCGCTCTTAAATTTCTCGAATATTATGCCTTCTTAATGAAATGTCAGTATAAGAAATTTACCTATAACTGTAAAACCTTTTGTGAAAGACACTTTCTGTTTATCTACATTTATTTTGTCCGCCGTTTCTTGGGTATTCCCATAATGACCACAATTTCCATAATTAATTATGCAGTGCCGGCTTGAGATTTTTCTTATGTATATCCGTCTTTCTAGAAATATACAGAAGATCCTGGCTATAAGTCGCTTCATCGAACGGTCATTATTCACTAGATCTTTGAATTTTTAAGCGAAGAATGAAAAGAAAAATATTAAAACAATCGACAGTAGGTACTAACATTCTCTTGTTCCTTGTTTGCGATTTTTTTTTAATTTTTGGAATCAGGTATATCAATTATTTGATTTTTTAAAACCATAACGTCTAATCAAATATAATAACCTGTACTTGAGAGGGGTTGGTTACATAATCAGGGAGGCAAGTCCCGTCAATCGACGAAAACCCTCACGATTACCCATATTATGGATATAATTTTTAATATACATGATAATGGGTAAATATGGATGGTTTTGACCACGCCTGTTGTCCAAACTTGCCCCCCCCTGGTCTCTACCAATAACGGCAATAACTAATCGTTTCACATCTATTTATATATAGGTACCAATTTGATATCAATACGATAATTTATTTAAGAATATACTCACAAGGATCCTGCAAGATAAATTCCTTTTTTTTTGGTGAGTCTATTGAGGGAGCACAAAGCCAGACCTGGATAAGCACTGACCAGACTTGTCCCCCAGAATCCAGAATGGATATCGACAACCTAATGACAATGGAAAACGCCTCACACTTTCCACACCAGAAGAATGAAGTAGGCCTAACTGCGATGGATGGACAATATTATTCAGACTGGAAGACAAGAATGGAAGAGACTTCTGTATTCAACCAAGGCCCACTCAAGTGATGTCGAGGTTAAGATAGATAGATGGAGTTATCTGCTAAAGTGAAGTAAGTCTACAAGAAGAGTAGATTAATGAAAATGTAGATAATATATCCCGTTAAACACGGTACAAGTGCAATCGACTGGATTCCCCGACAAAGAAGCTAATTTCTCCTTAATGTCAGTTATGTACCTACTGAAAGTAATCAAAACAGCCGTTTACAAGCGCCTCTTAATATCAGACAAACAATTTCAATTCTAGCGCGCTGTGTAGTATGGAGGAATGGCGGTAAGGAACTTTTTGCCATTATCTTGTTTTCTAAATTACTTCGTCTTCTTGCACCTAAACTATATTGTTTCATTCATTTGCAAAAATACACTTCAAACTACAATTCCGTGAAAATTTAATTATCGCCCACTAGTTGACTTGACAATACTAATTATGTATTCGAAAATCTTAACAATTTTACTATACAATTAAGAATAATAATAATAATAAAGCTGGCTTACTTATACCTATAGCGCTATTTTTGTGTGTCCACCTCAAGGGCGCTTTACAATTACCTACAACTAGGAATTTAACACTAGGTATAAGTTTTTTTTAAAAAAGAGGAGTTTTTAAATGTTTTTTAAAACTAATTTCACTGTTAATTACTCTGATGGTTGGTGGCAGATTGTTCCACTGAGTCGGTGCTCTTAAAGCAAAAGCACTTTCACCGAATTTAGTGAAGTGACACCGGTTTTCCTCAGATAAACGTCCAGCGGCAGTTGCTGCAGATGGAAGTATTGTCCTCCGGTTTGTCAGCTGCTGTGGTATACATAGCTCCGTTATGTGTGATGGTGCCTTTCCATTTACCGCCGTATGCACCATCCAACAGTCTTTAAACAAATGTGATCTAAGATAAGATTAAATAAGTAACAAGCAAGTATTATAGTATAAACTATATTGAATAATAATATTTTGTTTTCTATGCATATCATGTAGTATCTCAGAATAGGATAGTTCTAGAACAGGTCAGTCCTTTTTTCCTACCCAGAATATGTTAACAGCTTGATGGTGTGTATGGAGATTAAGTACCTATCAAACTATTCAGAGTCCCCGTAGATATAGTGTATTCTGCCATACAAATGATATGAAACGATGTCATCACTAAATAATGGACTATTATTCATTTGCAAATAAAGTAACCCCTGTTGACTCGATATTAAAATGAATCCGACATTTTATATCACGTATAACGTATTGTGTTCACGTAAACCAGCCGATGACAGGTTCTTAAGCCCTGTAGGTGCCTTGAGTTCATGGTTCTCCTATTAAGTATATTCCAACTTGTTTTTCTTGAGATGTTGAAAATTTGTCAAAAAATAAACATGGCTTGAAATTCATTTAATTCACTTCCAATTTATGTACCTATAAAAAACACAACTAAAGTTAAGAATGTTTTACTTACGGTAGTTCTGTTTATTTTGTATGTATTCTTTGGTGCATATTTATTTTTTTAATTCAATTTAGTCCCCTCAGTACAAAGAATCTTTAATGCCTTTATAGAGTTAGTTGAATAAACTACAGACAGCATAATATAATATCGATTATGATACTTGACCACACCTTAATCTTTCAACGGCAATGATCTTCGAAATGAATAAAAGAGTGGCAAAGCTTCATATAATTACAAGGTCATTGTTACAATTTTTATTTTATTGATAATTTTTAATATCCAGTGTGCAAAAGAAAAGAGAAAAAGGAACACATTACAAAAACGCGGGTTTGTAAAAATAATAAGCAACGTAGAATTTGGAATAGGGTCTTAACGCCACGGGTGATAATTGGCTACCGTTCGTCTGACATAATTGAACAGAAGATTGCAGAAAATATATTTTAAGGCGCTAAATAAATTGTTCGCACCACAGACCAATACACACACGCACATCATAAATTTAATTTCGTAAATAAATCTAGAAAAAAAATATTTTTTTATATGACTGACAACCGTTTTATAAAATTATTACATAACTAATGAAAAATGTATCATTTTTATCCAGTTTTTTATATTTGAATTAACCCAAATAACCTCTACATGTTCGTGTTATTTTTTTATTATCATTTTTTGGTGCATAAAATAAAATTATTTTGATATGAAATATTTCTTTTTCAACATAATATAATGTTTATTTGCTATAATCATGATTTATTATTTAGAGATTTTGCAAAATATCAGTTTGAATTTTGCTCACCTAAGATTTCAAGAGATGGCAGTATGCAGCAAATTAAAAGGTGCAATAAATTTGAAAATGGAATAAAATAAATTTTATTAAAATAGCTAAGATCCAAACCTGCAGCGATGACCGATGCATAGAATAACAACTGCACCAAGACTGGCGGCGGTCGCATTGCATTCGATAGGCGCGCATCGCGCACTTATTTTCATCTCACTCTAACACATGGCCAGCTAATGCGGCTCCTCCATAGTAGCGGGGCTGAAAAGAGACAGAAATACAATTATTACAAACATGTTTATTTTCTCAAGGTCTTACCAGTACTAAATCGAATATTTGTAGTCGTCGGCACGTGGCGCCGTGGCTTAGTTGGTTAAAGCGCCTGTCTAGTAAACAGGAGATCGCGAGTTCGAATCTCGCCGGGGCCTTGCGAAACAGAATTGTCTTCGCGATTATTTTTTATTTATTTACAAATAATTTATGATTAAAATATACATTCCTACTATGATAAATTTTATTTCTTTCCATATTAAAATCCTTCCCATCTCGTTCATTTCTATTTGCTCCAAGGTTCCTTGTCCTCATGTCCCGAATTTATCCTTCCTAGGAATTTTTTATTGCTTCCATTACATTCATGCATCGTATCACACATGCTCCTCTATTGTTCAAGCTTCTTATATTTCCTTCTATCAAAATCATTCTTATGATATGGTTCTTGGACGGTCCTTGCTATTCGTGCTTCTGCACGTATTTTTTTGGTCGACCATTCATCGTTCATTATTTTTATATGCCCAAACCTCCTCAGGGAATTCACTTTCATTTTGTTTCTGATTATATCCTTCTTTATCTTGCATTGTCTTCTTTAGTCTTCATTTCAATCACAATATTTCCCATAGATAAGTTACAAAGAAAAAATAGTAATAAAATAAGTACTTTATAAAATATTATTATTATTTATTATTAGGCAATAAGCCCGCCAGTGTACTAATTATTTGTAAAATAAATAAAATATAATAAATCTATAAACATTGAAAAACATATTATGAATTATTAAATATAATTTTAATTCAGTTTTTTTAATCATCCATATATCCTCAACAATGCATTCCAACCATACCCAGGTCCTATGAGGCTGTATCTATCTGTAATCTTTTTTACAATTTTCAAAAGTTTTTACATATTCTATAAAGCGATATCCTGAATCCTGCATTAGTTCTCGGAGTATATTTATTTACCTATTTATTATCAACTAGTATCATGCTGAGATTGAATTCTGAAAGTTTCATCACAATGTATTTGTGTGTGTGTGATATGTACGGCGTGTTATTTTACTTTATCGATTATAGACTAAAGTACTCGTTCGATTCCTTTTAAATTTTGCGAATTTGTATATCTAATACTCACTTAGACCCCATTAGATTTTGAATGATATCTGAATAGTACTTCTCAATTTTTTTAACTGTCAAATATTTGAAAGTGATCCCAAGCTCAGGAAACTTACAATTTGGAATTATTATTTTCAAATTGGTAAAAAAGCACACCACTTTCATAAAATGGCATTGAAGAATTATCTATTTTTCATAATAAAATATTTAAATAAAAAATATTTTTACAGACTCATTTCATGAAAATGCTGAATATTTTCCATACAAAATTTGAATACTTTATAGAATGACTTGTTAGTGAGGAGTTTAGCGTTGGCCACAACCCACCCGTTTATGATGTGTTTGTTTTTTTAATATTTCTAGCGTAATGTATATTTTCTTTGTTTTTATTTTCGCTTTCATTTTTTTGTTAATGTACCTACATGTACAATTTTGTCTTACTTTGTAATCTGGTTGGTGGGAAGAAAATGCCTAAAGACAATAAGCCCGCCAGTGTGCATTATATTTGTTTATATTATGTACAAAAAGATAAATATATAAATGTGTGTAATCTAATCAATTTTATACCAAGTAAATACTGGTGTTTACTATCTCGTCGATTCGGTTTAGGAAAACCATGTTTAAGGGGGGGACTGCTGCCAACGTACCTATTTTTCAATTTGATATACCATCATTATTTCTTATCAAATCGTTTTGAAAAAAATACTTTAGATAGTTTGGATATTAATAAACAAAAATATACCTTAACTTTTTGATAATGTTCTATATAAATTCTTGTAGAAAAATAATGGCATACCCCGATTTTCAACGTTAATCATATATTTTTAATAAACTACAAGGCGTAGAGTAATATATATTTTTTTAAATTTAAGAAGACAAAAATATCTAGAAAAATATGATGTGATGTTGCATTAATGCGTCAGGTTTAGTAAATAAACCTAAAACACATTTATTTTTCCATTCAGCGCCATTGCGTAATAAAAGTTTTTTTGGTTTATTTACTTAACCTGATGCGTTAATGCAACGTCATATCATATTTTTCCATGTATTTTGTTCTTCTTTAATTTATAAAAAAAATATTGCTCTATACCTTATATTTTTTTAGAAATTTAAGATAAATGTCTAAAATCGGGGTATGCTTATTATTTTCTCACAAGAATATATACAGAACATAATCAAAAAGTTAAGGTGTATTTCTCTTTATTGATATCCAAACTAACTAGGTTATTTTTTTCAAAATGATTCGTTTAGTAATAATGATGGTATATCAAATTGAAAAAATAGGTACGTTGGCAGCAGTCACCCTCTTAAGCTGTTTTGAAATTAACGAACTAAAATTTAACGCTTGGTTCTAAATTATTAACACGAAATTAGTGAGAATGTATTGGAATCGCTGTAATTCTTGAAAATGCACTTCAGAAATAAGCTAACGATTAGATTTTACGATCTGCTAGTTTCTGTACATAATACCACTGAAGTAGCTAACTATCTACTCGGTCCGCTTTGGGTGACTTTTTAAATTAAAGTTAATTTTTGAGACGGTTTCATTTTCGTTCCCAGCTGGGCTTAGTGTAAGCTTAGCAGTCTGGACGGCAGGGGGTTGTGGAATCGCATAAAAGTCATGTGACATGAATTAAAAAGGTGGTGGATATTTAAAATGAAAGCCGAGTTGGTATCAACTAGACACCATACGAACTAGGGTCTTTCATTTTGTACCTATGCTGTTATTATACAATGTATTTCATGTTTTCTAACTCAGGTTACATCAGATAGGTACATAGATCCTTGCAATTTTAACACAAGATATACGGATTTGATTAGCCAATATCCTAATAGGGAAAAGATTCAACCTTTGAACATGGGCAATGTTTGAAGGTTGAATCTTGGATTGGCAAACCAAAAATCAAAAAGAACGGTTATGTTCATGCAAGTTTATGAAAGTGCCCTGACATATTTTTTTACAGTTTTTTATATTATTATTTTACAGTATATCTATATTTATGTATCTAATAAGACAGTTATAATTAAATTTTCACATTTACTTGTGTGTGTCTTTAAATATGTTATGTAGACGTAGATTAAAGTAGATATAGCTATTTACTCCTCAGTCTTTTATATTATATAGTCTTTTTACTCCTCACTAACCCAAGGGTGAGTTATGAAGTTATGAATTTGCATTTTTGAGTGGGGAGTTATGATTTGCATTTTTTAAGATTATTTTTTTATTGCAGATTATCAACAAGTATCATGCTGAGATTGTATTCTGAAAGTTTCATCACAATGTATCTGTGTTCTATGTGCTGTGTGCTATGGCGTGTTTATTCTACTTTAATCGATTGTAGACTTAAGTACCTACTCATTCGATTCTTTTCAAATTTTGCAAATTTGTTTACCTATCAAATACTCAGTTAGACCCCATTACATTTCGAATGATATTTGAAAAGTGGTTCTCATTTTTTTCATTGTCAAATATTTCAAAGTGACCCCAAGATCAGGAAACTAAAAAAAAAGATATTTTCTTCACTTTAATAAAACGGCATTGAAGAACTAACATTTTTTCAAAATAAAATAATTTAAGAAACTTCTTTTGTGAAAATGAATACTTTGAACACTTTGTGGAGTGACTTGGTAGTGAGGAGTATAGAGTTGGCCACAACTAATTCGTTTTAAATGTAGATAAAAATGTTTTCGTCTTCATCAAAACATTTGATGATTTTTATAAAATGTAGATAGTTGATATGTTTAACGTGAGTCATTAATGAAGTAAAGATAATTTCATTTTCGTGTTTATTAAAGTTTTTTGGTAGGTACAATTTTTATTATATTATTTAACAAATGCTGATATCTTTATGACTTTCTGTAAATAAACAATTTGTTTGATTAACTGAAATGACAAAAAGTATAAAAACTTGGATGCTTTATAATTTTTATAAATGATGTTATAACGTTTCAAACAAATTAAAAAATAATATATTTGTAAAGTTCATTTTTGCAATTTACATAATTTCAGTTTAAAACAAAGAGCCGACGGGGGCAAATTGATACGTTTATTCATTTTTGATTATATTGTAGCGTGTAATTTAGACAAAGACCGAACAAAAGGTTGTATTTTATTCCTCCCAGTGTTGCATGTGTCGTGGAAATAAATTATTTTTTTACGTTCAAAACGGCAAGTTCATTGTCATTAATAGAGAAAGGAGGGGTGTCGACTTCAGCCCTTCGCTCTCTGCCCACAATAATTTCATATAAAAAATATAACTCGCACGCCATAGTCATTATAGTTAATTCGTAATAGTCATTTGACTATGACGGATATTTAGCGAAATACTTCATCAATAATAATGTTTTTAAACCACTAAATACAATAACTATAACAGATGATGCACCATACTATTGGAATACTATCAAATGAGTATAATATAAACAAATTTCCAGAAGGACTAGAATCTAGAGAAATTCTCGCTGTAGGAGGCGTGAAGCTTAGATCCGTTTCTATCTGCCCAAGACATTCATACATACAGGCAATTGCTTATAACCACCATCCTCAGTCATGAAGATAAGGAGAAAGAAGAAGAGTGATAAAAAATTGTCGACTAAAATTTAAATTGATCGACCATGGAAAATATGTCATGGTCATCTTACAGAAAAATGCAAAAGTTGCGAATAAAAGGAACCCATTCACTATCTAATATATTATATTTAAATGAGGTGAAGCTTACTTTTGAAGTGGTTTTTCTTACATAGCCATCATTTTTACTACGTACATCTTTATAAAAAATATTATCAGATGAATATATTTTTATTATTGCATATGCGCAAACATTGGATTTTTTTCCCTGTCGGGAGTCAAAGATATTTTTTAACAGATTTTTAATTATCTCAATAGAGAATAAAAATATATTCGATAACTTACACATTGGTACAAGTAGGTAAATAAGACAAATATGACCTTATAAGTCTGGCGCAATTCAGGGGTGACTTCTATGCGAAAAATGCATTGTCACCTCACATATAAGAATTGTAGCTTTCATTATTTACAAAAAAAAAACCAATTCTCTCAATAGATGGCGTTACAACAAAATAAATAAAAAATAATAATATTGTTGTTCACAATTTCACCCATAGATGGCTGTAGTAAAAATTCCTTATTTTCAAGCGAAAAGAATTTCAGTATTACAATATATAGAAGTTTCAAAATTGAATTGATAGGGATCTCATTAAAAAGGCATAATTGGTGAACGTTGCGCAAGCGCATAAAGTGATCACGTAAACCAGCCGATGACAAGTCGTAAGCCCTGTAGGTGCCTTGATTTCCCGGTTCTCCTACAATAAATATTCCAACTTCGTCTCTATTGAGATAATTAAAAATCTGTTAAAAAATATTATCAGATGATTTCGTATTGATTTGTGAAGATAATAGAAGAAGTCATAAACTGAAAATCATTCGATGAGATGCGAATATTCAAAGACATTCTACATTGGTATTACATCTTCAACAAAGGAAAACGATTTGCCTGTATATTATTAAATTTAATGAGCTGTTTTATAGACATCTCAAAATAATATAACACGTCAACCGTCAACGAGAATATAGCCAAGCTCCTGTAGTACCTACCTACGTATTGTAACTAGCAGGGAACTTTTTTGGCATTATTGACAGCGACTGTCAAACATAATACAACTGACTATCATTCGCGAAACGGAGATTTGGAGACAATAATGGATTGACAGATGGAAAACACCACACAATTTTTTACAGGAAGCAGATTCTCAAATGAACGCTCAACGCTAACCATAAAATACCCCCGATAAATCATTTGGGTGAAATATTTAACGTTGGCTGAGAATAGCACCAGTTGGCGTTGATTTATGTCACACTGACAAAAAATATCGAAGCCCCAAAGACATGCTTGGTTGAATTATCGATTACAATTTTAATGGACCATCCTTTGTATTTGAAGCTTTATCTTGTCGTTGTTTTCAATACGATTTTCTAATAATAAATATAATCGTCAATTAAAAATATTGAAAAGTACTAAGTAAGAATTCATCCCATCATACGTATTGTGAAAAAACGACGATTTTTAAAAACACCATGACATGTACATATAAAAGAGGCATCAGAATAGTACCGATTTCAGCAATCGACAAGTGTACCTACTCAGTTTTAGTAGATTATACAAGGTTTGAATTTAATCGACCTTTAATATATTTTTTTTATCTGAGACTCGACTGAATAAATATATGACTGGCGGATCACATCTATGCTCTGTCAGTTCAGTATTCCCAAGAGATACTATTTCAATTTATTTGTGCAATTAACAAATAAAAATGACAAGATAACTACATACACAATATGTATAGGTATGCATATCATGATGTCTCCAATTCATTTTTTTATATGTGCACAATAGTTAAGTTTATATTGTTAAGATACTTTTTAAAATGCAAATAGGTACAACCTATATGTCTCATGTGAAATATTATAATAATATATACACTGCTAGCCCGAGAACAGGTATTTTTAATGAAGATTATTTAAATGGTGTGATAAAAAAATAAATAAAAAAGGTTTGAATCTACCAAAATAACCTTTACGGCGATCAAATATATGGTTCGGCAAATATTTTAATGCTGTCATTCCTTCTCAAAATATTACAAAAACATTTTAATATGTACACCTCGTAGCGAATGGATTTTTTTTCCAAATAACCAGTTTTCCTACGTATCAGCTCGATAGACTACAGAAGGTATTTAATGCAGCAGCAAGGCTCATTCAGTGTTTAATGCTTTGAATAACCTGGCACCACAATACATACAAGAGCTGTTTCAGAGAAGGGAGCTATCTGAAAGGCATCTCACACTCAGGTCTTCTGGATCACAGATTAACAACTCCCTAAAGGAGTTGGATAGAGCCAACAAAGCGACCTACTATGATCGATGCTATAATCAATTCAGCTAGACTATGGAATAGTCTAAGTCCTGATATTACGTCGTCTACCTCACAAAACATCTTCAAGAAAAGGATAAAGTAAAAATATTTATCTGGCAATACCTGATTACATCTTCCTCTCCTCTTCCTTTCTGTATCCTTTAGTTTTCCTATCATTGCTATGAATTGTTCTTATATGCTATCTTCTTTGTTTTTTTTTTACTTTTCTTCTGCTATTTTTGTTTATTTTTGTAGTGTGATTAACTTATTAGTACCTACACATTGTTTTGTATATTTGACATTAACTATGGTTGGTTGAAAGAAATAGCTATAAGGCAATAAACCCGCCAGTGTTATAATGAAATGTACAGAAAGATTCAAATAAATAAATAACCCAGAACGTCGCCACAGAAGTCAAATGACTTTAATCTGTGCCCCAACGGTCGACTTTTCTTATTTTAGATAGGTTTGTCGTTATTTGCTGTTTTTTTATTTCCTACATATTTTGTTCAAATTTAATTTCGTCTCAATTGTTAGATACATACAGACCTTCACGGTATGTCTCACGGTACGGTGTAGGAAGAGAGAACCGAACGCCAAATTTTTCTGCACACATTTATCGCCTCGTCAACATTCATGCATTGTCTTTATCAGGTACGTCTGTTTTTCACGCTTCCAACATTTCCGGCTTTCAGAATATCGCTCACATTGTCGTTCCATCCCTCTCTTAGGCGGCCCCGACCTCTCATTCCATTCCTGTCCGCACTGTATATTTTCTTCGTCAGGTGTTCCTCATTCATTCTCCCCATGTGGCCAAATATAATACATCGATCTATTACAGATTCTTCTTAGCTTCTTGTTAGATACTTACGTGAATGTGGCTCTTGGTTTCCTGTCTCATAATATTTAAAACATAAAATATTATGCTTTAAGTAAGTTAATAAACATTAATTTTAGGAAAAAAATTATGATTAAATACTGTACAGTATTTATTAACGACAAAAGTAAATATGAATTATGACCTAACTATCTGACCCAATTAATAAGGAGCCACAAAAATGTTCTCAGTATAACGCAATAATTGGACAGATTCTAATATAGATAAAATGTGTCTCACACAAACACGGAATTAAACCTGCTGAAATGAAATTCCTCGGGGATTCAAGGTAAATTTGTACCTAATAAAACAATTTATATGAGAGAAAGAAATGAAGAATTGCACGTGAATATATTATGTGGGTTAAAATGACATTGCCATAAAGCTAACATTATTTATATATTCAAACAAAATTTTAGTTTTAAACAATAACTAACACATTCGTATTTAGGACTATTCAAGTTGTTTTAAATTGCACCCAGTCTTCTGCCTTCGCGATTTCTATGAAAATTGTTACTTATTAACAATCAATTTGAAACATCTTTACATGTTACGAAAGAGTACATTTTATAAGTGATTTTATCCTTAGAAAGAGTACCTACCTACTAATATAGACATTTACCAAAGTTTGCAATTTTGAAGAACGCTCCTTCGCCATGATTACTAGTCCAACGCAAATAAATAAGTAAATAAATAAATAAATAAATAAATAAATAAATAAATAAATAAATAAATAAATAAATAAATAAATAAATAAATAAATAAATAAATAAATAAATAAATAAATAAATAAATAAATAAATAAATAAATAAATAAATAAATAAATAAATAAATAAATAAATAAATAAATAAATAAATAAATAAATAAATAAATAAATAAATAAATAAATAAATAAATAAATAGATAGATAGATAGATAGATAGATAGATAGATAGATAGATAGATAAATAAATAAATAAATAAATAAATAAATAAATAAATAAATAAATAAATAAATAAATAAATAAATAAATAAATAAATAAATAAATAAATAAATAAATAAATAAATAAATAAATAAATAAATAAATAAATAAATAAATACATAAATAAATAAATACACAAATAAATAAATAAATAAATACATAAATAAATAAATAAATAATATATTTCTTTAATACAATTTTCACAAAATTAACTATCACTTTACTATGCCTCTTATCTAGTTCTGGTTCTGTAAACCAATTCAATAGAGAAGCATATAAAGATATTAGCTAGATGTAAGAAGAAGAATTTTTTGCTCGGATAGTGATTTTTTAATTTTTTTTTGGTAGGTAAAGAAAGAAGAACAGAAGCATTTTGAGAACATGGCATGCGTTCATGTCATCATTATTTTAAAAGAACTATTAGAAAGTGATGCACTATGTGTTAGGGAGCCACGATCTTCAGTGACAGAACTCTACCGAGAATATGAACATACATATTTATAATATTCGATCAGTTCGTTCGGGAGAGTTACTGCGGAGAAAAGCGATAAAACTCTCATTATGATTCAAAGAAACGGAAATCCGTACGCGCAACCTTTTATTTTCCACCATCAACGCACTGATCTGTAAAATTCACGTCTCGCCTCCCGCGTAAAAGGGAACATTTTTTTACGGTTGATATTTTATTAAGCTTAAACATACTAAGCCCCATTTCACCCCGGCCTCCCCTATTGCAGGAGGAGTCAAGGGGTGCGGCGGTCACTAACCTTTTTATGGACTTTCCCTTGCACTGGGGTAGATCACCACTGAATGAGACAACTTAAGGACTAGAACACATGTGATGTCTTCTCACGTTTAATATGGACTGGCTTTAATTAATTTTTCACGTTTCTCGGACAATGTTGAAAATGTTGGAAATAACCAATCGTCCATCCAATTACTAATTTTTATGTAATTGGCTATGGATGAATCATTGCTATCATTACGGAACAGCTATCTGATCCACGAAAATCAACCGGAGGGAGATGATGAGGAATGCTGAATGAAGTCAAGGCCTACAACCGGCTGAAGACTGTAGAGACCTTTATGATGACTCCAACGATTGTCATTGGTTATTCGAGTTCTAGTTTCAAATATTACTCAATTAAGAATGGACAATAATTATAAAATCAAATAGTTCACTGCTTGAGTTTCCATTTTAAAAATCTCATTTACATTTTGTCCTGAAATAAGGCATGTTTAAATCAGAAGTGAATTTCATAGTCAAGATTACAAGCATCTTTTGCTTGGGTGTATGGTTTGATTTTATTGATAAACCTTTAAATGTGGGTTCAAGATAAATTAGTATGCAAGAAATACGAAGTTAGTTGTTATTCTTAACCTCAAATTGATTTTGCATCTTTCCCTGAGAAATCAAGTTTGTTTCCAGTATTGTAATTCGGTTATAATTCCCTCAGTTGATAACAATTAATCGAATTCAAAACCCTTTAATAGAATTTCAGCAGTGAATGTATAATCAGTTGTAATATGTTTTTGAATAATATCAAACAAATTGTAACACCTCAATAGAGACGAAGTTAATCAAGGCTTATGATCTGCCATCGACTGGATTATATGATAACTTAATGCGCTTGCGCAACTTTCACCAATTATTCTTTCTGTTGTCATAATTTCCCGGTTCTCCTAAAATATTCCAACATCGTCTATTGAGATGTAGAAAAATTGACATAAAATATCATTGACTTCCGACAGGGACAAAAAAATGTTTGTGTATATGCAACAATAAAAATATTCGAACAAACAAATTTAATTTGGTATTGTGACAAACCTACTTTGACAAACAAAATAAGATTTTTAAAAATAATTGGAACAGCAAAAATATTGGAGACATGTAGAAATAATGTTTATGAAATCTATTTAGCTATTTAAATTATGAACAACAAGTGATCAAAGGCAGGTTTATTGCAATAAGACAGTTGCTTTCAAAATAATCAAATGATCAAAGGCAGGTTTACTGCAATAAGGCAATTACTTTCAAAATAATCAAATGATCAAAGGCAGGTTTACTGCAATAAGGCAATTACTTTCAAAATAATCAAATGATCAAAGGCAGGTTTACTGCAATAAGGCAATTACTTTCAAAATAATCAAATAATCAAAGGCAGGTTTACTGCAATAAGGCAATTACTTTCAAAATAATCAAATGATCAAAGGCAGGTTTACTGCAATAAGGCAATTACTTTCAAAATAATCAAATGATCAAAGGCAGGTTTACTGCAATAAGGCAATTAGGTACTTTCAAAATAATAAAATGATCAAAGGTTGGTTTATTGCCATAGGGCAATTGCTCTAAAATATTCAAATGTCCAAAGGCAGGTTTATTGCAATAAGACAATTGCTTTCAAAATAATCAAATAATCAAAGGCAGGTTTATTACCATATGGCAATTGCTTTCAAAATAATCAAATGATCAAAGGCAGGTTTATTACCATATGGCAATTGCTTTCAAAAAAATCAAATGATCAAAGGCAGGTTTATTGCCATAAGTGAATTTGTTTTCAAAATATTAATATTAAAACCTTTATGAGTTTTTAACATCAACCCCATTCCATGCACTTTCTCGCAATATACAAATGGCAGTTGTCGTCATATCAAAATCTATTCTTCTATTTAAAATATATTCTAATCTTGTGATATTAGATTATATACCTATGTCATACATACACTTGTCATACATTTGAATTCGAAATTTGTATTGCATGCGGCTTCTGTACCTACCTTATATTGTAATTATATGCTTGTGATGTTTGTTTGTTTTCAATAGTGCCTCTACTCTTTTCTATTACTATTGTTTTCGGGGTAATCGAAAATACAACAGGCAAAAATAATATCGTCTCGCATAGTTGAGCAAAAGTGATTCGCCACCAATCGGAAGACACCCCCTTTCATAATGAAAAAATAATCATCGAAATCGGACAACGCAGTAAAAAGGATTCGCTGAACATACCAACATTAAAAAATAATAACTTTACATCGAATTGGAAAGCTCTCCGTTTTTGGAAGTCGGATAATATAAAATAATGAATATGTCCTTGTAACAAGTACAAATGTATCCTCATAAATTCTCTAAACTAAGCATAAATGCTTGCAGGTAATCGAAATCGGTCGTGGCAGGATTAGAACTCGCGACCACTGGATTAGGTACTAACCCAGCGCGTAAACCGCTCTGGCACCACCTATCTCAATAAATGTACATATATTATCACAAATGTTTGTTTAATGATTAATTGAAAATAATTTCTCCCATCTTGCTTAATTACATAAGTTTTGGAAATAAATGAATTTGTAGGAGTGTGATGGGGCTTTAAAGATCGTAGAAGGATGGAAGATGTAAAAGCGAGAGTAGGTTCCTACCTATATTGAGATGGTGCACGCTTCGGAATGCGCCATAAAGTGTAGCACACGAACGGGAAGTGGAAGGGAGAGAAAACCAGGTAAATAACAGAAAGACAAAATTACAGGTATGTATGTTTGCGTTATGGAGCAATGTTGCCCCTCAATACTCTACACTACACTACACAGTCTACACTACATATGTATATGCAATATCGCTGTGCATGCGATGCAACAAATAATTTTGTGTCTTTTTGTAAAGTAATATACCTAGACACAAGAAATTATTGCAGCGATATTTATATGAGATTTTTTTGTGCGCTGAATATCGATTTTTTGCATGGCATCAAAAACTATATAATATTAACAATTAAAAAATACGAAAAGTTTTTGATATCATTATAATATTCATCAATTATTAGTTTGACTTTAACTAAAAAAATGAATTCCACATAAACATTTAATTTATTTATCAACGTAAGTAAACCTAACTATTTCACACTTCGAGAACATATAACAAAATAAATGGTATACAATGGGTGCAATCGACAGTGTTTTTGATTGGTCATTATCTACAGCAGTGGTTCCCAAACTTTTAATTTCGCGTACCGCACACGAAATTATAAATCAGTAGCGTACCACTGAACTGTAACCGTTAAAAAACCTTCAAAATGGTAAAGTAATAAAAACTGCAACAACTGTTTATGACAACATTATCATTTATTAATTATGGGAAAAAAATACAATATTCTTAGTGCGAAAAATGGTGCTGCATGTTCGAGACAAGATAGGAAATATCTGGCTCAGTTGTACTTAATTTTAAGCGCAAATTGGGGTCCTACGTTAAGCTTATTACGATATTTGTTTTTTTATTATAAACATAGCAGAAAATCCGCTCTCACAGATATGCGTGTTTGTAAATGGAATCAGAAACAGTAATGCTTTTCTGGACAGGGATGGATATTCATTTTTAACTTTTAGCCAAAATTATTTACTCATTTACTGTGTATGTCCTATGGCCATGGCTGCTTGCGTACCACCTTAATAATTGTCGCGTACTACCAGTGGTACGCGTACCATAGTTAGGGAATCACTGATCTATAGTAATAAAATGTATGTCCTCGAATAAAGCGAAATCTTCTTCAGTGGCGCTACATCCCTCTTATATTATAAACATTACTACATCGATGATCAACTGATATTCAGAGGGAATATAACGTTAAATCCAGTGAATTAAAACATAAAATTTTAAAACCACCAAATACTGAATGAAGTTACGTGTTCTTTTTCTTCAATGGCGCTACAACGCATATCGAGTCTTGGCCTCCGTCAGTCTTCGCCTCCAGCTCTTCTATCGTCCGCAGCAACTCTCCAACTATTCGGCACTTGCAATAGTTGGGAAGCATCCCTTCCAACTTTGTCCCCCCATCGCAGCCGCGGTCTTCCAACTTTCTTCTTCCACCTGGATGTCCACACAGGACTTTCTTTGGTATTCGCTGTGGTGGCATTCTCTGTACACGTTCGGCCCATCTCAATCTGTTCAATCTGACATGCACAGAGAGCCTGGGAGTCTTGTAGATGGGATACAGCTCATTATTATATCAGAATCTAATCCTCCATACGTCAAATGGTTTTGCATATTCAATGAGTTGTAAAACGCTTTATCTTCACTTTTGTTAAAGTATTAAACAAGCTGCCAAAAAAATTGTAACAGCTACCTGATTGTTAACATTCGTGAACATGAGGAGGTATTTCTGGAATTTATCCAGGAATTTCTGCGTGAGTAGGATTCGCGTATCCTACATATTTAATACGTTTTTAGAATTGTTTTTTCTGCGTTTGAATTTTTGAGATTTGAACATTTCTCTGGGTGAGGGGAAATTTTAATAATTCATATTGTGACAATATCCAAGTCGGTGACATTTTTTAACATCCCCTAATCGCAGGTGACACGTGGCAACATTGTACAGCACCGGATACAACAATCACCCATTAAGAGTACTCTCAAGAGATGACATTGGATGTAGGTATAACAAATACTACAACTGAAATGGCACAAGTCAAATATATCTCAATTTTTGTTTTTAATCTATCAACATTTTTATTTATGGGCAATTTGTGTTTTATAAGTTCAGTTTTTGTATTATTATATAAGTTATGAATATTTTATTTTATTTTATATTACTTCTCTGTCAAATATTAATTTAACACGCTTTCAATAACAAGTTGCCACATTCTTGGGCTTTGCGATATTAATCGTCTCATAGATCCAGATTGAAACATCCACCGGGAATCGAACCCGGGACCTTTGAATCAGCAACCAGATACCAAACCAACTAAGCCACGAAGGCCGACATTATTATCAATGTCATTTGCTGTGAGGCACCGACTTAGAATAGTGCTTCCACTCTTTTCTATAATCATCGTTTCCGCGTGTCCCGTAAACGGCGGGTAATCGAAAAGACAACAGATAAAATAACATCTCACAAAGTTCAGCAATGAGGTTCACCACCCATTCTGAATGATTCCTTTTTAGGTGAGACGAAACTAGTGTGAGGATATACACGCATGTGTCGTACTTCATTTTATAAATGAATGCATAGCCGCACACCTGTCGCTGATTACCTCACATTGTGGGAATATGCCGTGATGGTATGAATGAATGAATGCTATCACGTAATTCAGGGATCTCATATCCTTGGCAGATAATATGCTTTTTCTTCAATTTCCTTGACTCGTATGCATATGTCATTAAATTCTTATCCATGCAATGTGAAGTAAATTTGGTTCAATAATATATGGCAAATAAAGAGCCAAAATGAAGAAAGAGAGAGAGTCCCTGACCACTGCCAAGAGACGAAAAGCCGCATATTTTGGCCACATATTCCTTGTAGATAAATATGCCCTTCTACAAGTAATAGTGGAGAGAAAGATATGGGAAGACGGAGTATGGGGCGTTGTAGAACATCGTGGCTTAAAAATCTCAGGCAGTGGTTCCGGATTCCGCAAGAGGTGTCACTAATTATGATGGCGCAAGATCGCGATGAGTTCGGTGTTATCGTCGCCAACCTACAGACGAAGAAGAAGAAGAAAAAGCCAAAGCAAATATAATAATACATCTATGGATCATGGCAACAAATAATATGTTGTATGACCTAACCCAAGATAAGGAATAAGGTCATGGCAATGAGGAACGGAAAAAGTGAATTGATTGATGTTGAAGAATATATTATCGTTCAATATTAAGTATTTAAGAATAAATACATATTTTTTCTTAAATATTTGTGTATACATTGAAAAGACAGAACATCATTACTGTTGTTTTGGATATGAGGTAAAAGGAAGAACCCAAATTGTGAATATGGGGCCGAGCAGACAGCAAAGCATATGTCGCAGGACTGCCAGCTCAGTAAATTCGACAGCATCCTCCAGGATATCCATGAGGCGAGACCAGAGATGGTGGACTGGTTGACAAAACTGGAACTAAGCCTGTAAATCATAGATGATGCCCATATGAGCAAAGAGGATATATGTACCGGGATCAGACGAAAAGCTAGTATCAAAAAAAAGATGATAAAATTAAATCACCAATTGATAAATCAATTGATCCTTATAGGATCGTGGTGTTTTCTTGTTAGTTTTTACGTTTATTTTTTGACTTGTACCGTTTCAGTATTGACAGTGCGATTCACGCATCCTCCACAATTTCTCATACATAATGTATTTACTTTGGACCAGGCCAGTTTCCACTCATCCGTAGACGACACTGGCAGACCCATAAATCCGCCGACCTGGCTTTTGTTTATTGGCTGGCATTCCAAGGGAAAATTTCATTTTTATTCGGCTCTTGCTCATTGCATGATGCCGTTTGCTCATAAACCCAAGGGAATCATTCTCCGGAACAATTGATCCCATCTCTCTTTCAAACTGACTCAATTATTTTTTATTTCTTGCGTCCTTCAACGCGTTGAAAAATGTGTAAAGCCTCAAACGTGGGTCATTTTTTAGAGATTTTTTTAGAGTTGTACTTTAGAAATCAACTTGAATCGAAATTTTATTTTAAAACTGTATTATTCTAAGGATATATAATGTTAAAAATTTACTAGGTTCAGCTATTGATTGATTTTATATTAATGTTGTTCTTCAAAGAAAAAGTTATGATTTTCTAGAATTATCATCATTTCCTGTCCTCCCTATTCCAGTTCATCCAGATTCGAACTAACTGGAATCAATGGATTGATTTCAAGAAAATAATAGTATTTTTGGTAATTTGTTGATTAAATCTGATTTTTATTTTGTGTTCATTTGTTAAATATGACTTATTAATGCACAAAACAATAAACAGCTATTTTGAATAGAACAAACGGCGAACTAGAACGGAAAAATGAAGTGTTGGAATGCCTCAAACAGGCATTTCAACACTTAGGCTAGGTGCAATATATAGTTAAAAAACTATTAATGTTGTCCATACTTTGGAAAAAGTTCAGAGAAAATTTCTTAGGTTTATTAATTTTAAACTTGGAATACCGATTGATTATATAAATTATAACAGTCTTATGAAGCTAACCAATTTATTGCCACTGTCACAGAGAAGAATTTTAGCAGATCTGTTATTTTTATTTAAAATATTAAACTCGCATACTGACACCCCTTACTTGCTCAGTGCTATAAATTTGCGGGTGCCGTCCCTGGTCACACGCAGTACCGCGCCATTTTATTGTCATACTAACACTAGCGTATACCGGGCTAATTCAACCTTGCAAAGACTGCATAGTTTGGGGAACCAGTATGCACAATACACAGATATATTTAATGACTCGATCGGCATCTATAGAAGTTGCCTATACACTGCACTTGTTAATGAGACCAAACATTAGATTATTTTGTAGGTTTTTAAACTACTTTTCTCATTTCTTTTTTCCTGTATTAATTTTTGCATGTATGTTTACTTTTTTTTTCATATTTTTAACATGTTCTTCATTGTTTATTTACATATTTTTGTATGCTTTTTGTTTATTTTTTACATATTTTTTACATATTTGTTACATGATTTTCATTATTTTTTACATGTATTTTGTTTATTTTTTTTACATATTTTTACATGTTTTTTGTTTATTTTTTTAAATATTTTTGAATGTTTCTCGCATGTTTTTTTTTTTTTTACATATTTTTTTTTTTTTTAAATGTTTTTCATTATTTTTTACATATTTTTTTTTAAATGTTTTTCATTATTTTTTACATATTTTTTTTTTAAATGTTTTTCATTCTTTTTTACATATTTTTACATGTTTTCACCTTTTTTATATTGTTATTCATTTTTTATTTTCGTTTTGTATATTTGTTTGTTTTTATTTGTTTTTTTTTTAAATTCTGTTGTTTTTAATATATTATGTATACTTGTATGTGTAAAAGGTTATCAAACCGTAAATTGAAATTAAATTAAATAAATAAATTAAATTAAATAATGTTTTTATAATTAATTGCCATACTCTTACCATACTTTTAATAGCATACTCTTACCATTATTTTTATATTTTTTTTGTTTAAACTAGAATTTTTAGGTCTATGTTTATAAATCTAATATGTTTTTACGTCTAAATAAAGTTTACTATTGCTATTACTAAAAAATGTAATAGTAATAGTAAATAGTGATGATATATGAAGAGTGGCTAGAGGCGATTGGATGCAGTCTGCCCAAGATAGGGGGCTGTGGAGATCACAGGGGGAGGGCTGAAGATTGGAAAAAAGATGCTTATAATCAAAAGTTAAGTAAAGAACAAATTAAGTATTTTTTTCCTTCTCACCGCATTCATAATTTCGTTATTCAATAAACTGGAATATGCGTCATAGTTTAATTTTTTTTAATAAGGCACAGCCACCAATAGAGACGGATTTGTGCTGTACAATTTAGATCATAATATATTTTCTGTTGAAAAGAAGAGTAAAAACAGAATTCCATTAGATCTCAGAGAAATAGGGGTTTACATTAAAAGTTTAAATTGTTTCAAATATATATGAACTTAATATGAGTGCATTACACCCTAAAGGAACTGACACCGAGTATAAAACGGAAACAGGCAAATCAGATGGAAATAATATATATTCATTAGCTCAAAATGTGACTTAATTACAAGAAATAATACATGACTACGAATGTAGACAAATGATTGTGATCTAAGACTGCAAAAAAAAACTCTGATGGGTTCGCAGAACATTCAGGCGATCGTAAAAAAATAATGAAAACATCAAACGTGATAATATCTGGTCACAATAATTAGGTATGAAAAACGGTGGGTAGAGACCAACGCTATACTCCTCCCTACATGGTTTGTTCTATTTTAAATAGAACAAACCATACAATAGAACATTACAAATTTCATTATTTGTTTTACATTTTAACCGTGAAGAATCAAAAAGAGTCACGGAAATAGAAAGAATATTTATTTACTTAGATGAAATCGGAATTCGATTGACTTTTTTCACCCATAGAAATAGCATTTTGTTTGATTTGGGGATTTCAGCGACAAATGATGTATAAAAGGATAATTCGATCAAAAATTGACAATTTAATTTAATGTATGTTATTTTCATAACTTCCATGACTTATAAATCGATTTTTTTTAATTGCACATACGCAGACATTGGTTTTTTTCCCTGTCGGGAGTCAAATAATATGTTTACTGACAAACTTTCTAACGTCTCAATAGAGACGAAGTTGGAATATTATAGAAGAACCAGGAACACAAGGCGCAGTTCAGGGGTGACATCTGTGCGAGAAACCGTCACCTCATTTATAAGGACTGTTGCTTTCATTGTTTACAAATAAACTTATTTCTCAATAGATAGCGTTACAAAAAAGGTTTCTTCGTTACTTCATAGATGGTAATAGTATAATTCTTTATTTTCAGGTGAATTGTTGTACATTATTCGAATATATAGAACTTTCAAAAATTACATTAATAAGGGAACTCAGCAAGAAGGCATACTTGGTGAACGTTGCGAAAGCTCATAAAGTGATCACGAAAACCAGCCGACGACAGGTCGTAAGCCATGTAGGTGCCTTGAGCTCCTGGTTCTTCTATAATATTCCAACTTCGTCTCCATTGAGATATTAAAAAGTTTGTTAATAAAAAAATTCCATGACTTATGTTTATTCCTTCTCAAACACATCCGAAGTTTTAAGAGTTTGGGGGAGAGAGGTTCCACGTAATTTGTAATGGGTAAGCAACTGTGGGTTTTAAAATGGTACATAATTAAATGGTGTTAGGGTGTAATATCTCTTGGCAGGCGGCCTCGAGTGCGGTTGTTTGTCCCAAAATGTTGTCATTTGTAACTTTATAATTCAAAAGTCAAAATTTCAAACTCAAAGGTTAATGGCGTATTGTCAGATCATAATGTTATATTGTGACAGGTTCTAACTGACATTTTTAAAATATCATATTAAGATTAAATTCATATTTAATTACAGGAGGAGGTATCTAATTATTTTGATTATTTTATTGAATAAAAATAAAATAATAATAGACAATGACGTTCAAATAGTAATATTTTGCTGAACCATTTCTTAGACTTTTTGAATATTAAACGCGTTAACGATTTCTAAGAAATACAATATTTTGTATAGTTTTTAGAAAATAAATCGAGAAATCGCGTAGGCTGCGCAGGACGTATATTTTGTTTTTTTTTGTTTGGATGGTATATTATATGCAATGTGCAAATCGCCCTCTTCCACGATGAAAATTCTTTAGAACAAAGTTATATGTCAGAAATTATACAATTTTTTTTCGTATAATGGACATTATTTTTCATATTATAGGGAAAAACATTTTTAAAGTATAAGGTATAAAAAATCTTTAAATTTATGTGATATATCTTAATAATGCACGAGCATTTACTTAGATTATTCTAATTACACTTGTGCAAAACATTTTCAAAGTATAAAAATCTTTTAAATTTATGTGATATATCTAAATAATGAACGAACATCAACTTAGATGATTGTATTAACACTTGTGTAAAACATTTTTTAAGTATTAGGTATAAAAAATCTTTAAATTTATGTGATAAATCTTAATAATGAACGAGCATCTACTTAGTTGATTGTATTTACACTTGTGTAAAACATTTTTAAAGTAAAAGGTATAAAAGATATTTAAATTTATGTGATATATCTTAATAATGCACGAGCATCTACTTAGATTATTCTAATTACACTTGTGCAAAACATTTTTAAAGTATAAAAATCTTTTAAATTTATGTGATATATCTTAATAATGAACGAACATCAACTTAGATGATTGTATTAACACTTGTGTAAAACATTTTTTAAGTATTAGGTATAAAAAATCTTTAAATTTATGTGATAAATCTTAATAATGAACGAACATCAACTTAGATGATTGTATTAACACTTGTGTAAAACATTTTTTAAGTATAAGGTATAAAAAATCTTTAAATTTATGTGATATATCTTAATAATGCACGAGCATCTACTTAGATTATTCTAATTACACTTGTGCAAAACATTTTTAAAGTATAAAAATCTTTTAAATTTATGTGATATATCTTAATAATGAACGAACATCAACTTAGATGATTGTATTAACACTTGTGTAAAACATTTTTTAAGTATTAGGTATAAAAAATCTTTAAATTTATGTGATAAATCTTAATAATGAACAAACATCAACTTAGATGATTGTATTAACACTTGTGTAAAACATTTTTTAAGTATAAGGTATAAAAAATCTTTAAATTTATGTGATAAATCTTAATAATGAACGAACATCAACTTAGATGATTGTATTAACACTTGTGTAAAACATTTTTTAAGTATAAGGTATAAAAAATCTTTAAATTTATGTGATATATCTTAATAATGCACGAGCATCTACTTAGATTATTCTAATTACACTTGTGCAAAACATTTTTAAAGTATAAAAATCTTTTAAATTTATGTGATATATCTTAATAATGAACGAACATCAACTTAGATGATTGTATTAACACTTGTGTAAAACATTTTTTAAGTATTAGGTATAAAAAATCTTTAAATTTATGTGATAAATCTTAATAATGAACGAGCATCTACTTAGTTGATTGTATTTACACTTGTGTAAAACATTTTTAAAGTAAAAGGTATAAAAGATATTTAAATTTATGTGATATATCTTAATAATGCACGAGCATCTACTTAGATTATTCTAATTACACTTGTGCAAAACATTTTTAAAGTATAAAAATCTTTTAATAATGAACGAACATCAACTTAGATGATTGTATTAACACTTGTGTAAAACATTTTTTAAGTATTAGGTATAAAAAATCTTTAAATTTATGTGATAAATCTTAATAATGAACGAACATCAACTTAGATGATTGTATTAACACTTGTGTAAAACATTTTTTAAGTATAAGGTATAAAAAATCTTTAAATTTATGTGATATATCTTAATAATGCACGAGCATCTACTTAGATTATTCTAATTACACTTGTGCAAAACATTTTTAAAGTATAAAAATCTTTTAAATTTATGTGATATATCTTAATAATGAACGAACATCAACTTAGATGATTGTATTAACACTTGTGTAAAACATTTTTTAAGTATTAGGTATAAAAAATCTTTAAATTTATGTGATAAATCTTAATAATGAACGAACATCAACTTAGATGATTGTATTAACACTTGTGTAAAACATTTTTTAAGTATAAGGTATAAAAAATCTTTAAATTTATGTGATATATCTTAATAATGCACGAGCATCTACTTAGATTATTCTAATTACACTTGTGTAAAACATTTTTTAAGTATTAGGTATAAAAAATCTTTAAATTTATGTGATAAATCTTAATAATGAACGAACATCAACTTAGATGATTGTATTAACACTTGTGTAAAACATTTTTTAAGTATAAGGTATAAAAAATCTTTAAATTTATGTGATATATCTTAATAATGCACGAGCATCTACTTAGATTATTCTAATTACACTTGTGCAAAACATTTTTAAAGTATAAAAATCTTTTAAATTTATGTGATATATCTTAATAATGAACGAACATCAACTTAGATGATTGTATTAACACTTGTGTAAAACATTTTTTAAGTATTAGGTATAAAAAATCTTTAAATTTATGTGATAAATCTTAATAATGAACAAACATCAACTTAGATGATTGTATTAACACTTGTGTAAAACATTTTTTAAGTATAAGGTATAAAAAATCTTTAAATTTATGTGATAAATCTTAATAATGAACGAACATCAACTTACATGATTGTATTAACACTTGTGTAAAACATTTTTTAAGTATAAGGTATAAAAAATCTTTAAATTTATGTGATATATCTTAATAATGCACGAGCATCTACTTAGATTATTCTAATTACACTTGTGCAAAACATTTTTAAAGTATAAAAATCTTTTAAATTTATGTGATATATCTAAATAATGAACGAACATCAACTTAGATGATTGTATTAACACTTGTGTAAAACATTTTTTAAGTATTAGGTATAAAATATCTTTAAATTTATGTGATAAATCTTAATAATGAACGAACATCAACTTAGATGATTGTATTAACACTTGTGTAAAACATTTTTTAAGTATAAGGTATAAAAAATCTTTAAATTTATGTGATATATCTTAATAATGCACGAGCATCTACTTAGATTATTCTAATTACACTTGTGCAAAACATTTTTAAAGTATAAAAATCTTTTAAATTTATGTGATATATCTTAATAATGAACGAACATCAACTTAGATGATTGTATTAACACTTGTGTAAAACATTTTTTAAGTATTAGGTATAAAAAATCTTTAAATTTATGTGATAAATCTTAATAATGAACGAGCATCTACTTAGTTGATTGTATTTACACTTGTGTAAAACATTTTTTAAGTATAAGGTATAAAAGATCTTTAAATTTATGTGATATATCTTAATAATGAACGAGCATCTACTTAGATTATTGTAATTACAGTTGTGTAATTTCTACTTTGTTTGAATAGCGTGTATTCTTTTTTCAAATGTCACGATTAAAAATAAAATGCACCAAGTTTCCGGTTGGACCAAGTTGATCCTTTGTTAGCTTAAAAGCGACGTGAACCGCACCGCCTCCTAGCGGAAGATTAATAAACTAATTGTGGGGTGTTTAATGAATACCCTTGCCGCACTCTAGCAGTAGCGGTATCTACACATCTACCCTGACACCTGAAACTAAACTGAAAATACAGCGAAACTTCAACGGTTTTTCGATGGATTTTAATATTAAAGATCGAAAGCATACATACATCTTCCGACGGCTTATGCATGAAGTTTTATGGTAAAGTAAACAATAGGACCCGAATGCACAGTCCTAGGTACCTAAATACTAATTCCTAACCTCACTGGAGTATTTAGTACCTATTCTTAAGACATCAGTAACTTAATACTAAATACTACGCCAAACTTAAGGTCGATGGCGTAGGATTTCACATGATTGTGTATGAAGAAAAGAGATAGATAGCTTTCTATGGGCTTAGAAAGCTATCTATCTCTTTTCTGACGTTTGACGTTTAAAATGATTTTTTGCTATATTTTGACGTTTAAAATGATTTTTTGCTATACATAAACATATGTAACCAACTTCACACTTCACACAGACAGCTCGATATCACGATTTTTCTGAAATTCCAGCGAATTTTCGGCATCTCATATAGATCGGTGAATACTCTGTTTGGTATTTGATTTGACAAAATTACCAAACACATATTTGCCGAAGTCGCTAAAATCATCATCCATCGAAAATATCTCATATTTTAGTATTAAACCACTCGTAAGGTTCCTCGCTATCAACCATACTTTTTGACAGTTTTCAAATGTTAGTTTACGTCGACGCGCATGCGCATGCGCTAAGTATTTAGATATGTCTCTGCAATGCAATTCTCATACAAAAACTTCGTAGCTTCCTCCAATTAGAAAGCCACGTGATCTCCTAACTGTGAGCGACTTTGCAATGAAAACATGGTTAGTATTTAGAATTTAGTATTTAGGTAGGACTCTGCATTCGGACCTAGGTCATAGATTCAGGGTCAAACCACAATCTATTTTTCATAACATTGTTGTTTCATATAACAACAAAAGTGTAGAAACCGAGATAACAATTTGGCGCAAAACGTGGGGCCCGTTATAAACTATTCCCAGTATTATGTCAGTAGAAATACATTGAATTCAGGCTCTTTATTACTTATTACAATCCATGGCCATATTTCGGTCACAATACGTGTGAAAATATCAACATATAAGCATTTTTTGAAATACAAAACTATGGGTACATCCTTTTTTATGACTTCAAGATAAATATTTCGTGGAACTTTGTAGAAGTTCTTGTTTTATTAAAATAAAAAAAAACTGACAGCTTATATTCTTTATCTTTCTTTTGAGTACCACGGTTGCATGGAGGCGAACTTTTCTTATTTATACACTTAGGTAATTACATTTAAGCATCATTGTGTCTGTTTTGAGCACCTGTCTGGATTTAAATTATTTCACTGAATTTCTAATAAAGCACGATGATCGCTTTGCCGCTGACCCGTGTATTGAATTGTTTAAGATTATGTTATGTATATATTCAATAAAATACAATTTAAAAATGGGAATCTTTTGTGTGTAAAGGGAAAGGGGTGCAATGTGTACTTCTAATTTATTTTACGACGACGTATAAATTATTTTACAAGTAAAAGCATAAATAAAATAAGCGAAATAAGTAGGGAATTGCCCAGAGAATTAAAAATACAGAAATAAGAAAAATGTGTAATACGGAAGACATCGTCAGATGGAGTGGACAATGCAGACAACACTGGAATGAACACGTGGATACAATACAAGATGATAGACTTCCTCGTATCAAAACCAGATGGAAGACATCCAAAACGATGGCGTGGCGATGGTTAGAAATTCACATCACAAGAGACTACCAACTTAGCGACATACACGGATCTCAAGATCTACACATAAGAAAAATAATTGCATAATGCTTGAACCAAAACATTCCCAATTCAAGGCTTTGCCCAAATAGTACCTTACGATTTAGCGATTGTATAATTGGAACATTTGAGAATCTTTGAAGAAGAAAAACAGATAGGGGGAAGAAGTGTACATTTGTACATTTATTTGGTTGTTGTACTGCCTTACAAATGGGACTTGTTCCGCGAGTGTTTTGTGTGAAACATCTTCAACAATATTTAGGAAACGACGCTAGATACATTTCTCCTTTTATTTTAACACTTCCACCGAATAAAGTCAAGAGCCTTATTCCAACTTTTACAACTAGCAAATTATTCATTCTGACGACATTCTGTGCTCAATTTAAACACCCGACTAAGTACCTCGTTTAACATTAATGTACTTTAATTCTCCACTACAATGAGAGTTATTGTTTCGCTATTATCAATATAACCAGATATTAAATTACATGTTTATCTTTAATATATGTACATTATTTTTGTATTAATTTGTCTGTGTTATTGTTGTGTTTACACTTTATGTTCTTGTTGTGCCTACATTTAATTATTAATACCAATCATGAGTTCAATGTAGATATTTATATGTCCTATTTAGGGCGTACATGTAAGTATGTAAAAATAAAATATATTAATAAAAATTGTCACTCAAATAAAAAAAATCTTATATTATACCTGTTATTATTTTTTTATATTAGATCAATTGATTTAATTTGACTATAGACGCGTTTCGACGAGTTATGTACCTACCTTGCGTCGATAATCAAATGAAATGAAGAGTTGTCGATCGACAAACTTAAAAAACAAGTATGTATCAAAATGGTCTAAAACTAACATTAGGTACAAATAAAAAATACATGTACGTGCCATAACTTTTAATGCGAATAAAAAACAATTCTTTGCAAACGATTTTAATTTTTAAACTCAAGTGTTAATAAAGACACAAAATGAAATTGTGCAAACGATAGATTTTTCATTGGAAATTAGGATTTATTATATATATATATATATATATATATATATATATATATATATATATATATATATATATATATATATATATATATATATATATATATATATATATATATATATATATATATATATATATATATATATATATATATATATATATATATATATATATATATATATATATATATATATATATATATAAATATATATATATATATATATATATATATATATATATATATATATATATATATATATATATATATATATATATATATATATATATATATATATATATATATATATATATATATATATATATATATAGATATATATATATATATATATATATATTATAATATTTTTATCTCGGTTTTCCCGTGTCAGTAGGTCTTGACTAAGACCATTTGTCTTCCGACGTTTCGCCTGAATATCACCAGGCATAGATTTTGACCATTCAAAAATAATAGCAAGTTTAAACAGTGAACCTCTCAGAATTTACAGGGAAGCTATAGAAATATATAAGAGAAGGGATATAATGAACAATCGGGACGACGGAGTTCGTTTGCCTAGTACCTGGAAGAACATTTTATATGACAAACAATACAATAATAATATTAATAATACCATAGCGAAAATAACCCCAAAACACAACAATAATAATATTAATGTCACAACTAAAATTAACAATAAATCACAACACAAAAATAATGATAAAATATTATTACCAACGAACACGACAGCAGGTGGGCGTGTCACAAGGAGCCAATCACGTCGCGCTAACAATATTTGACATAAGCGGCCATCTTGTACGCTACGAGTCACTTGACGGTGAGCTTTCAGTGTGAGTAGACGTGTGTCGCGCGCGTGCTTTTCGTTAAGTCCTTGAAAATGCCTGGTGATATTCAGGCGAAACGTCGGAAGACAAATGGTCTTAGTCAAGACCTACTGACACGGGAAAACCGAGATAAAAATATTATAACATATTTCACCCGTGAAAACATCAAATATAACATATATATATATATATATATATATATATATATATATATATATATATATATATATATATATATATATATATATATATATATATATATATATATATATATATATATATATATATATATATATATATATATATATATATATATATATATATATATATATATATATATATATATATATATATATATATATATATATATATATATATATATATATATATATATATTAGGGATATATTATTGATATTGTTTGCCACTTTTCAAGTGTCTGGAAACAAACATAACTGATCGACATTCTAGCCTAAAAGAACATCCTTAAATACATTTTTTTCGAAAATCGTCAAAAATCAATGGGTCGTAATGACCCGCCTGGGTCAACATGACCCACGAAACAATAAACCTTTTTTTGAAGAGTGGCTTTAATGTTTTTTGTCTGCATAGATCACTTTTTAATTTCAATAAAACTTGTTAAGTCTTAGAAAAAACGTTTTGTCATAATTTACTTAAAATATATTATTCTATCATTATATATCCTTTCCATTCATACCATCACGGCATATCCCACAATGTGTGGTAACTAGCGAAAGGTGTACGGGTGTGCATTGCCTTATAAAAGGGAGCACAACATATCTGTGTATACCCACACACCAGTCTCGTCTCACCTAAAAAGGCACTATATTCAGAATGGGTGGTGAACCTCATTGCTGAACTATATTAGATGTTATTGTTGCCTGTTGTATTTTCGATTACCCGGCTCTTACGGGACACTCGAAAACAATAATAGAAAAGAGTGGAAGCACTATTCTACGCCGGTGCCTCACAGCATCATTATATATTATTATGTACTATTATAATCGCCGATCCATTCAATCCATTATCGATCGCCGATCGAGTAGCAAACAGTGTTTCATTGTGCTCCTTAATATATTTTAATATTTTATTAACTATCGTATTAACCTATAATAGTATTGAGTAAATATAATCAAGTTTAAGTGCAATTTTGTGTTGATTTAGTGATATAATTGTATTGCTTTTTCTGAATATAAATATCATTTAAAAATATTCAACAAACAACATTATTAAGAGCCACAAAGTGTTTTAAAGTGTCTTATTGTTACAAATCATATTCACCGAACACAGTATTGCTTCTCGTGATCGTTTGATCAATACAAATTTTTGATCAAATTTTATCTTCAAGAATAGAAGTTTTTTTTTTTTATATAAAATCTATCGAGACGTAGATATTGACGATGGAATGCAATCACTGCAAAGTTACTTTGAGCCCAAAAAAGAAAAATTTAAAATGTAGCAGATGTTACTGTGTATTTCACTTTGGATGTGTCGGGACAACTCTCGAAAACTTTAAAAAGATGTCGAAGATATACAGAGATCAATGGAAGTGTAAAACTTGCCAAAAAAAGGATCCAAGATTGACACCTGTCAGTCGCCAGTCTTCATCGTCCGATACCCCTCCACGCCCAGTTTCGCCAATTGGTGAACCAAGTCCAGTTAAAGTCAATCAAACTAATTTGCAGAATCTTCAATTAAAACAAACAACGATACAGTATGATACATCCACCATTAAATTACCGGTTCCTAACACTACATCATTACATACTGAACCTACTCCATCAGAAATTATGTACGCGATCACGAAAATTCAAATTCAACTGACTGAGATGCGAGCAGAATTCACTGATTTTAAAGAGTCCACTAAGTTCTGCTGCGATAAGGTTGACGAGTTCAACATACGTCTCGACACGTTCGAGGCGATTTTGAATGGCGCGAGGGTACATAACAGTGAATTGGAAACGAAACTGAACGAGCTGGAGCTGCGTGACCGGCTAAATAACGCGCACATATTGGGAGTTCCAGAGAAGAGGGACGAGAATGTAATGGAAACGGTAATGAACATTGGGAACTTTTTGGGTATTAAACTATCATGTAACGATATTGACCACGCTACTAGGGTCAAGACTAAGAATGCACAAGTGGGACTCCCGAAGCCAATTGTGGTGAGGTTCATTACTCGTTCTCGGAGGGATGCATTTCTTGCTGCATCTCGGAAATCAAAGGGACTGAAATCTACGGACTTGAATTATTCCTGCAGTGCGAAGAACATCTACATTAATGAACATCTGACACCGCGGTCCCAACAACTACTGAAGGAAGCGCGAGTTGCTGGAAAGGCTGCGGGGTTTGCGTTTATCTGGGTACGAGATGGCAGGATCTTCGCCAGGCGGAATGTGACCTCCCCAATTGTGGCAATACTCAAATCAGAAGACGTCAAAAAGATTTCATAAAGTTATGTTTTCTTACACAATTACATAAAGTAGTGTTTCCCTTCTATCCTCTTTCCACACCTGTCACTAATTTCTCATGGTTTGTCGCAAACTGTTGCTTCTCGATTAGCTGTCTGCTGGTTACATTCGTATACATAACTATACATTTCTCTCGACATTTTAACATATATATTTATCTTTTTTTTATCTCACAATGTCTATTCAAATTTATAAAAAATATTTTAATTTAATTGTATTTAACCTTGCATTGATTGATGGCGCGCGTGCGATATTATGTTCTGACAAATGTCAAATGGAGATATTTCATATAATCATGTTTTATTGTTTTTTGAAGTTGTGTATATATTTTATTTTTGTTCATTATTATTTCAGTTTTGTGAAAAATTTTGTGTATAGTGCTAAACTTGATATAAATATTTTATATGCGCTCATTGTATTGACTACCATTTACTGCAAAATAGGTAGGTACTGTTCATTTTTAGTGTATATTATGTTACGGAGCAAATATTATTATTCTATTCTGTCACATTTTATGTACGTATTTATGTGTATATGTATATATGTACACATAATATATGTAAATATTTTATATATTTTTTACATATATATCTCGATTTTACTCTTCCAATTTATTGCATTTGTCTATTTCCTACCAAATTATGCGTCATATGTGTGTATATATGTATATGTATGTGTGTATATATATGTATATGTGTGTATATATATATGTATATATATATATATATATATATATATATATATATATATATATATATATATATATATATATATATATATATATATATATATATATATATATATATATATATATATATATATATATATATATATATATATATATATATATATATATATATATATATATATATATATATATATATATATATATATATATATATATATATATATATATATATATATATATATATATATATATATATATATATATATATATATATATATATATATATATATATATATATATATATATATATATATATATATATATATATATATATATATATATATATATATATATATATATATATATATATATATATATATATATATATATATATATATATATATATATATATATATATATATATATATATATATATATATATATATATATATATATATATATATATATATATATATAATATATATATATATATATATATATATATATATATATATATATATATATATATATATATATATATATATATATATATATATATATATATATATATATATATATATATATATATATATATATATATATATATATATATATATATATATATATATATATATATATATATATATATATATATATATATATATATATATATATATATATATATATATATATATATATATATATATATATATATATATATATATATATATATATATATATATATATATATATATATATATATATATATATATATATATATATATATATATATATATATATATATATATATATATATATATATATATATATATATATATATATATATATATATATATATATATATATATATATATATATATATATATATATATATATATATATATATATATATATATATATATATATATATATATATATATATATATATATATATATATATATATATATATGATGCGTCGATTTCTCGGGTACTCCGCGTCGTAGTTTTATGGTTCCTCCTGGAACCGTGTCCCTGACGTTTCAACTGGACGTTGCCAGTCATCCTCAGAAGGGTAGTGGTGGCTTCTTCAGTAGTCTTCGGCTGCGTCGATAAGGCGTAGTTACTTTTGGTGACTTTTTGGTAACCTTACGTGTCGCTCGATTCGACCGTAGCGTGCGCGACTCAGTGCTCTCTTCCGTGTTTGTTATATTCTTCGTATTCGACCGTAGCGTGCGCGTCTCGGTGCTGTCTTCCGTGTTTGTCATATTCTTCGTACTCGACCGTAGCGTGCGCGTCTCGATTTTATTTCGTATAATGTCCGGTGTATGTGTCGACCGTAGTGTGTGTATCTGTGTGTCTGCCTCAGTAATGTTATTTGTGATACTGCATATATCGTCTTGTGTAATGTTGGGCGTATTGTTTGTCATTGGTCTGTCCGTCTTGTATATTATTGTTTTCCATGCCGATGGAAGTCTGCGTGAGTCGTCTCTTGTATTGATACAGTGAGGTCTTTTTTCTATTTCAATTGCTTCTCTATAGATGCGTGGTAACTCATTGTTCAGTCGTACTAATGTTTTGGCATTGTCGAAGTCGATTTTATGTCCTTCAGTCATCGTATGTATTGCTAGAGTCGATTGTATTTTATTTCGTGCAACGTCTACTTTGTGTTCGGCTAATCTCGCCTCTATGCGGCGGTTAGTTCTGCCGATGTAAACGCCGTTGCACGCGCCACACGGTACTTCGTATATACCTTGATTTTCATGTGGTACGGTAGTTTTTACACTCCGCAAATCTTCTTTTATCTTCTTATGCGTACCGAAAATTGTATTAATTTGTTTTTTGCGTAAATTTCTCGCGATGGCGTCCGTTGTGCCTCGTATGTATGGTAGGAACGCCGTCGCTCGATATTTTTCTTCTTCTTTTTTACAATTTTCGGTCTTGTCTTGGAATGCTTTGCGGATGGTATATTTTGAGTATCCGTTTGCTGTCAATGTGTCTCGAAGGTGGCGAATTTCTCGGTTAATGTGGTCTTTGTCTGCTATTTTTCGTGCACGCGTGGCTAGTGTTTTTGGTACTGATGCTATTTGAGCTGGGTGATGGTGTGATCTGGCATTTAAGTAACGGTCTGTGTGTGTCGATTTCCGGTACACTGTGTGTCCTAGTCGGCCATCTTCTTTTCTCTGGACCAGTACGTCGAGGAACGGCAGTTGATTGTCCTTCTCTACTTCCATTGTGAACTGGATATCGGGGTGTATCGAGTTGAGGTAGCTTAAGAATTTGTTCAGCTCGTCTTTGCCGTGTTGCCATATGACGAAAGTATCGTCAACGTACCTTAGCCATAAGCGTGGTCGCAGCGGTGCCGATGCTAGGGCGTTTTTCTCAAAATCAATCATGAAAATGTTGGCTAGTACAGGTGATAAAGGTGATCCCATTGGCGCGCCTTTGATTTGTTTATAAATGCGATCTTCGTATCGGAAATAGGTATTTTTCATGCAGTGATCGATGAGGTCCAATGTATGCGGAGAAGGTTCAATGCTTTCTTTTATAATCTTCATGGCGTCGTCTATCGGTACTTTTGTGAATAGAGAGACGATATCGAAGCTAACTAGCATGTCTCCCTCGTTGACACGGACGTCAGCGATCAGCTCCGTTAGGTGTTCAGCATTTCGTACATACGAGTCACATTCTTCTACGTTGGGTTGTAGAATACACGCTAAGTATCTCGCTAGTGCCTGTGTGGGGCATCCGACGGCACTCACTATGGGTCGCAAGGGGACTCCTTCCTTGTGTATTTTCGGGAGGCCGTATATTTTCGGGCAGCGAGATGATTTTTCTCTTGGTATCAATTTCTTTTGTGCTTCCACTGGGATTTCGGCTGCTAATATTTTTGCTTTGGTCGTCTTTTCCAGATATGTTGTGGGATCCGTTGTACTGATTTTGTATGTGGGGTCATCTAATATGGCGTCCATCTTCGCTTTGTACTCATTGGTGTCCATGACGACAGTGGCGTTACCTTTGTCTGCGGCTAGTACGACAATATTTTTATTTTCCCGCAGGGCACGTAGCGCGTTCTTCTCCGCGTGCGATATGTTCTTCGGAGGTACTTTGGCTCTACGCAACACTTCGCACGTTTCCTGACGAATGAGCTCTGCGTCCGGTAGACGGGCGATAGCAGACTCAACTGCCATTATTATGTCTTCGTTTGGTATGGACGGTGGTGAGATAGCAAAATTCATCCCTTTGGCGAGCACGGTTACACTGGCTTCATCCAAAGGTGTGCTGGACAGGTTGCAGACAACTTTCTGGTGATCGAGTGTTGCTACTGGTTTCCGTGTAGATTGTAAAAAAGAAGAAGAAAAATATCGAGCGACGGCGTTCCTACCATACATACGAGGCACAACGGACGCCATCGCGAGAAATTTACGCAAAAAACAAATTAATACAATTTTCGGTACGCATAAGAAGATAAAAGAAGATTTGCGGAGTGTAAAAACTACCGTACCACATGAAAATCAAGGTATATACGAAGTACCGTGTGGCGCGTGCAACGGCGTTTACATCGGCAGAACTAACCGCCGCATAGAGGCGAGATTAGCCGAACACAAAGTAGACGTTGCACGAAATAAAATACAATCGACTCTAGCAATACATACGATGACTGAAGGACATAAAATCGACTTCGACAATGCCAAAACATTAGTACGACTGAACAATGAGTTACCACGCATCTATAGAGAAGCAATTGAAATAGAAAAAAGACCTCACTGTATCAATACAAGAGACGACTCACGCAGACTTCCATCGGCATGGAAAACAATAATATACAAGACGGACAGACCAATGACAAACAATACGCCCAACATTACACAAGACGATATATGCAGTATCACAAATAACATTACTGAGGCAGACACACAGATACACACACTACGGTCGACACATACACCGGACATTATACGAAATAAAATCGAGACGCGCACGCTACGGTCGAGTACGAAGAATATGACAAACACGGAAGACAGCACCGAGACGCGCACGCTACGGTCGAATACGAAGAATATAACAAACACGGAAGAGAGCACTGAGTCGCGCACGCTACGGTCGAATCGAGCGACACGTAAGGTTACCAAAAAGTCACCAAAAGTAACTACGCCTTATCGACGCAGCCGAAGACTACTGAAGAAGCCACCACTACCCTTCTGAGGATGACTGGCAACGTCCAGTTGAAACGTCAGGGACACGGTTCCAGGAGGAACCATAAAACTACGACGCGGAGTACCCGAGAAATCGACGCATCATTTACTCCTCTCCGCGAAAGCCTGAAGAATAACATCAATTATTTTCTGTCACTCGTTCATATTATATTTTATTTTTATTTTATTATATGTTTGTAATATGTGTGTGCGTATAAACATAATGTTTTTATCCATATATAAGCATATTTTTAGGCTACAACGTGTATTACCATGATATCAATTCTATATCAAAACTGTAGAGGTTTACGTACAAAAATAGATACTTTTTATCATAACATCATATTGAACGATACATTTAATTTGTTTGGAATTACCGAAACGTGGCTTTTTAGCACAATTTTAGATGGTGAACTCGCTCCTATTGACCTGTTCGATGTGTTCAGGCGCGACAGGTTTGATTGTCAGGATCCCAATTATCAGAGAAATCCCAGAGGAGGTGGAATCATGATAATTACACGCAAGGATCTGGAGGCTTTTAGTCGTGACGATTTTGAATGTTCCGCAGAATGTCTTTGGGTTACCATTCCGGAATTTAACATTCGCACTAAACAGAATCTCCATGTTGCCTGCGTGTACCTTCCACAAGGTCAGCATTATCAAGCCGCGGTCAGTTCATTTTTACTTTCTTTAAGTACAGTACATGAACAGAATCCTGATGACATAATATTTGTGATGGGTGATTTCAATATGCCTTCCATTACATGGAATTCTAATATTCCATGCAATTACTTAACACCTGGGAATCTAAGCAATAATGTTTCTAACACTCAACTTATTGACACTTTATCGTATACCGGTCTGCATCAATACAATAGTATTACCAACTCTAACAACAGAATTTTAGACTTGATCATTTCGAATGTCGACTGTTCTGTTTTTAGAAACAGCGCACCTTTGGTCACAGAGGATTCTCATCACCCCGCCTTGCAAATAAATTTACAATTTGAAAATTTACCCTCATTACGCACAACATCGAAAGAAATATTTATGTTTAAGAAAGCTAATTATGAACAAATAAATACTCATTTATCTGAAATTAACTGGTCCCATTTATCTACTTGTGATACAATAGATGTAGCAATTGAGAAATTCTATCGTACATTACAAAATATAATATTACAGCATGTTCCAAAACAGCTCATTAAGAAAAAACAATTTCCCGTTTGGTATTCACCAGCATTAATTAAAATAATATCAGAAAAACGCAAATTGCATAGGAGGTGGAAATTCTACAATAATCCACGTGATTATGAGGAATTCTCACTGCTGCGTGCTCGCCAGAAATCAGTTCAAGCAGTATGCTTTGCTCGTTACATACACGATATAGAAAACTCTATACAAAACAACAGTAAGAAAATATGGTCGTATGAAAAAAATAAACGTAACTACATGAATATACCTAGAACCATTTTTCTCGGAAATGAATCTGCGTCGGGCAGTAGTGAAGTATGCGAGATATTCTCCAAATATTTTAATTCTATATACGACAAAAATGTACCTACCACAATAATACAAGACAATGAGGTTCCTTGTGATTCTATTACTCAGCACGGAATAGGTAGTGTTTATATTAATCAAATCGATATGCTCAAATATCTTCAGAGTTTAGACGTTACTAAGGGGCCCGGAAGTGACAATATCCCCCCACATTTTATACAGAAATGTGCTGTAAATTTAGCTTTACCATTAACGTTACTTTTCAATAAATCGATGAAAGAGGGAAAATTTCCCAATAAATTTAAAGAAGCATTTATCATCCCCATACACAAAAAAGGAACTAGAAGTAAAGTCGAAAACTATCGGCCAATATCGATCTTATCAGTATTTAGCAAATTGTTCGAACGTATTATATACGATCATGTGTATACACATATCTTAAAGAACATTCAAGACCAGCAACACGGATTCTTAAGAAAACGCTCAGTTTTGTCAAATATGATTGTTTTCACGGATTACATCACAGGCAATATGGAGAACGGACATCAGGTAGATGCTATCTACACTGATTACTCTAAGGCTTTCGATAAAGTCGATCATAAGATTATGTCTCGGAAGCTGAAACTAGTTGGGATACATGGTGATCTATTTAGATGGTTCGTCTCATATATTGAAAACAGGTCTCAATCAGTTAAAATCGGAGATTCTGTGTCAGAATATATTCTTACCCCTTCTGGTGTACCCCAGGGATCGCACCTGGGACCGTTACTTTTTAATATTTATATTCATGACATTACTGGGTGCTTTGCTTACTCTAATTACGTTGCTTATGCTGATGATATGAAAGTGTTCTTGAAAATAATATCACTCGATGATTGCATAAAACTTCAACACGATTTAAACAACCTCTCAGAATATTGCAGACAAAATAGGCTCGACTTAAACGTATCTAAATGTAATAAGATTTCATTCACCCGTAACAAAAACATTATTCATTTTAATTATACTCTTGAAAATAATTCACTTATCGTAGTTGATCATATTAAAGATTTAGGTATAATTTTGGACTCCAAATTACTTTTTGATAAACATTTGGACACTATAGTGGGTAAAGCACTTAAATCGCTGGGATACATCCTCCGACTGTGTCGACCATTCAAGAATATAAACACATTGCACAAACTTTATTCAGCATATATTCGACCACACTTAGAGTATTGCACCCCGGTGTGGACTCCAAATTATACCACTTATAAAAGCAGATTAGAATCTGTTCAAAAGAAATATCTCAGGCACATTAATTTCCGACTTCACTTACAATTTCCATCTTATCAGGAGTCGGTTATATTTCATAAATTTATCACTCTCGAAAACCGACGCATCTTATATGATCAATTATTACTATATAAAATATTGAACAACTACTTCGATTCTCCTGACATCGTGAAATTAGTTGAATTACGTGCCCCGGTAAGAATGACAAGAAGACCTGAATTGTTTCATGTCCCAGTATGTAGAACGAACTATCGAAAATTCTCCATTATACCGCGCATATGCCGTCAATACAATGAAAATTTTAATGATGTTGATATTTTCCAATTTCGTTTTAATAAATATCGACAAATGATACGAAGTAAACTGATGCCGGTTGATTGTGTGGTAAACCAGTGAAGTCACCTTCACAAGACACCTTCATGACCTTCATTTCTTACCTCTTACCCTCCTCCCTACACCTTCATCTCCTATCTAACAAAATCCTTTACACACTACCATGATATCTTGTTTGTTTTTTTCACTTTGTTTTATTTAATAACATTTTTTTTTCTGCTTTATTATTTATGTTTATTGATCATATTATTTTAATTTGTGGATAGATGTTTTGGCGCAAGTCTTATTTTATTGTTCTGTACCTTCATTATTTTGTTGTCGCTGTTGTCTGTCCCAAATAAATAAATAAATAAATAAATAATTTTCTAAGCCATTAATGTTTTAGAATACAAATAAGTCTATTTCCAGATTTATCATATAACAAAAAATCTTTCTTAGTAAAGCAGAGATTATTTAGGGGGGATTTATGTAGAATTCAAATAGAATTTAAATTGAATATTTAAGTTAGTAAGAATGACAATATTATTTTAATCCCAAAAAGCATTTATGTAAATGGACAGTGAATTTAAATAATTAAATTAATTTGATACTTTCAATCCTTTGACGGAACAAGAATTAATATATTTCGAACCTTTTTGTTGCAATAAAATTAAATGGCGATTGTTTTTTTATTCAATGAATTCAATTGATTGTAATTATAATTACCTTAATGATAAAGCTTTTGATTTAAACTAATGATAGAAAATTACCGCTTCGATTCAGTGAAAATCTGTTAATTGGGGAATGATTGGGGAAGTATATTCTTACCGCATTAATTTTATTACGGAATAATCGGGAAAATTTTCGCTAAACGAAAGTTCAATAATTATTTGATAAATGTGAAAGAGATAAATTTAAATGCAAAAATATCATACAACTGAATTTCAATGCTTGTAATTAAAATTTATCACAATTTATCAAAAAGTCAGTGGCTGAATGTTTAGTGCAATGGATTATCTCGAATCAGGGCCCGGGTTGCAAATCAATTATTTCAATGTAAACGACTATGATATTGTACAACTTGGGGTTTTCTCAAATCAATTTGGTTTAGTTTCTAACTGTAGTGAGTATTTTTTGTATCTCTATTGTTTGAAAATTTTCTTTTGTGGCACATCACAAATAAAATTCATAATTTGCTTTGTTTGAACCACTATTGAGTTTGTTCGCACTTATACGTATAAGTTTGATTGGATGAGGGAGCGGGTCAGCTCAGAAACCGGTATAATTAAAAATTACTCAAAAGTGGTGGAAAAAATAAATTATTACCTAATTTTATTATTTTTTGTGATTTTTGTACAACGTTTTCATGTTTATTTATATGTTAGTACCGCAAGTCATATTTCATTTCACAGGTAGACCCTTTCGGCTTTTAAGACCCTTATTAACTTACAAGCAACTAATCAGTCGAAGCAATCGTCCTGTGTAAGGAGAAAAAAACTTTTGTGTAACTTAGTTCACAATTTTCATTAAAATAAAACTAATGCTTTTCAATTTCAATTGGCAATGGCTGGATATGAAAATTATTTTTAATTTCCTTACAATCAGATTCAGTAATAGGAAGTCTATGCATTCCTTTGTGTATATTTATACTGTCATAAAAATAATTATAATTAAAGGACATTTCATTATATTGCAATGACAAAGAATCAAGGATCAGTGAATTATAATAAAAGAGAATTTGCCAAATTTTTGGGTGAACAATATCTAGTGGAATTACAGTCCATTTATTTGTACCTGGAATTTTCTATGTGAGGCAAAGTTCTCCTACCAAAAAGTGGTCGAGAGATCGGATCATTTGTCTCAATTATATGGACCGCTCACTCTCTTGAAGGCCCACCGGCCTCGGTGAAGCTAAGGGTTAGCTAAGGGTTGGCTAAGGGTCACCCCTGTTACCGGAACCGAATTAATCGTTATCCAATATGGTCCGCCATCGAACTGAGGAATTTTGAAAATAAAACCGGATATTCAATTTGGTTATTGACTAGGACGGAAAGAGAATTATGGAAAATTGTAAGAATTAAAAAAACGATCCAATTACGCCAATTTCACGAGTGTATAGTGATCGACAAATAACGGAAATTTGTTTTTTTTTTTTGCTTGGTGCGAATCTGTGCGAACTTTTCCCCTCTCAAGTTCTTTGCCGATATTTATACTAATCTTCTGAGTGTATAAATAGAGTTCTCTCTGCTTACCCCAATAACTGGAACACGGCGTGATTGTTTGTATGTATGTAAATAAGGAAATATACTTTTTAATTTTAGAGACTACAAGCTATATTTCTTACTAGGCATTATTTATTCTTTTATAAAATTTATCTTAATCTTCAAAAAGCGGGTTCATTCTTAATAATCCGAAATTTTTTTGGTTAGTCCCCTTAGATTACAATATTATTTCGACTCACGTAAACAATGTGACTAAATATTTTTTCAATATCGGGAGAACGCAAGCGTCAAAGACTTTATTTTTAAGATAGTTGGCGTAATCCGGAGACTTGAGGATGTAATAGAGTTTACCGAAGGCGGCCCATACTAGACCTCTTCTTCATTCAATTTCTGCCTCTTGATTTTTTATTTCTGAGTTTCATTGTGTGTATATGTATCTTATACATAACTATCATCCCTATCGGTGGCTTTTCCATCTACCAAGATGCTCTTCGACGGTTCTGCATCACTCTTATCTTTGTTTTTTTATGTATTCATTTTAAGACCAATTTTCCAAGATGCTTTGCATATGTCATTCATCATATATTTTTATTATTTTTCATCATTGTCGGCCTTCGTGGCTCAGTTGGCTAGATATCTGACTGCTGAGCCAAAGGTCCCGGGTTCGATTCCCGGTGGAGACACAATTTTTAATTGTGTTTTCAGTCTGGATCTGTGAGACGATTAATATCGTAAGTCTCCAGAATGTTGCAACTTGTTATTGGGTGTGTGTTAAATTAATATTTGACATAGTACCTGTTAGTTGCCCGAGAAGCAATATTAAATAAATAAATCATTGGCAAAAATTATTCTATCTTTTGCGAACCTCATGTTACTCAGAACTTCGCCATTGATGTTAACACCTTTGTCACTCCAATCGAGGTTTTTCAATTATTATCTAAAATCTTTATTATATTTCAATTTCTGACCAACATCACAATACAAAGTTTGAATGCAAATTCGTCCATTGTACATTGTTTATCTTTACAATAAATATTCCAGTTCTATCATCTTGTGTCCCAAAATGTTGCCACGGGTAAATTTGTTTTGTTTCCTTTGTATTCAAGTTACTATTTGACCCATATAAACTAAACAACTCCTAATTTTATTAATTTTAACCCTCATAAGTAGATGTAGCTTTAATTCATTTTATTTATAACCCATATAGGTAGATATATAAACTTCTTGGACATATTATATTATAATTAACATACATATAGTATGTAACTGGATGAAAAATATCTCTTTGGGGTCATATTCAAGATGCAACTTTTCGGTCGCGTATAAAATATGTGTTTAATAGTGTTCACAATAAATTTTCATTTTGAATACAACTTTAATATTTTATTATTCGAAAGCATTTTACGAATAATTTAAATAATTTTTATTTTTTAATAATTAATATACCTTGTAGATATACCTACACACGAATTGGTTGTAGTCGACGCTTTACTATCCACTAACTCAAAAAAAAAATTTAAATAAAATATAATATCAAATCCGGAGGTACTCAGAAGCGCAAACGTCGAGCACGAGCTAGTTGACACAATTAAGCGGCGAAAGACATCATATTTAGCACGTTCTGCGAGGCAAAAAGGCTGCTCCAACTGATTATGAAAGGCAGAACGCAGGGACTCCTCAGAATAGGAAGACATCAGATGTCATGGCTCCGCAACATTCGTGAGTGGACCGGCATCAGAGACGTCGTCGGCAAATTGTTCCGGACGGCGACGGATAGAGATGCCTTCTCAGCAGCAACCTGGGGGGCATGTCTGGTCCAATCGGCGACGTCAAAATCCTCGTGATTACCCATATCATGGATATAATTATCATATGGAGTTCTATGACATCTAAATATATTATAGAACTCCATATAATAATTATATCCATGATATGGGTAATCGTGAGGGTCTTGATTTCGCCGGTTCGACCAGACTTGCCCCCCTAATATGACACGAAGGACAAGAAGAAGAATAAAATAAAAAAAATCAATATCATAATTTTCCAAGTTGACAAATACTGAATATATTTTATATATTTTTTTACGTATTTTAAAAACAAAATTTGATTTAATTATTTTCAGAAGATTATTTATCTCATAAATTGGCATTAAAGTCATTTAAACGTAAATCTTGACATATGTTTTATATTTTAAATAAATTCATTCTTTGAAATTAATTATTTACGATTTATGTAAGATATCAGTCCGAATTTTTTTGTTTAGTGTTAAATACATTTATAACATAAAGTTAGGTACGAATATTTTTCCAATGTGTAACAAGAACCATGATATGAACCATTATATATGTTTTCGATAAAACTGGAGGCAAAATTAATGTGGTTTCTTCGGTAAATTGAAACCGATTGATGACTCAACATTTGTCAATGTATATAAGATTATTTATCAAATATCAACGCGATGCATTAGATACCTAACCTTACACACAATCAAATAATGAACTAGGCAGCAAAACTGCACAATAGATGTTTTAAGGGGGCATATAAACCTAAACACCCCAATTTGAAACCAATTTTCTCAAATATGTTAAACAGTGTGTTAATGTTCATCACATAATTTTGAAATTCAGCATAAATTATTGTTCAGACAATTTTTTAAAAAAAAAGGTACATTATAATTTTACAACAATTAATGGCTTCAAATTACCGTTATTATTATTATTATAATAATATAATATATATTTATATCATAATCGTTAGTAAAAAAATAATTCTACAACATATACATTTTAATAATTCATATATTAAATAAATTATAATCGGTTATTGTAAGATGGTATTCAATTTCTACATAAATGTAAATCTAATCTTTTTCCCCGAGAAATTGAATATTGGCGTCACAAAATATGACATCAAAAAATTATCTACAGACAGAATAACTTAAAATATTACAATAAATTAAATTTCTATCTTTCTGTATTATTAAATACAGAATATTAAACGTTCCAAGGAAGCGACGCAAGAATTGAATAACTAATATTAAAATGTTATAATACTTATACGTTCATACAAATTGAAATAATCTTCCAAATTATATATTTCCATATTCCCGGGAATAAACATTTAATGAAATCCTCTTGATTTCCCTGACAAGACGTATTCCCATTTAAAGTTAGTTATAGTACAGAGTTAGAAAATATTTATTTCCATTAAAAGTTTTGCATGAAGGAGAAAACACTTAGATGATTTGGAATACAACGGAAGAGTAGTAATGCGATAATAACAACTTCCTTGAAATTTTATTATTATTTACTTCGTGATTATTATTATTTTAACATTTGTTGTTTGTTTCTGGAAGCTTTTTGCCAACAATTTCATTTCGCGAACAACTTCTGCTGCTTGTTGTCAATAAACTCTCTATTTGAATTGCCATTGTATGTATCTCAACAAACATGTTCAAACTAAGATAATAATAATATAATTCCAGAGATAAAATATGAACATAATGATATCAAAAGAATAGCAAACGATAGCGTTAGTGAACACTTTATATACCTTTTAATTCAATTTTACTTTTCTGTCCGTATACTGGAATTTTGCCATAGGCAGCCTTCGGAAAGAATATGGACAGCATGCATATAAAATAATATGGACAGCCTTCGGAAAGCTTAGTCATATAATGAGAAACAAGGATATCCCCATTAATTTAAAAAGGAAAACATATTAAGCATGCATCTTGTCTGTGATGACATATGGTTTGGAAACATATCCTTGACCATAAATACTATCCACAAATTGAAAGCGGTAAATGTTGAGCTTAAGTCTGAGTGATGAATTACAAACACGGAAATCAGACGCCGAACAAAAGTCGCCGATATCATGGAACGGACCGCAAAATTGAAATGGCAATGGGCAGGACACGTGGTCAGACAGCCAAAGTTAAGATGGACTCCCAAAGTCTTAAAGTGGAGGCCATGGGAAAACAAAAGGGGTGTCGGTCGACCACAGAAGAGATGGGCCGACGATATTGTTGTGGTCGCCGGAAAGAAATTGATTGAATCGGCACAGGATAGAGAAAAAATGAGACAGATGGGAGGGGCCTACATCCGGCAGTGGAGGGAAGGCTAGGAAGAAGAAGAAGAAGTGAATATAACAAATATATACTATAACGATGAAACTGTAATTGACGTGTTAAAATATATATAATTTTTTAAAATTTTGATGCCTGTTATCTCCGAAAGCGTGTAATCGTTGTTACCTACTGTGATATCGTTTTACCCCAAAAACGTTTTTCCGTGAATTCTCAGATGGAATCCTGGGAGGCAAATCTGATCCAACAGGCGAAATCGAAACTCTCGTGATTACCCATATCATGGATATAATTATCATATGGAGTTCTATGACATCTAAGGGTAATCGTGAGGGTTTTGATTTCGCCAGTTGGACCAGACTTGCCCCCCTGGTATTTAAATCAAAATTATGTACTCTCATTTTTCTCTATGTACATAACTATTTATGGCTTTGTGTTGCTTTATGTAGGTAATTGATGGGACTAAATCTCCCACTAACCACATCAGTACAATGGAAATGATCAAAATGATTCATACAAAAAATATAATGCCTATCTGTTATTTGATAAGTCGCGTTCGATTGTTACAGGTTACAGCATATTAGTAATTCCCAGGACATTTTCATTGGATACAAAATGACTTCACCGCTTACATAAGACACCAAGCTTGGTATGTATCTGTGAATACATATTCGGAGGTGCGGTGTTAAATTTTTGTGAATTATTCTGGTCTCGCATTACTCGCAAGTTGGGCGGAAGGTTTGTGGCCCCTTACAGACGATTAGCCCGTCTTAATCTGCCCCATCCTGATGTGGCTCTGAATTCAAATGACCCTTTAACAGATGCCCGTTTCAAAAGATAGATTAATCCAACTTCAAAATTTTACTTAAAAATAAACAGCAAACGTTACACGAGCCTAAATACGAATTTACAAATTGTTAGGTTCGTGACTCGGTTGAAAATTAGAGAATACCAGATTGTATATTACAAGATTCATTAAGTATATTTTTTGCTGAAAATATTTTTTTATTCAAGTTTTAAAATAAACTTAGAAGTCGCAGACCATATATGAATACTCTAAGAAATAAATGTAAAGATAAATAAATCGGCTGACACTTTATACCCGTCGGTTTTTAAATCGTATTGTATAAAAGTAAGGTATACTTGATGGTCTACAGTTCTTTTACAATGTATTCCAGTGGGATTAAGTGATTTATACGAATAATCCTCCACAAGAACTCATTTAGAATATCAAATTGGTTTTGAAAGAAAAATGTCATTAAGCTGTTCCCACGTAAAATAAAAGGTTGCATCAATAAACCATACGCCTAAAAAAAAACTTACAGTATAAATGATCGAAATGTGTCTAAAAACTGAGATATGTGAAAGTGTGAATGAGAGCGAGACAGCATGAAAGACAGCTAGTTCACCTACATTGTACATAGCTGTCGTATATTGAGTATATCCTATATATTGTGATGAATTGAGTTCCCTATCAATCCAATTTTTAAAAGTTCTATATAATATGTTAATCATCATCAGTTGTAGTGGTTAGTCGATAGACTATTGTTGATCCTGGATGTGATTCCCAGCAGAGGAAAAACTTTTTTAAATCATTAATTTCTCGTGCAATTACAGATTCTCTGAGCTGATGAGACTGGTATGTTGGAACAAATTTGGAAATAAACTCGTCATTTGTGCAGATTCCAAAAAAGTATTCTTAAATATTTGCCCACTTCAGGATATAAGCCCATTTCTTTAACTCCACTTCTCTCGATCCTGTTCAACTCCCAACTACTTGCGTCCAACGAATAACTTACTGGAGTCTACCAATCTTTAAGATGGCCGCTCTTGCTACTTGGTCTGCACTCTATAAGTTTTTTCGCCTATTTACTGTCCTTCATTTTTGCAATGAGTCCCAAATTGCAATTTGAAAAAAAAAACCTTTTTTCATTTCAAGAAACAAATCTGTTTTTGATGTTAGTAATTTACACGAATGCTGAGTATGAACTTGGAATATCAGAATAACCATTCTATATTACCAATCAATCACCTACCTTATACTTATCAGAAATATCACGACATCAAATATTTGAAATTTATAAATAATTTGAAAATTAAATTGATTTTTAATTTCTAACTACTTTGACACGAACCTTTCATATATACTGTGATGTACTTTGAATATATGTATTTATGAGAAACTACCGAGTGTATCATCATCTCTTCTACACCCCAATTAAGGATATTTTACATTATTTGAAACATCACAAGGTTTACAATCCGGAATCGCGTTTGTCGAAATATACTCGTATATACTTAGTACTTATATAGTATCGACTCTCTCTCGACAGGAAAATTGGTAAACGCAAGCAGTCTTGTTACTGCTGTTTTATGTAATATAGCAAAAATCGTAACCATGGCGAGAAAAAAGGACGAATTCGCAGAAGAATCGACAAAACATCGTGGTTGGCAATAACTCTTTGCCATCTTTTCTTGGAAGTAACAGCTGCAGATGTTACAGATTCGTGTCATGAGATCATGACCACTGTTTTACGTTTAGACGACAATATATATTTGAGATTTCTGGCATGAGAGTTAAGTTTGATGACATACTACCACGGATGTTAGTACTAGTTAGTAATGTGAAAAAGGTAAGTCTGGCCACTGATTATCAGTGTGCATCCTCTGTATAGGTGAGAATCGCAGATTTAACATTATTTCAATGTAATTTGTACCTGTAAAAACGTCCGTTTTTAAATAAAAATAAATATTTAAAAAAAGAAGAAGAAGAAGTTTTTGTCCGAAATCTTTCCGAGTGTACGGTGAACAAAACACTAAGTTTCATTGTAATCAAATGGATGGTATAAGAAAACAAAAAGGACTTACAAAGATATAAGTAATATAAAAATCTAAAATTTTTACAATTGTTATGGCATGGAGACGACCACACTAACAACAAAAAGCATACACAAACTGAAATGTACGCAGCGGGCCATGGAGAAACAGATGCTCGGCGTGAGCCTTCGAGATAAATTAAGAAACGAAGAAATAAGACGCCGAATATGTAAGAGTCACAGATATTATGGATCGAATTGCAAGGTTGAAGTGGCAATGACAGGGGGATACTAGTGGGCACCCCAGAATTGACAGGGGTATACAGTGGAGGCTCTGGACCAAAAATAGAAGTGTCGGAAGACTCCCCCAAAAGCTGGTCCGATGACATAGTTCAGTAAGCTGGAAGGACCTGGATGCGAAGGGGGAGAGACAGAGACGAATGGAAACGAATCGAAGAGGCCTACATCCAGAAGTGGAGGGAGGAAGGCTAAAGAAGAAGAAGGTAGGTACGTAGTTAAGCAATGAGGTTCAACACGTCGCTGGTAGCCATACATTACAGAATATGACATCGCTTGTTACCCTCCATTGTGGAATGAGAATATTTATTTTTAATATTGACTCATCTATCGTGAATAGGTATTTGTATTTGAGTAATGTTTTTATAGAAATAAGAGGAACGGTTCTGTGACACGTAAGTAAGACAATTCTTCATGTGGTATTATCTGGTGTTGTCAGTTGTCACTCAAAACGCTTAGTTTTTGTGTATTCCCTATGTACTGCTCAACCATTTATTATATTCCTATCAACAGCGCGGCGTTTCACTTGAATTATTATTGTTGTGAAACATTACCACGTATGTTGCATACGTAATTCTGTCATCCCACTGAGAGACACAGGTCTGGAATTGAAACATAAAAACATTGAGCGAAAAGGTTTCATGAAACTCGGTTTACTAAGGCTGACCTTTGTATTCTTCATGGGCTAATAGGTATTACAAAAACGATTTCCAGACAAGAACAAGCAACCCTGCTCCTTTCAATACACTTTCTGAAAATGTACAATCATTCTATAGACTCTTTGGCAGATATTACAAACATAACATCTTAGATAATGTTTTCTATAGTTTTTTTTTTCAAATATTTAAATTGAGAGGAAGTAACATTGTCAAACGACAAATTTTTATATTTACTGGTATTTTTATAGGTACTGGAACAAATTATACAAAATCTTCCATTTATTTTATTCGAAGATGACACCTTCAGTATGATATGGGTCCCTGGTAACGTTTCACAGTAGTTGTTAGTAGATGTTGAAGGATACAAATAATAAATTCCGCTCTTCTGTGACGTAGGTCCCCCGTGCCATTGTATATATCCGTGTGTTGCCATCAGCGAAAAATAATCTCAGAAAAATGGTACTTGCCTCTTTAATAATATCTAACCATGCGTTCCCTTTTTCCACTGGTTCCTAATCCATGTGTATTTATACCAAACTCACAATGTGACGTTCGTGTGTCATGATTTGGCAATCAATCAAAACAGGCCAAGCTCAAAAATCTTTCGGTTATTGGTCAATTTACTTGTCTTCCAAAATAATCCATTACTGTTTTGGAACTCATCAATAAATAAATCATAATATTTTTAATGAAATGATAATAACACAATAAAAAAATATTGTTGAATATATTGCTTATTAAATTAATGTAAATTGTTTAAAAGAACTGAAATGGTTTATAAATTATTCTCAAAAGGTATATATTAATAAAGAAGATTTACGAAATATATCAGGCCCCAAGCATCTCAACGCATTTAAAACTGCTTAGGCTGAGATGGGTTGGATACGTACAAAGAATGCCAGAATCACCTGTCCCCAAAAGAATACTGAACGGACATCCAGGTGGAAGAAGATGAATGGGAAAACCCAGGCTGAGGTGGGAGGATGAGGTCAGGAGGGATGCAGAGCAGCTCCTTCAGGTGACAGGCTGGAGGACGGCAGCCTAGGACAGAATGAGTTGGAGGCAAAAGTTGGAGGTAAAAAGTTTATACATAGTTTTTGAAAAATTTGGTTTATAACTTTATTCTTGTATATACCCATTGTAAATATATAATGTAAACTATTAGTTCTGTAAATCTATGATCAATACCACTCCAAATTTTTCCCATTCCTATTCATAGTCCTGCCCTTTTTCCTAGCTTGTCCATTGTTTAACTAATTTTGACTGATCTTATTTTTATTGTTTCTTAATCTTTCTTTGTCTTTTTTGTTTTTCGTTTTCGTAAGGTCGTAATTTAGTGATTGGTGTTACTATTTTGGTTTTTAAATTTAATAATTAAATTTGAATTTATATGTTTATTCAAAAAAAAACTGTTTGTAACCTTAAATAAATAAAAATTTATTTTTTAGATGTTTATAAAAGTAAAACACTTTTTTGATTCTACATGAATTTACTTTATGCGTTAGGCCTGGGCATTTAGGGCAGTTGTTTATTTTTTTTTCATAATATATTAACCAAGGTCCTTTGATTATATAAAACTTAAAATTTTGCAATACTATAGGTTGCGTCATAATATTGTGTTCTTCCGAACTCCAACTATTCTGCTTCAATCTTTCTTGAAACATCTTACCCTTGATTTTTTTTTCTAAAATTGATATATTTTACAACGAAATATAATCTCGAGTAGACTAAATACTTTGCTCAAGATAACTAAATATTTATTTTAATTTAATTCTAAAATACGCCCGAAGCTTTCGAGTAAATTTGAATTATGTTACTGAATCAAAAAGGACATCACATCACCCTTTTGCAATATACAGCTCCATCCGACCAGCTTGTATTGTGTCTGAATTATCCAAAACTTTTTTATTCGTTTTTAATTCTTCTAATCAAAATCAATGACGGAATATTCTCGATTTCTCGCGACCTCAAAATCTTATTGTACCTACCCTTTTTATAAGTGATCATCATTCGGTTCGTGCAATGTTAGGTACCTATCTAATAATAAATTCCACCATCCCTCAAATCCATTATTTTATTTGATTTATTGCCAAATCTTTGATTCTTGTTATAAGGTAACGTCTCAACTTAGTGAGATTGTTCGTTCACATTTTTGGAAACATTTTGTCACTCGTGCGTTAAAGGAAATCTTTGAAATTGAATCACACTCGCCCTTTATTTTCTCCCTTTTGTTTTCCTTTCCTAACCCTATTACATATATCTGTCCATTTCTAAGCCTCCAACCCAATCCTGCGATATGGTCAATTGAACTGAATTTAAAGAACACAGTATTGTGAATAAAATCCATGCAGTATTTGAATCAAAAATTGACTTTGAAATATCCACTACACGTGCTAGTGATGAAAATTCACGTGGGAATATGAACATGTTAAAATACACAAAGTATTTGTAAGAAGTCATGTCCATTAAGGTAGCAAAAATAATACAATTCATAAATATTACGAATATATCCTCTTCTTTCTTATGTATATCTGAAAGATCTGTTTGTACCGCTGTATCTGGGAGGTCGGCTGCCAACTATCTCGACATCTTTTCGGCAATTCTGGTGCCTGGTGGGTCTTTTGCTTTCAGGGTTCCCATGAAGCATGATCCGAGTATAATCAATTTCAAATCACTTATGTCAACTATCTATATACTACTTTATAATGGTAAATTTGAGTGCCTTGTAAATATAAATAAATATGTATTAGTTTAAATACTGTGTAACTCGTGGGCTATACCTGCGATTATATATAAAATATTGTTTATTTCAAGTTTGAGAAGGAATATAACGCTAAACCTAGTGACTGAAAACATGATATTTATATTAAAACCGCTTATTGCTCTATTTATACGTGATTTAAACTATCGGATATCCAAAATTTGTTGATTTTTTGTATGTTAATAACAAATCTGACTTGAAATGAAAAACAATTATTGGTTATTCACTTAGATTTTATGCACTCTTAAAGCACATAAAATATTTACTTCTCTACGACTCATACATAGTTATGGAGTAATTTTAAAATAACGTTTTAATAAAAGATTTTTTGAATGTTTTTTTAGAGGAATTCATCCTGAATTTTGAAATTGTGTAACGAATATACACTAGATGAATGTTGAGTATACTTATGGTATTTTTTTTTAAACACACTGTTTTTACATATATGAGGAATTTGATTTCAAATTAGGGTATTAGGGTGATTTATATGCCCCCTTAAAGCGTAGTAGTTAATATAAATTATTTATGTTTTATTCCAATTTAAAATTAAAAAAAGGAATTTATGTGAATAAACCAAACTTTGAAAATGAAGCATCGACTTGTAAATTAAAATAATTTATTGATCATCACAAATATGTGATTTGTTTAGTGTTGCATATAATGTTTGGGAATCGCTGATTTACATACATATATTTTCCTTTAATATCTCGTTTTTTATTTCCATTCCAACGGGCCACGGATTGATTTACGGTTAATGTTGTGAAAACCGTGAAATTGGACATGTTTATTCACTAAAATATCAAACAAAGGTGGTAGTGCAAGGAAAATATGTCCTTATTTCAATATACGCAAGGATCCGATTGGTTTGAAATATTGAAAATACAAAATTGTTATCGATAAACGGTTCACGAATGCTTGAAAATAGTCAAAAATATGAAACGCATTTTTCATTTTTCTAATCTTTGTAGGTACCAAAGACCTTATTACTTTAGTATATATGTAAGGTCTTTGGTAGGTACCTACTAAAAGTATGTATATAGTTTACCCAGTTCCACGCGGCAATTATTGGAAATTTTTCAATTTATAGTTTTACTCGGATTTGTGTAAAAGAAAATCAATTTCTTTATTGACGAAGAACAAAACGTATGTTAAAGTAAGGCATGTTCTGATGACGAATGTAGATGGAAGTGAACTCGAGGTACTAAATCCCTCCAATTTCTTAACGATTCACCGAATATTATTTGATACTTTATATCATTTCGGAATCGATTGTCGAAAGTAAGGCATGTTCTGATGACGAATGTAGATGGAAGTGAACTTGAGGTACTAAATCCCTCCAATTTCTTAACGATTCACCGAATATTAGTAGATACTTTATATCATTTCGGAATCGATTGTCGAAAGTAAGGCATGTTCTGATGACGAATGTAGATGGAAGTGAACTCGAGGTACTAAATCCCTCCAATTTCTTAACGATTCACCGAATATTATTAGATACTTTATATCATTTCGGAATCGATTGTCGAAAGTAAGGCATGTTCTGATGACGAATGTAGATGGAAGTGAACTTGAGGTACTAAATCCCTCAAATTTCTTAACGATTCACCGAATATTGGTAGATACTTTTTATCATTTCGGAATCGATTGTCGAAAGTAAGTCATGTTTTGATGACGAATGTAGATGGAAGTAAACGTAATGAACTAAAACCCTCAAATTTCGTGATGAAATATTTAGAATACAATCTCAGCATTATTGTATTCTAAATCTGTAATCTCAGCATGATTGTATTCTAAATCTGTAATCTCAGCATGATTGTATTCTAGATCTGTAATAAAAAAATATCCTAAAAATGTGCGAATTCAAAGCTCTTCACTATATCCCCTTGGGTTAGTGAGGAGTAAAAATACGATAATGAACTGTAACTTTTAACATTTTTTCGAAATCAAAATTCCTATATGATTCGATTATAAAGTTTCGTTAGGTTTGTCGACCCCCGTCCGAGACTTGCAGGGTCCCATCTGCTTCCTGATCCCTGACTTTATAGAATGTTCGGAACCCTAACGACCAATTAGCTACAAGTGCCGTGTAAACAACTTCCAAACTGGGATTTTTGGAAAGCTACCCACAAATAACCCATGAACCAAATCTAATGTCCGATTTTTCCACAAATTTAGGATCCTCGTATGACATATTCACCGCTCGTAAATTCATCGATACGTCGCTAACATTTAATTTGTTAAAAAATTATCACTAATATATAAATAATATTGAACAAATTATTACATACACATAATATGAGAAGTAACAAAAGAACAAACGATAACATAATTCGACAGCGTGTAAGTCATAATTTAATTTAATGCTTTCTTTTAAATACCTACTTTAAAAAGTCATTAATGCTGCACATTTGAATTCTGCTTCCGTTACTCATTTTTAAAACTAAATAAAACTCATACGTTTGTTCATTTTTTTTTTAAATGGTGTTAAGTCATACATACATACATACCATCTCGCCATATTCCTAACGGGGTAAGCAGAGAGAACCGAGCGCCATACTCCTCTTTTTTTTGCACACATTCCTAGCTTCCTTTACAACCATGCGTCGTCTCATACATGCTCGTTGATTATTCAAGCTTTTTATAATTTCCTTCTTTCAAAATATCATTCACATGGTCATGCCATCCCTTTCTGGGGCGGCCCCTGCTATTCGCTCCATCTCTTACAACCATGTACCTATATTTTTTTGGTCAGTCGTTCAACATTCATTCTTTCAATATGTCCAAACCACCTCAAGGAATTCACTTTCATTTTACTTATAATACTCTTCTTCATCTTGCATTCTCTCCTTGTGTCTTCGTTTTTATTCAATCATATATCGTTCTATTACAAACGATTCTATCATATATCGTTCTATTACATACGTGTGAAGTCATCATAATAGTAAACAATATATTATGATGACTTCAGACCATTTTATTCAAATCGAAACGACACGATATTGAAAAAGGGAAAACCAATTAAAACCCTTATTTGAGTCTTTGTTGGGATGGTTTGGTGTCCCAGTAAAGTACAAGCGTTTCGGCTTTTAAAAATAACTTCAAATTACAGAGTATTCATTTCTTTCAGCTAAAAACACAACTAATATATTTTATAAAAAGAGACGATTTAGACTGATATAAATACATCAACCTTAGATATGTCGATGGCAGAGCGGTTAGCGCGCTGGGCTAGTAATCCAGTGGTCGCGAGTTCGAATCCTGTCTCGACCGATTTCATTCACCTATACAAGCATTTATGCTTAATTTAGGATGTTGAAGATGTATATTTACTTGTTGAACAAGGACTTATTGATTTAAAAAATGACCTTGTATTTAATTTTATCAACAAATCACGCAAATAAATCTTCTAAAGATCTATGTAAAGATAAATTTCGATCATCCTTGAGTATATTAGGTACTATTCTTCTTCACGCTCACTTTGTAGATCTGTTTTTTCTTCACAAATTTGTTCTTTCTGAGAAAGCGAATATCCAACTTTCTCTCCATCTTTTTGGTGCACAGATAGAATGTATTTTTGACAATTTTTAAATACCTAATATAAAATGGATGTCATATTTTCATGGTGTCTTGTCAGAATCCAAGTTAAGATGTGATTGATATGGATAAGGTTCTATACTAGAGTAATCAAGCAACCCATACGCCATTACGGAAACCCACAGAATTACCTAATAAATCTCTTTTATATATAGGTTTAGATAAAATACATACTCCTCTAACAAATTGCTACAGCATCTGCTAATACACAATCTTGTAATACATACAATTAATCCCCGTCATATATATTTAGTTATTCACTTTCTACTAACATTACTTTACAATCAAAAAAATATTATGTTAATCGAATATTTTTAAAATTTGCATATAGCAATCATTGGATTTTTTCCTTGTCAGGAGTCAATGATATTTGTGACAATTTTTAAACATCTCAATAGAGACGAAGTTGGATTATTATAGAAGAACCAGGAACTCAAGACATCTACAGGGCTAACGACTTGTCATCGGCTGGTTCACGCGATCACTTTATACGCTTGCGCAACGTTCACCAATTATGCCTTCTTATTGAGTTCCCTTATCAATTCAATTTTTTTTTAAGTTATATATATATTTCAATCGGAATGGGACACTTGGCTGCGGCCACTTGGGTGCGGGACACTTGACTGCGGGACACTTGGCTGCGGCGGACACTTGGCTGCGGGACTTTTGGGTGCGATGGACACTTGGTTGCGAGCCCACTTGGTCGCGAATTCAAAAATATTTTTTCTGCTTTGGAATGAAGTGTTTCATACTGATTTTTGTAATGCTCTTTATATATATGTAGTTGATATACAAGTATACACAGACATTTAAAATATAAAGATATAATATTTAAGTTTAAAAGTATAAAGTAAAAACAAGGTTATTTAATGAAATTATTTTTCATACGACAATTTTTTATACCCATGCCTACATGAAAAGTGAATTATATTTTTTTTTCGAAATTTGATGTGATAACAAAAAAATCTCATATTTATACTCCTAGTATGAAAAATAATTTCACTTAATAAACTTGTTTTTACTTTATACTTTTAAACTTAAATATATCTCTCTATATTTATATGTCTGTGTATACTTATATTTCAACTACATGATATATATAAAGAGCATTACAAAAATTAGTAAGAAACAATTCATTCCTAAGCAGAAAAAAATATTTTTGAATTCGCGACCAAATGGGCTCGCACCCAAGTGTCCCGCAGCCAAGTGTCCGCCGCAGCCAAGTGTCCCGCAGCCAAGTGTCCCGCACCCAAGTGTCCCGCAACCAAGTGGCCGCAGCCAAGTGTCCTAGACCGTATTTCAATATATAGAAGTAATATTTAAACCAGTCGATGACATGTTGTAAGCCCTGTAGGTGCCTTCATTTCCTGGTTCTTCTATAATATTCCTACTTCGTCTCAATTGAGATGTTGAGAAATTGTCAAATATAATATAATGTTAATTTAGCAATTCATTTTTACTTTCCACTACTATGGAGAGTCATTCTCCAGGTCAGAACGTGGAGTGGCATAAGTGGAAGTCACTAATCAGACTGAGGACGGGCGTTGGGAGAACGCTGGATAACCTATCTACATACACGGGGCTTCCTGCAACAGAGAATTCCAACGACATGTTACTGTGGATTGTCCAGCTCAAGTCCAGTCAACTGCACCACGCACGATCTTATGGTGGGCAATGATTGTGCTATTGAGATTGCTAGGCACTGGCAGAAGATTATTTAAATGCGTTACTGACACGATAGAAGAAGAAGACTACTATGGAAACATGATTTCACAATTTCGAAGCATATTTTTTACATAAATTTCTCAACGAGTATGATATAGAGAGTGCACACTATCAGCGGTACTAATAACATTTTCGTTAAAACTCGTTTTAGCCAACTAAACCTCGCACTACGTAAACCACGTATTAGGCACTAATTCGTGGTTTAGTGGGTTCTTACTAATAATGTAAAAATGTACAAGGACTAAGTAAACCATGGAATACGGAATGAATGTTGTGTGAACGCAGCCATTTAACGGGAATTTCGGAATTTTTCTTTACTTTATGCTATTATTTGTTCATTCTCTATGACTTTATTAGCCGTAATCTATGACATCTATCGAGAATCATCGTATTTCTATGTTTGTCATTGTTTGTTTACTGCATGTTTGATGGTTTACTGTTTATGTATCGTCACGTTTTGGTTGAATTCCCAATGATTTAACTTATTACAACATAACTTATTACATTTATTTTAAAACAATTGTCAATGGAAAATAAATATCTTCATTTATTTGCCTTCTTCCAAATAAATCTACGAGATGTCTAACTCCTGCCTGTGAAAATCTGTACTTTCTTCTAAAATTAATGTCGTCGTAATCAACAAACGGATTACAACGCACCTATGAAAACACCTTATAAATTTTGCGTCATCAAAAAACTTTCCACCTGCTCAATTTCTTGAAACGATCTTTCAAAATCGCCGATTCTATAATCAAACAGATTGTTGTCCACAATAAAAAAAAGTATTTCTTTAAAAATGACAAAATACAATACGCGCGGTCTATTTGACTTTTGACAGCTCACGAATTCACTATTGCTATTCCACCACTAAACTAGGGGACCGGATGGTTTAGCGTTACCATGGTGATATAAACCATGGAATAAAATAGAAGTTTTAAAACTTGGTTATTAGTAAGATTTTTGGCCGTTAGGTTTTAGTCACTCTATTCCATAGTTCAACCTCGCTACTTTTTCGTTATTAGTACCGCCGTATGAGTTTCGTCTCAATGTATGGCATACGGCTTAATATTTTTTTGTCTCCTCTCTACAGCCCAAACTATAAGTCCGATCGACTTTATATTATTTACATCATTTGTGTAAAGTACATAGACCTAGAGCTGATTTGTTTTCCATAGACAACCGTTAATTTCTTCTCTATGATTGATATCATAATTTACGTTGTTTTTTGTGTTCTGTCTACAGACTAAACTATAACTTTTGATCCGCTCAATTTACAGAGCCCAAAATTTCAGAATATATAAATAGTTATAGGCCTACAAAACATTTATACTCAAAATTGAATTTTTGTTTCAGTCAAGGGTTATCAACTTTTTACTTTATTTTTCCATATATCTCGGAAGCCATAAAAGCTAGAATACTTAATATTGGTACCTATAAATATAGAAAAATATAAAATCTTAATTTGTTTTTTGAAAAATATTTTTTTATGATAAATTTATGTGTTTAACTGCCAATATTTCCAAAGATTTTAAGAATATCGAAATAAGCCGAAACAACCCAACTAGATAATTTAATTTTCTATAAAAAAATACTAACATTGTAGAAGTACATCTTACATTTTTTTATAAAAATTGAATTTATTGACGACATCGCTTCATACAATTTGTATAGTAGTCGCCCATACACAATATCTAAGAAGACTTAATAGTTTGATACTCCAAACATACATACATACCATCATGCTGTTTTCATATTCTGGATAGGAAAAAAAGACTGACCTCCATACTATCCTATCTTGACATACATACCTAAATGTGTTGTATAGAAAACAAAATATCTTAAAATATTTAATAATTTGTATTTATGGGTTTATAGTTTGGTACATACTCTTCAACTTTACATACCACCGCGATCGACAGTTGGATCTCATGTATTACATGCAACTAATAATAATAATAAAACTTTAGTAGCTTAAATATTATAAGCTAAAATAGAATTAAAAAAAAACAACTGTAAGTTCGTTACTTCGCAAATCTTCGAGAACTGTAGAGGATATGCACATTGAAGTTATTGAGATTAGCGGTAATTTCTATATGAAAAATATAAACTGTTTAGCCGCTTTATCAGTGAATCAGTAAATGATCAAATTTGAATTTGATAGATTTTTGAAAATAGTTGTGTAGTAAAATAGTGTCATATTTTTTTTTCTTCTATGTTTATTAGATTATTATTATATTAAATATATTAATTTGTTAGAAATACAAATGAGCAATCGGACTGAATTGTCCATTCCACCGTAAGTGATCTAAGGTTTAGTAGTCGAAATCCTATAATTCGGATGTAAATCGAGTTCCCAACAAGTCACCTAATCGAAGCCAGTATTTAACTATAGGAATTCCAACAAAGTTTCCAGATTAATTTGGAATCGAGACTATTAGATAGGTTCTGCTGCGAAGTGGACGCGAACAATCCACTAATCCTAATTATTTCCTCTGGACTGGAGTTTACAGGCGTTCACTCAATATGTTTGTTATTGATGGTCAAGCTCTAGACCAAAATATGGTGGATTTGGTCTCGCAGTTACAATATGATCTTGAATTTAATTTTTGTATTAAGATTTGTGAAGTAACTTTATTGAAACTAGAGATTATCTTATCGGACACACAGGTTTTTCAAAAACGTATATTTCGTGTTAACACAAATAAACAAATCATATTTCATAGTTTTGGTATTAAAAAATAGATCGGTGTTAAAGAATTTCAGCACATGTATTTCTGGAGCTTAACATTATTCCATTTTGTTACTAAACTCCAGCTGAGGAAGAAAACATTAATCTCCGAAACCGGTCGAGTTGACTATTGCAAAATGTGTTTGAATTTTTTTTTAATTATTTTATTATAACTAATATTTCAAGGAAAACTTATTAATTACGTCATAAATGTAATGTGATAGATTTTAATAAGTCATAAAAACTTTTTTAACAGCATTTGGAATTACACGAATAATTCATTCCCATGTGGCAATTTCTTCCAACTAAACAGCGTTTCCAACCCAGAGAAGCAATATTTGCGTGAAAAATGAATTTTAATAAATTTTTCCCCTGCTGGGGATCGAACCCAGGACGCCCGTATAGAAGCCAAACTATGTATAATTTAATATTTTTTTTAGTCAAAAAAACAATTGATAATAGATGGGTGGTGACAGCGGTTAACGCACTGGGTTGGTAATCCAGTAATGGCAGTAATCGAAAGTTCGAATCCTGCCACGACCGATTTCATTCACCTATAGTCAGAAGCGGAATTGCTTATAGAAGCCGAAAATCTTGGCTTGCCTATGAATATTATTTTAAGAAATTCAAGACCCAATATTTTTTTTCTGATTTATTGAAACCATACTAAAAGATAAAATATTGAATCGTATATAGATATGAATCTTGACAGGGCCACAAATCTAAATATTATTTTGACGTTTGATTTTAAAATATTTTCATGACCACTCAAAAGAACAACGATGCTAAAAAACATAAAATTTTCGACTGTTCCCAATTTTCTTTCAGGGTTTGCCGAGTCCGAAGGTTCTAAGCACGCCCCTGCCTATAGTACGAGCAATTATGCTTAGTTTAGGGAATGTATGAGGATGTATATGTACTTGTACAAGGACATATTCATTGTTTAAAAAAATGAAAATTACTTTCTTTTTTCCAGTTCTTCTGAGAAACATTTGTAATAGATTAATGATTTGAAGGACAAAGGAGACGAGAGAGAGGTAAAAAAAGAATCAAATTAAAAGTTAGAATTTGACCTCTGAGGATTTGTAGGTAATATTCATGTTAATTATTAATTTTCGATTTAACTTGTAATTTGAACAAGATTGTAAGGTCTGCTAATCAACTACTCCAAAATTTTATTTTGAACTGGTCCTACGTCAAAAGTAATCAAAATTAACAAATCTCAAAGAAACTCTTTAACCGAGTTAGGTATAACCAATAATTTTAATGAAAACTTTCACATCCTACTTCTTCAAAGAGAAATTTGTGCTATTCAATTTTATATAAGACTCGAATTCGAAATAAATTTATAAGAAATAAATTATGTAAATAAAATGAAGATTGAACAGCTTTAACAATAATTGTTTTAATCAAAATAAAATTTTAATCAATTGAAATCAAAAAATATCTAATACAACTTGGATGTTCAAACAATATTAAAATGTGGTCGTAAAAAAAGATAACCGCTATGCACAAAAACTTAATCAGTTATTATTTAATCAATCTTAAAGGCTGATCAATTAATATTCAATCAGTCCTTAATTAACGGGTTATTTTTAATAGACACTTTCAGTGTAATTTATAAACGTGGTTCAAATAACTTTGATCACTTTTCTTATTTATAAACATGGATCAAGGATCATAAATCAAATTAAACCAGCGACGAGGTTAGTTTAACACAGGTTTAACTTGACATTTAACATTTTTGAAGTAGTAATGATCCGTTTAAATAATTTTGATAATATTTTTTAGCACAAGTTACGAGAAAAACATATTAAATCGCTTTAATCCATTAGAATTATTGATTTACGTTGAATTCAAATAAAAATATCCCATGTCAAAAAGTGCAATAGATAGAGTTTTACAAAACTATCACGTGGCGCATGTCATGACAACCAACTTAATAAAACGAAATTCAGTGCTGTCAAATAGAGCTCAAAATTGAGCTCAACTGAACTGCAGTTGAAATATTTTTATAAATGAGGTTTCAGTTGAACGTCGAATAAGACTTTGAACAGAGTTCAATTGAACCAATGTAGAAGCATATTTCCTTTAAATCCTTTCCATGCCATTGTCCCCTCACCGATGTATGAGAATTGTCACTTGTCAAAATAATTTTGGGTGACAATAAGTGTCAAGGAAGAAATTAACCAGTACAAGTTTGAAGACCACTGCGTGTGGATGTGTGCACAGAACAAATAATCAGTGAACCAGGAATATAGAAGCATCGGTGAGATCGTTTAAAAATACAGTCCACTACATAAAACCTTTTATACCCATCACCTGATGTTTTCTACATAATATTTTGGCCCTTCTAACCGAATTTGAAGTGTTTTTTTGTGTTATTTGTTGCGAATTCTGCATGTTGCGGTGGTTTCAAATAGTAATTTGTAGGTACTCAATTTTGTTACAATATTATGGTGATTAATTATCACATAATATTATTTTGTGATTATTGTGAGGTATAATAAGGTACCATATTAATGTTAATAACATTTTTGTGAATGCAGTCGGGTAGAATAAAATACCACATTATTATTGATACAGTGAATTTGTGTTTGCATGCAATTATAGTTTATAAGTATAAGTTTAAAGTTTTAAAATGGCTGATAACATTAAAGCAAGGATGTTAAATGCTATTTCTAGAATTAGGAATACATATGAATTAAGAGATCTGTGTGAAAAAGGCAATATCGAACGAGATGAAATATTTTTAGCTAGGTGTCAGAGAGTTGATGAATGGTATAAATTGGTCAATGAATTAAGTGACAGCTTGATTGGAATATATACTGATACAAAATGTGATACAGAGTTGAAAGAGTTGAGTGAAATAATTCAGAAAAGTGACATTATGTATTTTGAAATAATGAGAATTAAAAATCGTTTATCTAATGGTGTGAAAATAAATGCAACTGATGTATGTAATAAAATTCAGAGAGCTCCTATAATAAATTTACCTGTTTTTGATTCCAACGTCGAAAATTGAAATTCGTTTCATGACATGTTTGTGTCATTGATTCATGATAATATTGGATATACAGACATAGAAAAATTTCATTATTTGCGAACGTCCATAAAGGGATTTGCATCAACATTTGTTAATTTACCACTGATTAGTGATAATTATAATATTGCTTGGAGTACATTGTGTGGACATTATACTAATACAAGATTACAATTTGAATATTACATGAATAAAATGTTTCAATGCAAATCTTTAGTTGGTGAAAATGTAGGGCAATTAAGCGAATTATATCATACATTTAATGAAAATATATTAGCTCTGTCAAATATGAAATGTGAAAAAATGTTAGATCAGGTATGGGGATTTATATTTATTAATAAATTGGATGAATCTACACGTCGAATAGTGGAAAGTAGATTAGATATTCAGGAAATTCCTTCAATAAATAGAATATTTATTGAAGGAATTTATTGAAGGAATGGCGCCCCACGTGGGGCGCCATTTGATACTCCTCTCTAAATGTAAAAGAAAACAATAATATTTAACAAAAAATATTATTATAGTTTTCTTTTACGTTAAGAGACGAGGATCAAACTTTTTAAGTAACTCCCGTAATACGGCATAGTAATGAGACCCTGTTTGCCGACATTTATTTTTTGCAGTATTTCAAACCACGTTTTTTCAATCCCATTGTGTTTCTTTTCATATAGATCGACAGTGTTTTTCTCTTTATTATCCATCTTTTTGTCATGTGTAAAATACATTGCTTGCAAACTTATCGGATTAAAAATTGTAATCAAGCTCTGTGCTATAATTAAAATATATCTGTTCTCCTTTCTCCCACCTACCTGCTTCTCGCATTCCTTTGGAAATGATTTATTTATCCACTAAAACATCCACCTATTCGAGGTTATGGCACTAATTTCTTGTTTGCTTCTTACCTTGCTTTTTATTTCACCATCTTCTGAGCCATATTCACGGTTTTAATTGGACATTGGAGTTTAATCATGATTTTAACTAAGACAGAATTGATTTATGAATAACCATGATTAATTTTAAGGGGGCATACTCGTATAAACCTAAAAACCCCGATTTGAAATCAAATATTTTAATAAATAATAGATGGGTTGATGGCAGAGCAGACTAGTAATCCAGCGGTCGTGAGTTCGAATCCTGCCTCGACCGATTTCGTTCACCTATAGCACAAGCATTTATATGCTTATTTTAGTGAACGTAGGAAGATGTATATGTACTTGTTTAACATGGACATATTCATTTAAAAAAAAATAATAATAAAAAACACACTTCCTTGCACCCCGCGCCAGTGGCGAGTTTATTGTCATATGGCAAGTCCTTCCAACTAACTAGTGCTTCCAGCCCAGAGAAGCTATATTAGCGTGAGAAATTAATTTTAAATAAATTTCTCCTCTGCTGGGAATCGAACCCAGTACGCCTGCACAGAAACCAAACGTTTTTGCGAAAATGCGAAAAAACGACAAATTTTGGTTTCCGATAATTTAAATCACGTATAAACCTTTTTTAACGCACGCGATAGTAATCTTTATTTACACGTAACATCATAGGGCATTAGGCGGTTTTAATATATTATGTTTTCAGCCACCAGATTTAGCGTTATATGCCCTCTTAATACCGAGAATTGTGGGTGGGTAACCGAAATGAAACTCATAAACTACGTAATAAGCATTTTTTTATATATAAATAATTTGTTTTATGAATTTGCATTAAGCTGTGAATAATAAAAATAATTAGAATTTATTAAGAGCCGTTTAGTTATACTTTGAGCGAATATGTTTATCTATTTATTTTATCAGAAGTCTATTTATTTTATGTACCGGTCTCTGCTTTTTATTTATATAAATAATTGTGGAAACTGTTTTGGCAGTATTTTTATTGATTAAGTGTTCTTATAGTTTGATTTAATGTTCACTGCTGTATGTTTTCCAAATGAAAAAAAAAAATGAAAAATAAAATAATAATAAAATAAAATAGAATCATCGAGGATATACAGTATATACACATTGCTGCTCGCTGACAGGAGCGCCGCTACAACACAATATCACTCCGAGAGCGCTAGACATGGGTAACTCAACAAAATTCCTTGCGTCAACTCAGTAACTCAGGCGCAGCTCACTGCGCCGGCTCACTGAAATAACCCATAAATGCGCCATGACCCAATAAAATGAATACGCCGAGTGAGATTTTTAGCGCGCACTATCTACATGACACATTCAAAGATTCAACAACTCACAGGCTCTTAAGTACCTATGTACATACAGCGCATGAGTGAACTGCGTTGACTTGACTCAGTAAGTGAGTTTAAGTGAGAATAACGAATAATATGGATATTTTTGAAAGCGACGTCATTTTTTCACATATTACCTACCATTTATTTTGTGTTTAAAGGTAATAATAATTTATTTACTTTGCTGGTACAACACCTTTCCATGCAACTCAGTAACGGTGCAGCTTACAACTCACTGCGCCGGGTCATTAAGCTAGTAAAAAAATAATATTATTATATTCATATATTTTTCTTGTACATGTTTAAAAATATCACAACTTTCCCGATTCTACTTTAAAAAGTAAATATGTCGGTTAAAAAGCAGGCAACTCAATACTCTAACACTGTTCGCATTCTCCCGGTCTAGCACTCACTACTCACTGCGCCGTGAGCCAAAACATTTCGAAGGAGTGAGTTAACACACCCGGTGCAGTGAACTGAGTCGACGCAATTGAGCGGCGTAACGCAGTGTTACACATGTCTAGTCCGAGCGCTTAGATTTGTTTTACAAAATATCAGTCAAAGTGCAGATAATATATTAGTTTGTATTAAAGAACCTGTGTTATCGTACGAACAGTTATAATTTATACAATACCTCAGAAACCTCAGGAGCTTTGACAGCTTGATACAAGCATAATTCCGTTAATATCATTTATTTCTCAATTTTTTTTCAGTGTACTTGAATCATATTTAATCATTCTACATTTTTAGCAATCTAACCGTTAAATTTGTTTAATTTTTTAAACAGTTTGAACAGTGCTTTGAAAATATATTTCTTCACGATGTTCAATAAGACTATTTATGTAGTTGGTTCATAGAAAAAAACTATTTACAAATTCATAAAAGTATTGTGGGCGGTTTGATACACTCAAGGGCTATCTTATAAAACATATTTTATTTTATTTTATACAAAGTATACAAACAATAACTGGACAAAATTTACAGGTGATACAAAATTAAATAAAAAATAAGCATGCCCAGCATCACTTACATGTATACATTATTACCATTTATATATTTATGTAGTGTAGGAGAAAAAAAGAAAACAGTAAAAATAAAAAAATATATTAAATAAAAAAAAATATTTATATATTTATTGAGATTTTTATTTAATATAACATTTGAGGTAAATAAACCGGTTTATTTCGCTAAGTCCTACGCAATATTTGATTTCAATTAAATATAAAAATTCAATTCTATAAACATTACTCAAACTCTTTAATCGGACTCCCATGAAAAAGACTTTACAGAAAACATTACACTCGATTTCCATAATTTTCTAAGAAATTATTTTTCATTTTGATAAATAAAAGCGGAACTACATTTCGTAAAAAATATATTTTTTGGTTATTTGCATAGTAGGTACAATTTTTCTTCGTAATTTGTGTGGATGTGATAAATTTAAAATAAACACACAACATTTAAACAAGTATTTATAGGTGCCTTTTCACATGACCCGGTTGTCTGGTAGACGGCGCCGGGCGGAATGGGACACTTGGCTGCGGCCACTTGGGTGCGGGACACTTAGTTGCGGGACACTTGGGTGCGGGACACTTGGCTGCGAGACACTTGGCCGCGGCGGACACTTGGCTGCGGGACACTTGGCCGCGGCGGACACTTGGCTGCGGGACACTTGGGTGCGACGGACACTTGGGTGCGAGCCCACTTGGTTGCGGGTAATAAGCGCCGGGTAATTGTATGGGCATGCTTGCCGGTGCGTGTGAAAGCTACCATGCGTGCCCATACACTTCGCTGCCAGTTACCCGGCGCTTACCAGGCGCCGGCTACCAGACAACCGGGTCGTGTGTAAAGGCACATTCTGTAGCAAATTAATTTTAAAAAAATTGAACACATTATTCTTCAAAGTACCTATTTATTTTGTCTACCAGTGGTCAAATCAAATCAAATTAAGCGTATTTTTTACATCAATTTCTTAACGGGTATTATGTAGAGAGTGCAGTGCAAGAAGTTTTCGAGCCTTTGGAAACCAAAGAAATGGGACTAGCAATAAATGAAGATAAAACAAAAATCATGAAGCAATCTAGAAACACGACCAACAATCCACAACACACTGTAAAATTCAAAGATAAATATAATTTTGAGATGGTGGATGACTTCACCTACCTGGGTTCAAATATAACAAAAGAAAACGAAGACTATGTAGAAATTAAACGAAGAGTCGCAACAGGAAACAAGGCATTCTTCTTCCAGTGCTGAAGTCAAGAAGTGTTCACAGAAAAACCAAAATCACCCTTTACAAAACAATCATTAGAACAGTTGTGACATACGGGTGTGAGGCGTGGACAATGACGAATAAGTCTGCAGAGGTACTGGGCACCTTTGAGAGGAGGGTGCTGCGTAGAATACTGGGGCCCGTAAATGACTGTGAAGCCTGGAGAGTGCGCTACAAAGATGAGCTGTACAGCATCTACAAGGCACCCAGAATATCTGTACAATGCCAGACTGAACAGGCTAAGATGGGCCGGACATGTGCAGAGAATGCCGTCATCACGGGTAGCAAAAAGGATCCTGGAAGGGCACCCAGGTGGAAGAAGGAGGGTCGGGAGGCCAAGGCTGCGGTGGGAGGACGAAGTTAGGAGGGATGCTGCCGAACTGCTCCAGGCAACAAATTGGAAGGCCGAGGCAGGAGACAGGAGAGGTTGGAGGCGAAAACTCATGGAGGCCAAGGCTTGATATGGGCCGTAGAGCCATCGAAGAAGAAAAGAATCATGTAGAGAGTGCACACTATGAGTTTCGTCGTGATGTGTTTGTATGTATGGCGTACGGCGTATGGCGTACGACGTACGCCCTACGGATTATCCTTTTTGTTTCCTGTCTACAGCCCAAACTATAAGTCCGAACGACTTCGTACTTACATCATATGTGTAAAGTCCATAAACTTGGAGCTGATTAGTTTTCCGTAGATATTCATTAATTTCTTCTCTAAGATTTCATCTGTCCAAATTTTCAAAATGCTCTCATGGTCTGGAAAATCGAGGTATTTTTATACCGTTTAAATTTTGATACAATAAAAATATACTCATCAAAAATGCATTCAAGGATTGCCAAAATTTAAAGAAAAAAATCTATGGTCTGCCATATCAATGTGAAATAAATTTCATATTTGTATGAAAAATGTTTATAACAGAAATAAAATAGCTTCTGTGTGGGAAAATTGGGTGTTTAACTTCATATCGATATTGTATGTGTCTCTATAGACAAGTGTATTTTTTACTTTCCAAGGGGTAGGCAGTGAAAACCGAACACCGCATTCTTCTATCTTGGCACATACCCATACATCGCCTCATCAACATTGATACACTGTCTAATACAAGCTCATCTTGCTAGTAATGCAATTTTACTTATAATTTCTCAACAGGTATCATGTAGAAAGTGCATACTAAGAGTTTCGTGACAATGTTTTTGTGTGTATGGTGTATTGTGAAAACTTTTATCCTCTGGGAATTTTATATTTGTTTAAGAATTAAATAAAAATGTTCTTCAGAAAAATGCATTAAGAAATTGTCAACTTTTCAAGAAGAAACGAGTGGGTTGTGGCCAACACTAAACTCTCCACACCATAGTAAGTGTTCATTTTTTCTAAACTTAAACTCTCTTTTCTTAAACTCTCCACACCATAGTAAGTGTTCATTTTTTCTTATTACAGTATTGAGTTCATATCTTATTTCCTTAAATTTCTGAACTGACTGAAAATTGATAAGGTTAATGCGTTCATTTGGGACGAGCAATGGATTTTTTTTTAAATGTCTATGTAGGGGACAACAGCTATTAGGATTTGGGTTCATTGTACCTGCTCTTTCGAAGAGTAGGTACAATGAACCCAATCTGCTCAGGATCAATCTGCGCACTACGTAGCGTTGGAAGGGTTTGCAATCTTCAGGAAAATATTAATTCTCATTTTAAAAAAACCCGGGTTGTAAGAAGGTGGAAACACAGAATTCGGAAGATAGTTCCACGGTCACGTTGCTGTGTTAAGAAGAGAGTTCGAGAAGCGATTGGTTCGTGTATATTGAAGTTTTACTGTGAACGAGTGTTGTGATTGAGTAAAACGAGTAACTCTATTGTGAATGGATGGAAGAGGGACCAGAGTTGCAAATTCTTAACTTAAATTCTTCAAATAAACTCAAAATTCCTAACTTGCGTTTGTGGTCTAGTGATTGCATTCCATCCGTCAATGATGGCCATGATGAGTCGTCAAACAAACGTACAGCACGCCATTATACAGCATCGAAGGTATTCAGGTATTGGGGGGCGCCAATCCAGCGGTGACTACAATATTCAATAATTGGGCGTATTTGCAAGATTTGCATTATTGTTCAATTTTATAAACTTAAAATAACATCGTACTATCTACATTAAAGGAAATAAATTCGTATAAAAATTGTCCTTCAACACATACTTAAATATATACTATCGTTTTAAAAAAAATACACTGAAAAAAAAATTACGTTAAAATAAACCAAATTATAGAGACTACAAAACAATTCGTTTTGTGCTACTAAATATTTTGTGCGCTTAACCAAACAGTACAGTCATAAATAGATAAACTTTTATTACTGATAACAAAGGTTTGGCTGAAAACGCAGGGTAGCCAAGGTGGTCACAATTTTTTTTCAGTGTGATTCCATAGTAATTTACCATCTCTATCATTATTTCATATGTACAACACTGTCAAAGGAGAATAAAATAAAGACTTTATAAAAAATGACAATTAATAAAAAAATATACCTTTTTAAATTTTCTTTGTAAATAAAACCTTTGATTCGTCTCGTCAAGAAAATCAGACACAAAAAAGAAAAAAAAGAAAATATGAAAGACAAATATTTTCCGGAAAGCGAAAATTCTCCATTTCAGAAAAACTCCGATGATAATTCTTATTTTTGGGATACTCCTTCCACCCTATCAATCACACCCTGTATCGTTTCAATACAACACAACTTCGCATATTAGATTTTACCGCGCACATAATATTGACAGTTGAAAATGTCTGCCTCGGAAAAAATTTATCGAAAAAATGTATTTTTTAAATATGAAGCTACATTCAAAACACCTGCGAGAATAGATTTTTTACACCCCAAAATCATCGTCGAAATTTTAAAAATTACACACCTATTAAAAATATCAATATACCAACACAGTACGTCCAATTGTATAACTTTTTAATAACGTTCCGGCTAAAATAGGTGCGTTAACATTCCACTAGCCCAAGTTGAAATTATATAACTAGTGGAGAGTAGTGGATAAGAACTATCCACTGAATGTTGGTACTGATAGATTGTATTCATTTTGTCAGTGTCAACATATACCAAATTGTCTATTTTTCATATTTTTTGTTGTACTATGAAACACTGGTTAGTTGGAAGAAATTGCCATACGGCAATAAACTCGCCACTTGCGCAGGGTGTAAGGAAGTGTTCATTATTATTATAATTATTATTACTATGTTTGACTGATAGAGATTGCCTGCGGGCAATAAGTCCGCCACGTTGTTTAACTCAATAAAAGTCGTTTATTATTATTATGTTTCACTATTGTAATTTTTTGTATGGTTATTGTGGATTTTGAATAAATAAATAAATAAAAAAAAAAAAAATTGTCGAATCAACTGTCAAAACGTTCCTAATTTTAGTTCAATTGAAAGCGTACCTACTAGTTATTTCCACAGCAGTCCGGGATATTTTATTTAAGTTGAAAACATCAGTTATGTAATTCTTCTTCTATTATATAAATATATTATTTCTTCTATGTAAATAAAAAAAATTGATGATTTATATGTGTTGCGTTATGTTGAAAATAAAAATCAAAGAACATAAGTGCAGAACAATTGAAATGTTAAAAAATGGCCGAACAGTGCGCAGTACGCAGGCTTCGTCTGCGTCATAGACAATTTGAGTTCAAATTATTATCTACGGCTCACTAATTTTGTATATTTGAGTTTTAGGAACAACGCCAGTTACAGAATACGAAGTTGTATTCAAAAGACCTTAAATCTAAAATTTTAGAACGTTCCTATTTTAGTTCATAAAGTTACTGAAATGGACGTGGTACAATATTGAAAACTGTTGATTTGTGGTCAATTCAAGCGACCTAACATAATCCGAACAATAAAAATAGGGGCGCTCGTATGGATAATCAGAAGACAAAAAGAATCTCCACAATGATGGAAGGAGAAGTGTTGGAAGGCCTAGACTACGATGGATGAATGGATGGAAGCTCCGGATAGCCAGTGTGTGTAATTGGAGAAAGGCTATGGATAGGGCGCAATGGAGACGATTCCTTAAGGAGGCCAAAGCCCATCAACTGATGATGACAATGAATTGTGACCAACGCTTACATCGGCCTTCGTGACTCAGTAATATACGGTTCGATTCCCAGTGGAGGCACAGTTGTAATTGTGTTTTCAGTCTGGATCTGTGAGACGATAAACATCGTTAGTCTCCAAAATCAACTCGTAGGTAAGAGATTTTTCAATATAAAGAAAAGGATGGCTGTATCATGTGAACGACATTCTAAAAGAAACTTGAACAATAGACGAACGTGATGTATGAATGTTGATGAGGAGATGATGCGTGCCAGGATAGGAAAATATGGAGTTTGGTTCTCTCTGCCTACTCCTTCATGGACATGGAGGGAGGGATGGTATATATGAAAAAAAATATATATATGTAAAGATATAAAAATAATCAAAACCTTACATAACTTGATTTTGTGATCAATTTATTTTATTTTTGTGTTTAAAAAAATATCATGTACGACTCATTATAAATTATATTATGGAATAATTCATGAAAAATATTAAAGTATAATTTCAATGTGTCAACTAAATCTTACTCATCCTTCCACAGAGATATTATTCCCGAGAAGTGTATTATTATATTTCATTCAATTAAAGTCGAAAATTTCCCCAATTTCTTCGAGTGAAAAAAATTTAAACTGGGAAAAAAAAACTCAAACTTTTCAACTAAGCAAATGTAAGCAAAAATATTCAGTCAAGTGTATTAATGAGAACGATAACTTTATAATATATACTTAGATACTAATGTTCAAATATAAATACTTCTTGTTATATAGATATTTTATCTGCCTGAGGTCAACAAAGGTCATTCTCTATTGGTAGATTATAAATATCAAAGGTAAACATATTCTTTTCATATTTTTTTAACACTAGTTGCATGTAACACATGAGATCCAACTGTCGATAGCGATAGTATGTATAGTTGAAGAATATGTACCAAACTATAAACCCATAGATACAAATTATTGAATATTTTCAGATATTTTGTTTTCTATACAACATATGTAGGTATGTATGTCAAGATAGGATAGTATGGAAGAAGATCCTTTTTCCTACCCAGAATATGCAAATTGCATGATGGTATGTATGTATGTTTGGAGATGAAGTAACAAACTATTAAGTCTTCTTACATATTGTGTATAGGCGACTGCCATACAAAATGTATGAAGCGATGTCGTCACTAAATTCAATTTTTAAAAAAATTGTTAAAAAAAAATTGAGATCTTCTACTACAATGTTAATATTTTTTATAGAAAATTAAATTATCTAGTTGGGGTGTTTCGGCTTTTTTCGATAATTGTAAAAGTTTTGGAAATATAGGCAGTTAAACTCATAAATTTATCATAAAAAAAATATTTTTCTTAATAAAAAATGTTTGAGAAACCCTGGAATTTTTTTGAAAAAACAAATTTGAGATTTTGTATTTTTCTATGTTTGTACCAATTTTCAGCGTTCTAGCGTTTATGGTTTCTGAGATATATGGAAAAATAAAATAAAAATTCAAAAGTTGATAACCCCTGACTGAAACAAAAATTCAAAATTCCGAGTATAAAAGTTTTGTAGGCCTGTAACTGTTTATATATTCTGAAATTTTAGGCTCTGTAAATTGAGCGGATCAAAAGTTATAAGGGGGGGACGGACACACAGACACACACACACACACACAGACACACAGACACACACACACACACAGACACACACACACACAGACACACGAAATGTTCTACTCCGAATTCTGAGTAAATCCGTGTATGGAACATATATGCTGTGAAGCCTCTAAGTTGGTGTTTTTTGACTTCAAAGTTGGAAAATCCATGAAAAAAGTAGACCTCTCCATACAATTCTCGCGTATTCTGGCTTGATACACTGTCGATATGTTAAGAGAACAAAGTTCTCCTGAACAAATCGACATTTGGATTAGGTATACCTACTAGTTGCATGTAACACATGAGATCCAACTGTCGATAGCGATAGTATGTATAGTTGAAGAATATGTACCAAACTATAAACCCATAGATACAAATTATTGAATATTTTCAGATATTTTGTTTTCTATACAACATATGTAGGTATGTATGTCAAGATAGGATAGTATGGAAGAAGATCCTTTTTCCTACCCAGAATATGCAAATTGCATGATGGTATGTATGTATGTTTGGAGATGAAGTAACAAACTATTAAGTCTTCTTACATATTGTGTATAGGCGACTGCCATACAAAATGTATGAAGCGATGTCGTCACTAAATTCAATTTTTAAAAAAATTGTTAAAAAAAATTGAGATCTTCTACTACAATGTTAATATTTTTTATAGAAAATTAAATTATCTAGTTGGGGTGTTTCGGCTTTTGTCGATAATTGTATAAGTTTTGGAAATATAGGCAGTTAAACTCATAAATTTATCATAAAAAAAATATTTTTCTTAATAAAAAATGTTTGAGAAATCCTGGAATTTTTTTGAAAAAACTAATTTGAGATTTTGTATTTGTCTATGTTTGTACCAATTTTCAGCATTCTACCGTTTATGGTTTCTGAGATATATGGAAAAATAAAATAAAAATTCAAAAGTTGATAACCCCTGACTGAAACAAAAATTCAAAATTCCGAGTATAAAAGTTTTGTAGGCCTGTAACTGTTTATATATTCTGAAATTTTAGGCTCTGTAAATTGAGCGGATCAAAAGTTATAAGGGGGGGACGGACACACAGACACACACACACACAGACACACAGACACACACACAGACACACACACACACAGACACACGAAATGTTCTACTCCGAATTCTGAGTAAATCCGTGTATGGAACATATATGCTGCGAAGCCTCTAAGTTGGTGTTTTTTGACTTCAAAGTTGGAAAATCCATGAAAAAAGTAGACCTCTCCATACAATTCTCGCGTATTCTGGCTTGATACATTGTCGATATGTTAAGAGAACAAAGTTCTCCTGAACAAATCGACAGTTGGAAAACAAGAAGATTTTTAAAGAATCACTTAAACAGAATGAACTCCAGTATACGTTACAGCATTACAGGATTGTAGCTAATGATTTTACGCCGACATGGAAGGACAGTTGGGCCTCCTTGATCCTAAATAATAGAAGAAGAACAAGAAAGCTTATTCCGGGTGTGCAATACCTTATTAAAGAAAAAAAAATCACATGCGTGTATCCCCTCACACAAGTCTCCTCTCACCAACATTCAGAATTGGTGGTGAAAATCTTTGTGACGCTATTTTGCTGTTGTATTTTTGATGACCCTTCTTTAACGGGCACCCGTAAACGATGATAATAGTAAATAATAGAAACACTGTTCTAAGCCGGTACCTTACAACAAAAAATATCAATGATAATACATAAAATATTCACTATCAAAGTACCAGCGTAAATAAGTAACAAACTTCCAAAAACAAAGAGGCTAAATTATTCATACTTTATTTTATCTTTAAAAAAAATCCAAAAATACTTTCCTTTTTTACAAAATTAAGCGCCAGACAAAACACATTATTTATGTAAAGTTAGATCCATGTAACAAGAGAAGCAAGTGTAATAAATATGATATGAAGTATGTACATAATACCTGGATAAAACCATTTTGTTTCCAAGTAGGTATATGAGTATGTACTGTACATTGTACATAATGCTATAGGATGCTTGAATGTACTGTACATACTTTCATGTGAATATATTCTATCCCCTTGTTATATCCTGAAAGATGCATTCTTGGGTTATGTATAGTCATGCAACATGCAATCCTGCGATTCTCAAAGTACAACAAATGAATCCTTTATATACCTATTCATATCTATCTAGTTTCTAGTTATTTTATCTACATTGTCTAGTTTAGGTACTCCGTTAAACAAATTCTTTTGTGTAAGGGATTCTAGACATTTTTATTTTTGTTTTTTATTATTTTTTTAGGAGTGAATAATAAACAACCTTCAAGGTGTAAGTTAACTGTTGATGATAAGCCCATAATGAGTTTCAAATATTTAGGAGTAGAGATTTGCAGCCATAACGACCTATACACTGAAATCCGCGAACATATCAATAAAGCAAAGCATCTGTCGTACCTGCCCCCCTAGACAACATACCATTAAAGCTAAGCGTTATATCGCTAAGCGATAGAAATGTATGATATTTGTGGCTGTCACGTGTTGTCATAGCGACCAATTTCATACATTAACTATCGCTTAGCGATATAACGCTTAGCTTAAATGACACGTTGTCTAGGCCCCCTGGATGTCTAAAAGATAAGTGATCACGTAAATCAGCCGATGACAGGACGTACATAAGAGCCTTGTTTCTCGGTTATCCTGTAATATTCTAACTTAGTGTGTATTGAGAAATTAAATTTGTCAAAAAATATTATTGCGCTTGAATTTCGTCGTCTATCTCACTAAACATATTCAAGAAAAGGCTAAAGCAAAAATATTTATCTGAGAATACCTGATTACAACTTCCTCTCCTCTTCCTTTCCTTATCCTTTAGTTTTCCTATCGTTTCTATGAATTGTTCTTATATGCTATCTATGGTTGGAAGAATTTTTTTCCTGTATATATTCATACCATCACGGCACATATCCCACAATGTGGGGTAACCAGCGAAAGGTGTGCGGGTGTGCATTGCCTTATAAAAGGGAGCACAACATATCTGTGTATACCCACACACCAGTCTCGTCTCACCTAAAAAGGCACTATATTCAAAATGGGTGGTGAACCTCATTAGTAATTGTACTAATTATATGTACAGGTAAATTCAAATAAATAAATTTCGCAATTTGTTCAACAACTACATTTTTCTATATTGTAAGAATATTATGTAGGTATAAATTCTAATGAAACTTAAAGATCTTGCATATGTGAAAAATTTAATTATTAACTGGAATGTTGAGATACTCACTATTACATAAAAAAAAACATTATTATACTATTTAAATAACATATTTTAAAGTGCATACATACCATCACAGCATATCCAACAATGTAGGGTAACTAGCGAACGGTGTGCGGGTGCGCATTACCTTTTAAAAGGAAACACGACACATGCGTGTATATTCACACACCAGTCTCGTCTCACCTAGAAAGGCGGCATTCAGAATGGGTGGTGAACCTCATTGTTGAACTATGTGAGGTATTATTTTGCCTGTTGTTTATTTGATAACCCGGCTTTTACCTGACACCTAAAAACGATGATATGAAAGCACTGTTCTTCCACCACCACCACCCGTTCAGCTTATGGAGACTAATAACGGCCCCTTGCAAAACGCTGAAAGAACACATAAAAAACATACGAAGAGCCCAGAGAACTCTAAAACCTTGCAGACTCTGCACTTAATGTGCCAAAGAGAGCTAATCATGTGGAAACAACTGGCTCACTGCTCAGTGATAGTGAAGGTAATAGTGCACCGAATTTAAGACAGAATGTCTTGAGAGCCTTAAAGTTGCTCTTCGTGGCTACAAGGTCCGCATGTCCAATGGGTCCAAAGAAATTCCCTCGGACATCGTCGTAGAGTTCTCGTCGGAGAGTTGACACGGGGGAGTTAGTGCATTCTCATAGGATATGCTCAAAACTATAGAAGCCCTATTGCAAGCCGATGTCTCACGGCAGTAGTCTTAAAATGTGTAATTTTAAGACAATCAGTTTGTAATTGGCAAAATAATAATGAAATTGTTATTAAAATATTGCACTGTTCCTATGCGGTTGAAATTCATTCAGGTCAAAGCTGAAACAGATACGTCTGGCAATTTCTGGGGGATTCTAATATAACATTCCTGTTTGAACCTATGGCCGACCATACTACGATACAATATCCAACTTACTGCAAGTCTGGGCGTGAAGATTGGGAAATTTATAGGTAGGTATGGCGAATGACTACCCTCGCAATAAATTGTTTTTGTCTAGCTCCATGGTGCTGTACAAATTTCTTCCCCCCCCCCGTAAATATACTCCAAGGCCCCAGAACAATATCTTCTTTACGTGCAACTTTCCCTTGAATACCCCATAAAGATGCTATCTTAAATGCATCAAAATTTCATATTGAAATTTTGTATTTTCGTTTTTGATATATCTGTTATCGAGTACGTTTACATTTTGAAATACGTATTATTTATTACTTGTACGATACAAGAATGGACACGTTAAATAGATGAAAGACTTGAAAAAAACGATGGCGTTACAGTTGGGTATACACATAATAGGAGAATACCTGCTCAGCAGCATGAACAGATCTCGAGATCTTCACAAGGGAAGAAGACGAAAGTAAGAAAGATTTATTTATTAAAAAATAAGGAATTATATATATATATATCGCCTTTTTTCCTATTCTTTTTCTACCGTACCAAATTTTACTCAAGCCTTCGTGTTGCTTCGAAGAGATTGGTTTTGTAGTAGGTAATACACCCGCCTTTGTGAACTTTATCTCATTATCTCCTGCCCCATATATACCAGTTCATCTGGAGTCGAACCTCTAAGTCGCCATGATCTGCGACTCTGGGCTGTCCCCAGTGGGACGCCTTGCGCCGCCAGGACCCTCTCGATACCCGTCCACTGGTGATTTTTCTCTTCCTCGTGGCTTAGAGGGGATACTGAAAACCGTTTAATAGGAGTGGATATCCTCTCTGAACATGACGTGGCCATACCATCTAGGTATGTCTGCTCTCTTTCAATTTTGCTGTTCTGCACTTACATATATATTATCCTGAAATCAGTCTATAGGTATCTTCTTCATCTTCTATTTCTTGACCTTTTCCTACTTAAGGTAGGGTCGGTTCTCCTAATCCTTTGGCGCCAGGATGATCTGTGCTGTATTACCGGGGCTTGTATTTGGGCTTTATCCATGAGCTTACTCATACTACCCTACCACGTGGATAGTGGACGTCCTTTTCCTTTCCTGTTTCCTGGGAGTATACTAGAGCAGTTTGCACCACATTATCATTTAGCCTTCTTATTACATGTCCATACCATCCGAGTCAGTTCTCTGTGTATTTTTCTGGAATGGGGGCTACTCCAAAGCTTCCTATTATTAGCTCGTTTCGAATTTTATCTAGGATTTCATCTCAACATTTTCATTTCATTAACATGTAGTTTTTGTTCATGTGTGCCTTTTACTGTCCAGCACTCCGCACCATATGGCAGGTCTCACAGCTGTTTTGTACACCTTGCCCTTAGTTTTGATTGACAAACATGGATCGCACAGAGCGCCTGTGAGTGTTCTCCATTTACTCCAAGCCACGCTCGCCCTGTGTGAGACGTCAGCATCAACACTGGCATCCGCTGAGAGAACCGAGCCTTAGTAATTGAAATTTAAATCAATCTCTAGGTATAAGATAAAGAAAATTGATTTATTGTTTACGAACTGTATACACATTCCGTAAAAATAACGGAGATTCAGTCAATGTATTTATACAATTCGAATGGTGATCAATAATGGCCATAGATAAATTTGCAGTCATGTTTGGGGGTAATTGGAGACAACATAAACTTTTCACATTAAATTTATCTTTCAAAATTTCAATTTTAAATCTTCATAAGTGTTAAAACTTACAATATACCTACCCAATAAAATGATAAAATTTTAATATTAGTAGTAGAATTAATATTTTTTAAATTGTCAATACTGACTGTGTTTAATGTGTAGAACTCCATTATGTGAGGTATTTTTTAATCAAACAAAAATGATTATGGTTCTACATATTGTATATTTTCCTTATAAGAGGAAGACCGTTTCGGCTTACTAGGCCCTTACTAGGCAGAAATATTATTAACGATATGCACACTTGATGAAAATACATATGAAATGAATGGGATATGGGATGTGACGATATAACCTGCACTAGAATCTTTTCAATACTTTTGTTTAATTAAATTTAAACCATTTATATCATCCTATTTTGAATAATTTTCAACACCTAATATTTAAAGAATGGGGGTTGTGGCCATTACTGAACTCTTCACAACATTTATATTCAAATTAAAAACTATTTACTATAGTTCAAGTCTTCTTCTTCTTCGTTAATGAAGACTTTCAGTCAAATTGAGCAAAAATATAATGCACACTTGATGAAAAAATATAAAAACGAATGGGATATGACCAATACTAGATCTTTTCAGTACCTACGTTTGTTTAATCAAATTTTAACCACATCCCAACATCCAAAATTACTAAATTTTCAATAGGTACACATTACAATTTGTTTTCGATGATAATATTTAAAAATGGGGGTTGTGACCAAACCAATCTCTTTACAACGTTGATAAACAGTCATATTTAAAACCATTACGCATAGTCCATGCGAGCAGAAATTGTATAAATATTATACTTCATTCACACTTTATAGCAATATATAAAAAAGAATGGGTTGTGGCCATCACTTGAACATTTTACAATACTTAAACTCAATCAAATTTCAAACCACTTTTCATAGTCTGATATTGCAAAATAATTGGGTGACAATATTATAAAAACGATTGCTTTTTCTTTCACAATTTTACATTCTTGGCCAACGGTGGGACATAAAAGCTAGTAAAAAAATAAATAAATAAAATGTTATAATGGCTAGATTCATCAAAAATCTGCTCGAATTGTGTAGTTCTAACTCGAAGATATTATCTTAAGTAGTTATCCAAAATAAGAACTTCTAGTCTAGATTCCGTATGGCGATGAACCTTTTAACATGGATGGATGGCTTTTGTAGATAACTAGAAGACACTGGATTATTTGGCGCACGCGATCCCTATTATTTTTATTATTTACAAAACCCAAATGTATTTTATTGAAGAAGCTACCTAGAAAATTTACCCATTTTATTGCACGTGGAGTTAATGAAACAGACTTCCTGCAAAGTTGAAGCTGTTTCTCGTCAGACGAGGAATCAAATATTGAAATTCCAAGAAACGCTCTGTTAAAGATTTTATGCGATATAACTGGAGACTTGGAAATATTCTTTAGAAATATTATTAATACGAATCTCATGGTATTGCTTGTCAAACGTATTTACCTAACCCTTGTAAACAAACTTTGAACACAAAGAAAGATTCATTGACAATTTCAAATTATTTATAAATATATTATTTGATTCCACAACATATTTGACATTTAAGACTCGTAGCGCTTTCGATAGCTACAAATGTCCCTTTTAAACAAGTACATATACATCTTCCTACATTCCCTAAATTAAGCATAAATACTTGTGCTATAATAGGTGAACGAAGTCGGCCGTAGCAGGATTCGATTTCGCGACCACTGGATTACTAGCCCAGCTCGCTAACCACTCTACCATAGACCCATCGTCAGAGAATTTATATAATTGTTTTTTTTTTCAAAATAATAATAAACGCTTTCTTGCACCCTGCGCAAGTGAAGAGTTCATGGAAATTTCTTCTAACTAACCAGTGTTTCATTGAAATATTTAAGTGATTGAGAACCGAACACCGCATTCTTCTATCTTGACACATACATCGCCTCACCAACATTATACACTATGGCCCGAGATTTCAGTTGGCCCTTAAATCGTTGGATTTAGCAATCCAAGTTAAAAGTTTAGGGAAGATTAAATTTCATTCGCGTATTTCAGTGCAAAATGAAACGTCAGTTACGTAATCTTCAACTATAGATATATTTTACGTTTTCTATGGTTATTGTCTATAACGCATCTGTCAAATTTCAATATCCTTAAATGATACGTGACGCGAAGCTGTGACTAAATATTATTTTATTATTATAACAACACATTATTTTATTTGTTTCATTACACAGCATGTTACTTTTTCAATTTTTTATACCGATCTATGTTTTTTTTAATTAAAATCAAACATTGTAGTGAAAAAATGTCATTGAATATGTACTACGCACGTAGTAATTCAATGCAAAATGTATGTACATTTTACAGATGGATATGGAACTAAGTGACTATGGTAAAATAGTGTTTTATGTAGAAAATTTAAGAATACACATTATATATATAGAAACAGGATGGATCAATTTAAAAAGTGGGATGAAAAAACATCGCAAAAATGAAGTTTTAAAATGCATGCCTGACGTTTCATGGCTGACAGTTTATTTCGTTTGTTGTCAGGCAATACAATGTAATTATGTAAAAAAGAAAATAAATATTAAATACATGAACCACTTCTATATCGTCTTTTATTTTAACAAAAAAAATAAATCATGATTATAATTATTATTATGCATAGTTATTTGTAGTATAAAATGAAATAAAACATTAAAGCGTGCGGCGATTAGTACGCCACCTGGCGAAAAAGACTAGAAACAATACTTAACTCAAGATTAAGACACGCGATCCGCCAGAAACGTTGAGTTAAATATTTGTCGTTTAGTGACGTATTTAAGGGAAGATTAGGTACTGAAATACGCAATATTTTTGTTAAACTTGAGTTAAACTCCTAAGGGCCGACTGAAATACTGGGCCTATATCATACATGCTCGTCTTGCTTGTAATGCAATTTTACTTAAAATTTCTTTACAGTTATCATGTAGAAAATGCATGCAATGATTTCCGTGACAATGTTTTTGTGTGTATGGTGTATTGTGAAAACTTTTGTCACTGAGAATCTTATATTTGTTTAATCTTATATCAAATATAAATTTTCTTCATAAAAATGGATCCGAAATTTTAGTTAAACGTATTTATATCGCTGTGGAAAATAACTATATTTTTTTTATATATTTCTCTAATTATACAAGTTTTTTATCTTCTTCAATTATATTATTATATAAAACACATACAAATTTAAAAAAGTCAAAATGGGTCGATCGCAGAGCGGGTATTGCGTTAGCTTAGTAATCCAGTAATGGCATATTCGAACTCCACCTTATCTAAGGCGACCGGTTTCATTCGTCTATAGCACAAGCATCTATGCCTGATCTAAGGAATGTATATTTTTGAGGATAAAAATACACGTTTGAGATTGGCCTTTTTGGGCAGCGATATGAAAATAGTATTCATTCTTTTATAAAAAATATAAATGTATTTTTTAATAATATCACTGAAAAAATACAAAATAAAGAAGGTGGGTAAAAAGTGCTACAAAATAAAGAAGGTGGGTAAAAAGTGCTACAAAATAAAGAAGGTGGGTAAAAAGTGCTACAAAATAAAGAAGGTGGGTAAAAAGTGCTACAAAATAAAGAAGGTGGGTAAAAAGTGCTACAAAATAAAGAAGGTGGGTAAAAAGTGCTACAAAATAAAGAAGGTGGGTAAAAAGTGCTACAAAATAAAGAAGGTGGGTAAAAAGTGCTACAAAATAAAGAAGGTGGGTAAAAAGTGCTACAAAATAAAAATATTATCAAACCGAAACTGCAAGTATTTAAATGTTAAATTAGGCCATAATTACCTCGCAATCCAGCATTTTCAATGAACGCAATTAACTTCAAATATATTCTGTAATCTGTAAGCCATTAAGTACTTGCATGGTAATTAGTCGCATTCACAGATCCGTTAACGATAATTTAGACAATTGACGTACGTGGTTAATTATTATAGGCATGTAATGTCCTATTCATATATCAAGTGGTTATAGTACTGAGAAATGATACGCGTAATATGCTCAAATGATGTCTACGATCGAAAGGGACGCATTAATTTTGCCTACGATAAATGTGCAGAAACGTAGAAGAGTCAAAGAATCAAAGGCAGAGGTTCAGAAATAGCACTGTATCGCTATTTATGGTCGCAGTGAACGGTAGCCAACTTCCGCGGATGAGACGGTTGATGAAGAAGAAGAAAACCAAAAGCATTTTATACATAAACAAGAAACGTCTCTGCTTATTAAATTTCCTAAAAGAAACATAACAAGCCGATATACAGACATAACGAAATACCAAAAATATCTACATACAGTAAGGATTCGATACATCACTTCAGCGGTTGAGCAACGTACCTAAAATATCTATTTCAATACTTACTTACTAAAAATGTTTGAAATACTATCGTTCAAACTGTATCTGCTTACCTATTATTTTATTTTCAAAACAGGTACATTATTAAAGAACGTCATAGATCGCTTCACAGATGTCTCTGCACGTGTCTGTATATAATAAAATGTCTACTCACCTTTCTTACTTAGAAATCATTCTACCCACTTATTTAGAAACGTTGCGTGACAATATTCAATTCGAAACTATTTCACCTTACAATACCTATGCCTCGCGAAACTATTTCGTTTCTAGAATTCGAGTAGGTTTATAAAACGCATTAAGATACCTATGCGATACAGAAAATTTATTGAAATCACTAAAATTCTAAGAAAATGTTCACATTTGAAGTAAATCACTTATCGTGATTCAACAGTGCGTGAATCAAATATGTGACGTCAACCTGGAATTTATTTCGACAACTGAATAATGTTTTACGAGAATAATAAAATAATTTTACAGAAATAGTAAAATAACATTAAGTATGCAATTGACATATTAAAGAAATAGTGATAGAAAATAGTTTCGTGCCAGCACGAAATAAACTTTTTTAAACCTTGAACCGTTGACGCGAATTTCCTAGTCTTATCCAAATAAATAAATGGGTGAATTTGCTTAAATAGAGTGCTTTTTGATGTTGGAAAGGCAATGGATATAGATAATATGTGACAAACACCATTGTTGCTCGAATATAATCATAAGAACCAACACAACACTCTTTTGGAATAAAACCTAGTAGAGGATTATCAAAGATAATGTTGGATTAGCATTCAGCAGTGCCAGTAGTGCTATAGTAGGTATAAGAGACACAGGCACAGTCAGTAATGTAGAAACCACATTTTTGGGTATAAACAAACAATTTTATTAGATCGAAGGAAAGTAAAACGGAATATCTAAGAAATTTAATGATAATGGAATGGTTGAAATTATCACTTCATATAACATTATTTGAAGTATAAAATAAATTGTTACAAGTTTAAAAAGTTTTCAAAAAAAAGATTCAAATTAATTAACCACACAAACATAAAATATGATTGTTAAACCTAATTATTTTCTAATAAACTTTAAACTGGCCGTAAGATCCATATTATAAAATAGGAGCCATCTCGCTAAAAATACGCGAAAAGAACTTAACAAATATTGCGTCATCAATTTAATTTTTCATTTACTTGTTAAATAAAATCAAGAACCAAAATAAACTATTTTCAATTCAGAAAATCCTGAAGCAAATGTATAGAATGTAACTTGTTATTAAAATAATCGATCGAATTAACAATATGAAAGGATTTCCTTTTTTTAAACATGTCAGCCCCCCAATGAGATATTTCATGGAGAGATGGTGTCTTTGAATCCATGGAATTTGTTCATTTCTCAATGGAATTTGAAATTTCCCGTAGGTTAAGGAACCGCACCCGTAAACGTTGACAAAGGTTCGCTGTCTGTTAGGTATTGTTGTTCGTGAATTAATGGGAACAAAGAAAACTTCGATGATTTATCGACCGACGACGTAAAACCAACCTTTTCACACCGGACGACAAGCACACGCATTATGTAAACCATATCGGCATTAAATGAACATTCGACCAAATTTTATATATAAATGGAATTTCAATAGGAAATTGGCCACTGCACAATAGTTCGTCTTTTTTACGTCAATCACGTTATTTTGTTTTAGTACTTTTTATATAATTTTCATCGGGAATCATGACAATGTACAGAAAGCATACCTACCGTGTTTCGTCGTGATGTTTTACTATGTACACTGTATGGCCTATTTTGAAATGTGTCCTCTGTATTTATTTTCATCTCGTCTCGTCTCGTTTCGTTTAATTTTCATTTAATATTATTTTATTTAAAAAATATATTAAAAAACCACGCTTTATACTCAACGCTTCATAATTTTTAATTGTGTTTTCAGTCTGGATCTGTTAGACGTAATATCGTTAGTCTCCAGAATGTGGCAACTTGTTATTGGGTGCGTGTTAAATTAATATTTAACATAGTACCTGTTTGTTGCCCGAGAAGCATTTAAAAATAAAATAAAATGACTGAGGTGTTCAAATAGCAATTTTCCTTCGAAGGATGTTATCGACCAAAATCACCACAACTCACGGCTCATAGTAGCCAATTTTAGGTAATACCTGTTGTGGTATTCTTCCATAGAATAAAAAAAACGGACTTTGTACTAAGACGAAAGTTTGACAGTCCTGGGCTCTTGAACTATTAGTTTAAGGGCAGTTCTCTCGTTTTATTCAAGTTTCATAAATATATATAAATATATACCTACCTATTTAAAAATATTTTATTTTTCAGAAATCTCACGTTTATCTCACGTTTTCATCAAAACAGGTCAAACGTTTTGATTCACCAAGGTATTGGTCAAATTGAGTTATTTATCTGTTTAATTAGTTCAATGTTGACTTCAATTTAATACAAATCCCTGATATAATAGGTAGGTAAAGGAAAAGGTAAGGAGAAACCCAATGGATCAATTTTCGCACTCCAAGTTTACCTTCCTCTACTTTCGTACGATCTTGGGACCCAAATTAATCAACCACCAAACGACCTTAAGCGAGGCTAATTATTGAGAACGTGTCCAAATTTCATAATTATTTGAGCCGTCCATAATTTTTCAATTCAGGGACGATACTGACAGAATAAATTAATATGAAACGATATAAGTACCTACCTACCATCATCTGCCTATATGTAATTCACATTAGGCTCATTTATAAAGGAAAATTGTATCCATTATAGGTTTTATTGGAAAAGTCGATTATCTGCGGAATGGTACCGAAACAGGATCTCTATTTTCATAAACAAACAATTAATTGGTTTCTTGCACCACCACCTTCACAGCATGATTATGTTAGCGATCAAAAAATGCAGCAGCGAAAGGAACCTTCTAGATGAGCAATCTCGGCAACATTGCAGAGATATTTACACTCATGAATTGTCATCGACAATAGATATTTTTCAAAAATAAAATAAAACATTTTTATCAAAACTTGTCATATCTAGCGATGTTAAAAAAATCTTTAAAATTATTAAAAAAAAAATCACTTGTCATCCTTACAAAATCTAACAAATACATAATTAGTTTGCATTCTAATTTTTAATCAATTTTGTGTTAATATTTTTTTGTGGAGTAGATCAGAAGAAGACATTTCATTAACTTGGATCTGTTTTTAGTTATTTTATAGACATTTTTTTAGTTTTTATATGGTAATTTCATTTACTATACAATATTTATTATTTCTATAGCAATAAGTACAAGACATTGAAGTATTTGTTCGAGTGGCGTTTTCTCCATTGAAATTTTAATAGTAATGATTTGAAATTTTCATAGTAAAAAGATTCAGTCGGTGGTACCTACATACTCACAGAAGGATTTATTGATTATAATGTTTGAATAGACCTTTTACAGTCATGGTTGCATTGAATTTTCAATGGACGGATTTTTTCTGATTCTATGTGGAAAAAAAAGATAACATAAAATGGAAGCTGATGGAAATTCCTGATATTCCTTTTCAGAACTGTATTTATTTACCTTTGAATGAAATTATCATATTACCTACAAGGATTATAGGATGGAGTTACTTACGATATTCGAATATCACTGAGACTGAATGAGTATAAAAAAATGCATACGTACATATACTATCATGTCAGGTAAGAAGAGAGAACCGAACGCCATACCATTCATGCGTTGTCTCATACACGTTCGTTTGTTGTTCAAGCCTCTTACATCACCCTCGTTCACATGGTCCTTCTTCTTATATCACCCTCGTTCACATGATCCTTCTTCTTATATCACCCTCGTTCACATGATCCTTCTTCTTATATCACCCTCGTTCACATGGTCCTTCTTCTTATATCACCCTCGTTCACATGATCCTTCTTCTTATATCACCCTCGTTCACATGATCCTTCTTCTTATATCACCCTCGTTCACATGATCCTTCTTCTTATATCACCCTCGTTCACATGATCCTTCTTCTTATATCACCCTCGTTCACATGATCCTTCTTCTTATATCACCCTCGTTCACATGATCCTTCTTCTTATATCACCCTCGTTCACATGATCCTTCTTCTTATATCACCCTCGTTCACATGATCCTTCTTCTTATATCACCCTCGTTCACATGATCCTTCTTCTTATATCACCCTCGTTCACATGATCCTTCTTCTTATATCACCCTCGTTCACATGATCCTTCTTCTTATATCACCCTCGTTCACATGATCCTTCTTCTTATATCACCCTCGTTCACATGATCCTTCTTCTTATATCACCCTCGTTCACATGATCCTTCTTCTTATATCACCCTCGCTCACACGGTCCTTCTTCTTACATCACACTCGTTCATATAATCCTTTCTTACATCACACTCGTTCACATGGTCTTTCTTCTTTCACTGGATTACTAAGCAAGCTCAATAACTTCTCTGCCCTCTAAAAGGTTAATTTGACATGATTAATAGTTCTTTTAGGCAAGGATTTTTGTATAGTTCTAGATGTAAAATAATACAAATATTGCAAAATATTACCACAATAAATGTATTAATAAACAGTTCACATGACATTTTATATATAATATTTTGGATTTAAGGTTTTAAATTTTGGTAGAGTTTGGTAGTAATATGGAATGCCCCAGGGGAAAGTGTTTGGACCAATTCTGTATATTTGGTATAAAACTTAACTATCTAAATAGTTTAAATCAAAACAAAAGGGTTTATTTTTTCATTTCTATAGATAGTTATACTGTTAAAGAACACATTGTTTAATGTATCAAAAAAATCAAATTATCAATATCGTACAGGAACAAAAGATAAACCATCATATAAAAATGTATCTTCTATACAGCACAAAAATGGTATTTATGCAGTTTAAAGAAATGAGCATCTTATGGAAAAGAGACATCTATAATTAGATTAAAAATAATCGAATCTAATCTTAAAGCGATCTTGCAGGCTCAAATTAAAGGCAATTAGTAGCCAAATATGCAAATAACTTTCTGGGAAGAAATTGTACCTACATATGTCGAGCAATAAAAAATATTACAAAATTATGGACTCAATTTCTTGCTTTTTCCTACCTACTTGTAACAAGATACAAATATTTGGTTTCAAAAAATTATTTCTTTCATTGACAAATAAAATGATTTAAAACTATATATTCGGGAATTACCACCATCATCATTAATGATGCGGAAAATCTCCGTAAAATGCATGATCCTCAATAACAATAGTAATAATTATAGTTTTGTAGAATTTTAAAATTTTTGAAAATCAAACAACTGCATAGTTTCATATCGCACTCGATAGATGGCGGTAAATAAATGAACATTATTCTTTTACTCGTTCGACAATTAATTGAAATTAAAGTATGACATTTTTCTTGTCGGAGATATGAATACGAATAGGCCGATTTGCATATATTCCTTAATAGTTGAGTCTGCTGCCGTAGAGCTTCGACATAATTGGCCATTTCTATTTTGAGAGCATACGAACGGCAATAGAAAGAAAAAAAATGAAAGTAAAAAAAACTTACGATATTAAATGTAAACGAACCGCATTGGTGTCACATTGCAGTAGGGATGAGATAAAAAGACCAATGTTGTCACGGTCTTGTTTTTGGTCACGTAATTTTGAATTAGTTCATACGGTTGTATGATTCTCCTGTTGTAATGCATTCACTTCTTTGCTTGTTCAGTTCACTTAAGAGGCTATAGTAGGCTATGTGGTATATATTGAAAATCTTTTCCCCAGTAACTATAACCCTCAAATATACGCCTTTGGAATAAATAACAGTTTGTATTTACATCTTAATTCTATTGCATGAGTTTTTTGAAGTTTTAATTTGTGTAATACTTTTCTTTTAAAATTAGATGTAGTAAAATCCTTTTTATTTTTTTGATTGTATGAAACTTAAAAGCCCAATGTTCTATATCACATGTTGGGTGAATACAATATTTTTTCGTGTTTCATACATTGGAAGGTAATTAATTGTGCATTTTTGTGTACATCCGTATACTCAGGGTATACAAATGCCTCAAAACTCATTCCCCAACATCCCAAATATATTTATGTATTTTAATCACCCTTCCCAGTTAACCAGAATTACTTGTATCACAGTAGCTTCGCCCCTAAGAAGAGAAGAAAAAAGTAGCGTATGGAGGCAACAATTACTTTCCAAGATGGACACGACACCTTTATATAAATTATGAGGATGGCCTCATAATTTCCTTTAAATTTACATAAATGCTTGTGTTATAGGTGAACGAAATCGGTCGTGGAAGGACAAACTCACGACCACTGCATTGAAAACCCAGCGCGTTAACTGCTCTGCCACCACCCAACTTACATATATAGTATCATTCAATTACTATTTCTTTTCACTATATAAGTGAAAATTTAGAAAAAAATTGTCGGATAGAAGGCAGAACATCAACCCCAGGGGCAAGCCCCTACTCGGCGGAGTGACCAAATATTTTGATTAACTGGTCTCTCGGTAGCTGAGTGAGGCTCTCACAATGGGAGAGGACAATAGAGTCTGGTGATGTTTTGTCGGAAGACAGCAATGGCTCATCAAGTTGGACACAACATTCAGCAATGAAGAAAACGAACAAGAAGAAAAAATGAAAAGATAGTTTACATACCAGTTTTACATGAAACCATTGGTAGCAAAATCGGTCTCTAGACGTTTACAAGACCATGAATAGTATTTCCCATCACTATTCACTCTGTATAAAGTCAGGTGTAATATAACAGGTGTCGCAAATTGTGTGACTTCGAATTTTGCCAAAATATAATTCCAATTCCAACGGACAAAACGAATTTAATGGTCTTTCTGTTAGCGCCGGATTTTCGTTTATTTTATAAAATATATTTTTACTAAAATATTGCAAATTAATCATATAAGAATTGTAAATATAACGAAGAAAATATCTAGTACGTACAAATTTGTAATAAACAATGTTGTAATTTTATTCGTAGTAGACTTGAGTGACGTCAAGTTCCACCTTTTCTGCATTCTTAAGATAGGTTTAAGTTTGTTTATAATAACAATAGCGACTCGCGTGAGCGAGTTGCTTTTTAAATAAATTAATAAAATCAATAAATAATAGTAAATTTTATTTAGGCGTAAAAACATAGGTATAAAAATTAATACATCCAGTATAAACAAAAAGTATATAATTTTTTTAAACAATAAGTAGGGTACAAAGTATGACAATCAATTATAAAAAAACATGTAAAACTAGGGAGAACATTAATATTTTTTAACTATGTATTCAGCACCTAGCCTACGAAAGATGACAAGACTTGTGGTGGCAAACTATTATATATTTTGAGACCTAGATGGTATAAGCTATTTTGTGTAGGTACTTGTTCATCTTGTTTTTGGGAGTCTACAATCCTGACATCCTCTCGTAGGGTAAGTGTGAACATTGGCATTGAATAATACATTTTTCTGCATATATTTTAAATAAATTGAATTCTAAATTATGATAAATTAAATTTATGTTTTATTTTTTAAATTTTCGCATTTAATATAAAATTTTTCAGCTCATTTTACTTAATACTACGAGATCTCAACCAATCAGAGAGCCAACCGGAAACTTTGACTTACTAAACCGGAAACAGGTAAATGCGAATTGTAGACGCTAGTGTAGAGTTGTAGCCAAATATCTTTGCACGTAAACCAACGAAGCAAATGGACACAAATTTACGCTTTCGAAGCTCGTTCAAGATGTTTGGCGAAAATTATAATGTTCATGGATGCTTTTATAGTCGTCATCTTACCATTATATTGTAATTGCACAGTAGTTTTTACTAGAGCTATTTTTTCAACAGTTTTTTATATAATTTCGATAACAATTGATCACTGTACATAATATTTGATGCAGCTACATAAATATATTATCGTGGAAATTAAAAATATATTTATTTTAAATATTAAATATACCTACATATTATGTCAGACAACATTCCAAACAACGTGGTGCTGAAAAGAGTCGGAGAAACGAGACAATTTCTAAAGAGTAATGCCCAACAAAGATCCAATGGATAGAGCCATAACATCGGTCTGCTTGTTAATATCGCCGAAGTAATTACGGCGGCCATAAACTATAGAGTTCGCCCTAGAGACAGTTATATGGACCAGATGATCAGTGATGTGCGCTCTAGAATAAGCTGCAAAGAGATGAAGAGGCTTGCGGACAGCATATATAACTATATGAAGAGAGATAGAGTACATGATGCAAACCAATTTTGAGATTATTTATTATGATAAATATGAATACATTCATATTCCACAACGAATTTATTTAACTTCCGACGACCGTTTTGGCTAACAAATCAAATCAACCAGTCAACTACTCAACCAAATCAACCAGTTGATTATGGCCTTGTAAGCCGAAACGGTCGTCGGAAGTCAAATAAATTCGTTGTGGAATATATAGGTATGTATACATATTTATCATAATTACTATGGAATCCTACAGTTTGGAAGACGAGTCAATCGACAGATTGAAAACTGCTGATTATCCTGAGATTGTAAACATGAAGAAGGAATATTGACAATTTTGAAAAACCTTAAATAAAATATAATCGACTAAAAAATATCAATTTGATATGTGTCCAGCGATCCCTAAAATTGGGTCGGGTTCAACAGTAAAGGTGTGGAAGATTCCAACAAATTACAAATACCTAATTCTTAAAGGTGAGTATAGTTGTTGCTAAATATTTTGAACCCGGTTTCCGGATGCGCAGACCGCATATTTATCTTTTTGCTTCGTTAGTATACGTGTAAATCGTCCCCGTTCTCGGTGAAATGGTTCAAGATATGTGGCGACAATTATATGTACTCGTATAACGTAATAAAGAAACAATGAAACATTTTTTATTTACAAAAACAAGTAGGTACCTAACTTGACTCGAGTACATAGGTGTATATCGTTATTTCAATTGCAACAAAAATTGAAGGACAAAAAACGAGATAGATAGCAAGAAACGAGGAGGATAGTACGTGTATGTATATGTACATGTTTTTTTGTGCTCGAGAGTAAGTATGTGTAAAAGCGTTCAAAAATTAGCACAAGTAAAACAACAACAATAAATAGTAATGAAATATATATAAAAAAAATAATAAAGCCAGGTACAGATGATCTTATTTAATATTTATCAATCTTTCTTCTCAAAATTTGAACTGGATATTCATACCCCTTCTATTGAGCCGCATGACTTTCCATAACAATAGGAATAGACCTACATACATACATACTGATTGCTTTCTGAATAAAATTCATAATAAACCTACATATTCAAAACGTTTTGTATAGCTTTGTGGTTGAAATTATAACATGTTTGAACCCAAAGTATATTTCAACTTAGTGTTAGTAGGTACACTGAATCAGTTTTGTGGGTCAGTCCTTTGAATTTTGTGTCCCTGTTTCAATATATATTACATATGTATGTATTATTATATGTATTGTAGGTAAGCTGGATGGAATACCTACGCTGAATATCAATGATATTAGTCGAACCAAAATACACTCAGTATGGTAATAACGTGATACAGTGTTATTCCGGTCAGTGAATAAACGATTGTTTGTGGCAACAAAGTGCAATCGATTCGCACAAAAACAGAAATCTCGCACAACGAATGTAAATTGAACAAAATGGAGGACTTGTGCCAAAACTAATTGTGAAAACTTTTTGTGAGCAGAACGTGATAATAGCAGATTAACGCAATTCGACAGACAAATTATTTGTTAAAGGTTCTAATAATAAAGTATATTTGGCTTAGAATAGTACTTCGACTCCTTTTATCTTATCATCTTTTTTCTTTTTTCTTAGCGTCAGTCATCTGGAATTCACAATATAATACTTATATTAACAGTATAGAACGTATTCAACAATTATTTTTGAAACATATGAAGTAAAAATTAAGTAATCGAATATATTTTTATTATTGCATATGCGCAAACATTGGATTTTTTTCCCTGTCGGGAGTCAAAGATATTTTTTATCAGATTTTTAATTATCTCAATAGAGACGAAGTTGGAATATTTATTGTAGGAGAACCGGGAAATCAAGGCACCTACAGGGCTTACGACCTGTCATCGGCTGGTTTACGTGATCACTTTATGCGCTTGCGCAACGTTCACCAATTATGCCTTTTTAATGAGATCCCTATCAATTCAATTTTGAAACATCTATATATTGTAATACTGAAATTATTTTCGCTTGAAAATAAGGAATTTTTACTACAGCCATCTATGGGTGAAATTATGAACAACAAACTTATTATTTTTTATTTATTTATTTTGTTGTAACGCCATCTATTGAGATTATTTACAAAAAACCAATTCTCTCAATAGATGGCGTTACAACAAAATAAATAGGTAAATAAAAAATATTAAGATTGTTGTTCATAATTTCACCCATAGATGGCTGTAGTAAAAATTCCTTATTTTCAAGCGAAAAGAATTTCAGTATTACAATATATAGAAGTTTCAAAATTGAATTGATAAGGATCTCATTAAAAAGGCATAATTGGTGAACGTTGCGCAAGCGCATAAAGTGATCACGTAAACCAGCCGATGACAGGTCGTAAGCCCTGTAGGTGCCTTGATTTCCCGGTTCTCCTACAATAAATATTCCAACTTCGTCTCTATTGAGATAATTACAAATCTGTTAAAAAATAAAAATTAAGTAATAACTACAAACATAAATCGCAGACTATACAGACAAGACGAATGACCTCAGACTTAACTAACTTTTATGACATAATAAATTGCAATATTGACTGTACAGACCTTCTGAAAATTATTAACTTCTGCATACCAAATAGACGAACAAGACACACCTCAACGTTCTTTTTAGACAAAAAAAAACACTCAGAATGCCGCTCAGAATTCACCATTGTACCGATACCACGTATAATAATTTGGAAAAGAACAGGTCCGTGGACATATTCTGTATGTCCAGGACCCTTTTCAAAAGCCACGTTAGACAGGAATAATGAATTGTTTTGTTACCAGCAGTGAGTACATGAAACATGAAATCAAAGGTGGGCTGATTAAGTTACAACTACTTTTGTTGTTATGCTTATTTATTATATTTGTTTAAAAAAATATTACTGTACGTAGCCCATTTATTCAAATAAATAAAAAAATCATCGTTTTCGGGAGTTACGTAAGAGGCGGATAGTCGAAAATACAACAGGCAACATTAACATCTCACACAGTTCAGCAATAATGTTCACCAAGCATTCTGAATGTTTGTGAAACGAGATTGGTGTGTGTCGATGCACGCATGAGGCATGCTTCCTATTATGAGTTTTAGCACACCTGTCGTTGGTTACACGACACTTTATGTGAGAGCCGATAAATGAATATGTTGAAGATCTGAAACTATACAAATATCGCCTTTGAACAAATTTATTTAAAATCCATTATATTCACTAAAATGTACGCGAATTATTTTTAAATTCATTATAATGTGTGAAATTTAATTATAATTTTATAAGTTTAGTAAAACGAATTCGAATGAAAATGAGTATAGTATAATGAAACAATTAAAATAAAATGATAATGGTAAAATAAAATATAATAAAATAATATTACCGTTCATTATTTAAGCCACTGGCATTATTCCAAAATCGTTAATCCGTAATTTAGAAATTATAGATTTATCGAAAAATTTAATAATAAAAATGCAAAAAACGGTAATTATGAATACATGTAGAATCGTTAAAGATTTTTTAAACGTTAATATTCGGGAATCAGTAGGGTTGTTAGGTAGTATAGAGACCTCCTCAGAGCCTAATTCTTTGATATGTTAAGTATCTGGATGGGTGAACTATTCCCAATTGAAAGCTTGATGATGCGTTTGTTGCATTTTATTTTGCTCTTTTAAATAATTTACAATTTACGCATTGATCTGCTAATTCTTTTGAGGAAGTGTATAATGGTAATAATAATAATTGAGTGTTATTATTTGTAGTGCTTAATTGTTATTAATATCATTAGTAAATCGGCCAGCGCCGTATATATAAATGAGTACAATCCCAAAAATCAAGTGAAAATAAATATTATAAAATAAAAAATGATTTAAGTGAAACTTATCAAATTATGACTGGCATATTCAAGAGCTGAGTAAGAGAAAACAGTTATCTAAGAGATATCTCACACTCTGGCCTTTGGATAACAGAGTAACAACTCGCTAAAACAGAGTTGGACAGAGCCAACAAAGCGGCCTATAGATGCTTTGGTATGGGTTTACCTATCAAGTTGAATAGATTGCCTCCAGATAGCCTCCAGATATCCACAGTGTTTAAAGCAAGACCACATTTTCTTTATCTAAACAGTTTCGTATAACAACATAAGACCGAAATATAAGCGCTCTTTGAATGATCCTGAATTATTAAACGGCGCTCTAAAAATTATTATTATTTTGTTTATAAGAGCATTTCTTCCCTTAAATTTGAACTCTTCTTTGACTATAAACGTGATGATAGACATATTGGTAAGACAGTAATCTTCAGTTCTGGATTTCTTGATTTGATTCCCAACAAAGATTTTTTTGATTTAACTAGCAATCAATAACATCAAAGGGAATTAGTATGAGAGAATGGTGATATAACTTATCCTAAACTGATGTGGAATCCTTTAATCCTATGACAAGTTAATAAAACAAGGGGTATCACATTTTTTTGTGATAAGTCATATCACAATTCGCTCATACTAGACAACTAGACCCTCATATATTATGAGATATTAAAAGCCCAATAAATAAATAGTGGTAATTTATAAACAATTTTGTTTTTGTAGTATTAATTTCTGTTACGTTTTATATATAACATTTCTACGTATATTTTTCGTATCGACCATAATTTAAATTTCCATAGAAAAGCAAAAAAATGGAGCAATGGAGTAATCTTTTGTTGTTCTTGGTTAATATTAGGGTAACATGAAAAGGTAACACGAGACCAACGCTGGTCGATTGTTTCCAAGACAATGCCCCCAAGTCAAATTGAAAACGCTGTTCGTTTTCGCCAAGCGCTAATTTTTTTTGTATGGGATTTGACGTTTGTTGTTTGTTATTGTAGAAAAAATTTCTACAACAAACGTCAAATCCCATACAAAAAAAATTAGCGCTTGGCGAAAACGAACAGCGTTTTCAATTTGACTTGGGGGCAATGTGCCTCAAGCACTATTGGTTAACTTACTAATATTATTATTGTGCGGTAAACCTCCTCTATGGTAATGTGCTCCTGGTAGGTCAATGGTAGACACTATTACCTGGTTGTTATTTCCTATGTTGAGTAAACGTATATTAGAATTTTAATTAACCAATAAAATGACCTAATAGATTACAATTTGAATTTATGTTTTGTTGATAATGCATTGTAATGAAATTTTGATGGTGAATTCGTTTTTACAAGTAGGGTTACCACTTCACTAATGTTTTATTTTAGATAAAAACAATAATTAAATATCGTAATAATTATCAAAATTAATTAAAAAAAAACATTTAAATCAAAAATTATGCTATTTTGTACATAAACTTTATAAATTAATATCAACAAAGATATTTTTTTAAACCATAAAAATATTGACTAATTTCAACAATATAGCTTGCATATTTTTTATGTTTTATGTTCACAGATTAAACTACTGATATCATTCGAAAAATGTTTAGTTTTATGTTTCGAAGACAGTTATATAAATATAAATAAAACACATACGCAAGTTGATGAATCCGAGTTGATAAATATTACAAAATCACTTTTTTTTCTGCCAAACCATTTTTCGTGATTCCTTAAACCCATATATCCGGCTGAATCCCTCGGTAATCCCATCTACAGGAAATCTGGAAAAAACATATAGTCAGTCGTGAGTCGTGACTGGGTACGATAACTTGCAAGGATTCCTTCCTCTCTTCCTTCCCGAACACAAAATATATTCACTTCTCTACTTATTCCTTCAGGATCCAACTTACACATGTATCCCTGTGATCCCTAAGGAGAGGTAAAAAGAAAGGGTTAAAAAGATTTCATTCAATTATATTTTATGATACTTATCAATAATAACGTGGAATAAGTTGACCTCAGTGGCGCAAAAAACCAAAGTTACCGAGAAAGCATGTGTTATCGATGGTTTTGGGTTCGATTCTCTAGGTATGCTTGAAGATTGTTAACATTTATACTGTCAACAAAATTGTTCAATTTTATCAATTGAAACAATTTGACATGCATTGTAATCGGTGATATGCAAATTATGAAAGTTTCATTGTTCTACCTGGTCGGGGAAATAGTTAAAAATCAATTGAAAAATTCCAGTACGGACAGACAAGTGAAGTTAAATAAAAGTATGTAAAAAATGGGAGACATTTTATAACGAAAATTTGAAATGTTGGTTCTACGAAACAATGAGTAGTTTTCACTGTTAGTCAAAATGAATGCAATACAAATCATGTTCAATAATGACCTTTTATCGAATTGTATATTTTAATTTTAAAGATTGTTTGAATAAAATATGTCGATAAAGATATGTGTTGTTTTATTTTATTGTAGCCCTAATCAAAATTAAAAGAATGCAGGTAATATACACCGCGTTGTGAATTTAAAACGATCGAAATTTCACAATTTATCAATATTATGGTTTGGCGTAGGACAAACTGTGACATAAAAATTAGACCAATGTGAGTCATTAGAAGACAGACAATAGATTTATCAGTATTCTGGGTTCGACCACCGCAGGCTGGCCAAGTGAAGTAACAATCCACAATGTCAAGACGTCCTTATCATATCATGAATATAGATGCCGGTAGAGATAGCTGAAAAGTAACCAAACAAATTTTGTAACACCCCCCAAACGAGGAAACTATCATTTTCTTTATTTACATCACGCGTCTGGAAATATTCATATATAAAGCACCGCTTCCTCGAAAAGTCATCATTCAGATCTTATCAACAAACCCTAACAGATCCTAAACATACAAAAAATGAGATCGTTGACTCTTTTGTTAGTCTCCGTCGCTTTTGTCTACGGAGAGGCACCGTTCAACCAACACCGAGGAAACTCCAGATCTAGATTCCTAGCCAGGCAGGAAGCGGAAGCCACGACACCTCAAGCAGCCCCATACTCTCCTTCCGGCTGGAGACCGTCCGGCCAGCCATTCACGCTTCCACCGAGACAGACCTACGCTCCGTCCCAACAGTACGGTACACCCAGCCAATCTTACGGTCCACCTATCCAGACGTACGGTGCTCCCACGACCTCTCTGCCGATCATCAAAGAGCAGAAAGAACCCGAAACGGAGAATGTAGACGTGAGCGCAAGTGACAGAAATGGAAAGTTGGAAAAGACACCCAAAAAAGAAGAAAAACAGGCCCAAAGCGTCCAATCGCCAGTTCTGCTGGTCCTGCCCGAATCGCCTCTTCAGAAACTTCAGGTTCTTCCGCAAGTTCTGCCGCAGACATATCAGTACTTCGGAGTTCAGAGCCCCCTCACTAGTTCAGCGTTTGTGTACACGCCACAGTACGCACAATATGTACAAATCGGTTAAAGTGTTAAAATAGTCATAATTATGTTTATTTATATTTGCCACACGTGTATTTATTAATCAACAATTTTTACGTGTATAATCGTAAAAAATGTTTGTTAGTGATGTTAAATGAGAACATATCATTCGTGCAAGATATAAAACCGAAATTTTAATAACTGAATTAGACCTAAAATCCAAAATTCAATGTTATTCATGCCAAATATGGTTTTATCGACGAAATAATAATTTGGGCGAATGTGACGCATGAAAATTGCAACCTGGTCTTGTGCAAAATTTTGAATAACAGCATAAATTTTATGATTATTTCAAAATTTTAATATAATCAAAAATAATAGAGATATACTTTGAATGTAAATAATATTATTTTTGATGTCATCCAGAATCGATAAATATAAAAAACTTAATGGATATCTCAAATAAGGTAGTTAATTTATTTAACTAATTTGTTTGATTTGAATATAATATATAGGAACTGCACAATTAAACGTATACCACCAAAAAAACGTTTTTTTGGTGAAATTTAAGTGATATAAAAGTATTGTCCTTTGTTCAAAATTAAGTAAATTGAACAAACTCATTTTTAAAATCCGAGAACGAAGTTGATGCTTATTTCTTAAAAGTAAATTATAAATTCATATATCGAACATAAAGATATTTGAAATTTGTTTACGTTTGTTTTGATTCTGTTCTTCGTATGAAATTAAGTAGATTCGAACTATTTAGATTCGAATTTTAAATTTATTATTTAGATATTTTAATTTTTGGATCCACCTAAAGGCGTTTTCGAAAGTTTATGGTTGATATTCGAATGACCCAGACAAACTACAAATGTTGCAACAAAAGTTTTCAAAGTAATTCGAATGGAATCTCTCAAAAACTAAGAGTCATCTCGTGATCGGTTCATTAAGATGTCGAAAAAGTTTACAACGAAACGACGCGGTCGTACGAAGTCGGAATAATTTCAGCAAGTTCATTGTTTTGATGTTTCATAAAGGCGAACTCAAACAATAATTAATCTTCCTCATAAATGTAACACAATCAATTATTGTTATGTTATTTGTTTTCTGAACACAAAGTATGATAAATTGTTTGTATTACCACAGTCTACCTCTCACCATGAAAATAAACATGTTAAATTTTAATAATGTTGTGTGTTTTTAATTTATTAAATATTAATGTAATGGACGAAGGAGTCTAGAATGATCGAATTGTGACATGACTTGTCACAAAAAATGTCAAATCCTATAACTTTTTTTTTTACATTTTGTAGTACAAAAAGAAAAAAAACAATGATTGACAAACATTACAGTAAAAAGAGACATACAAATGTCACACAAAGATGACCTCCCAAACAAACACACACATGTATAAAAAAATATGTCCTATGTTACAAAAGTTATGTATTTAAAATAATAAAAATAAATGAAATGAGAAAAAAGTAAAATCGTTTGTGATCTTAATTATATATAAAACCACACCTCAATAGCCATTCCTTGACAAGCCTTTTTACATTATTTTTGCTTTGGCATTTCTTAATAGATGCCGGCATCATATTAAGCAATTTAGGTAGGTATATTATAATTCTAACGTTCTCTTACCGTATTTATTATTATATTTTGGAACTACATATCCGTCGTTAAATTTAAATCTAGTGTAATGCGTGTGTTGAGGTCTGTCTTTATATTCGTACTTTAAAAACTGGTCAAGGATTGTTCTTTCCCAATACAAGCCTTTGGCGGATAAAACACTCAATTTTTTAAAGTAAAGTGAGATATTATTACGCGCCGCAATACAAACATTTTTTTTAACTAAACCTATTTATTTATTTTATTTTATTTATTCAAGGTTACATACAGTTTTTTTTAAATAAACATGAAATCTCAAAATGAATGTACCTACAACTACAAAACCAAGATTGTAACACCAATTACAAAGATACGGTATTACAGAAAAAATATATGGCTATGGACAAATAAACGAATTACACTGGTTGATATGTCCAGAGCGATTTGATTACAAAATTTGTTTGACCGCGTTTAATGCTTCAAACAATCTAGCACCACAATATATCTCGACATCAAATCTTAGTTCTTATCTAAATTAGACCGTTTGCAGAATGTCTGCATTAGATACATCTTCGGTCTGAAAAAGTATGACCATGTATCGGAATTTCATATAAAACTGGGCTGGTCTTCAATGGGCAAACGCAGGGATGTTCACACACTCTGTCTTCTCTATAATATTTTGTATAGTGAGGTGGCACCAAAGTATCTCAGAGACAGGTTTCATATTTCATCGGAGCATGGTCTTCCTCTGAGATCGGGAAATAACGGTCTTCTTGTGATTCCCTCCCACCGATCGGACTTCTACACTAATTCTTTTACTGTCCATAGTGCCAGGCTCTGGAATCAACTTCCCGTTGATACTCGAACCTAACCATCATTTTTCTCTTTTAAACAGCGGTTGAAACTCTGATGTCTCTCTTCCCTCCCTGCCTCATTTTCCTCCTTACCACTATCTCAACCCCTTCCTTTTTTCCCCTTCCAATCCCCCCTAAATGCATATGTGTGTATATGTGTGTATTTATGTTCTTATATATTTTTATATTATTTTTATTCTGTGACTGGTTCTTTGACTGGAAGATGTTAATTTCATTAACAAGTCCGCCTTTTGGCTTTTTTAATGTTTTATCTTGCTCTTGTTTGTTTGTACTTATTTTGTTATGTTATTTTAGCTAATAAAGTATTATTATTATTATTAATATATTTTAAGCTATGACAGAGAAAAGACCTTTCTGGGAAGCATCTCACACTCAGGTCGTCTGGATCGCAGAGTAACAACTCCCTTAAGGAATAGGACAGAGTCAACAAAGCGGCTTACTATGACCGATTCTTTGGTGTGAGCGGTCATATTAATAGGAATGCACTGCCTCCAGATGTCCGCAGTGCTCAAAGCTGCTTTGGGCACTAAAAACAGCTTTGTTTCGTAGAACAGCACATAACTCAACTATCAGCGCCCTTGGAATGATATTGAATCATTGAATGGTGTTATATACAATCCCCTATTATTATTATTATGAAAAGTATCGCAATTTATTTTGTGACGAGTTATATCACAAATCGCTCATAATAATAGATCCAGAGGAGACGACATAAGGAGCGATGCTGCACAGCTGAGAAAATAAAGAAATTTGGGTTGTAGCGCCATTGAAGAAGACCCCAAAGAGTGATTTTACGAACCATGCTGAATTCTAGAGCCTGGATACCTACACATCGAGCTATGGTTATCGGAAAACAACTTGAGCCAGTCACGTGGGTGCGCAGAGCGCAACTTTGTGTATTTTGGTTTGGTTGGTATATATGATATATATATATATATATATATATATATATATATATATATATATATATATATATATATATATATATATATATATATATATATATATATATATATATATATATATATATATATATATATATATATATATATATATATATATATATATATATATATATATATATATATATATATATATATATATATATATATATATATATATATATATATATATATATATATATATATATATATATATATATATATATATATATATATATATATATATATATATATATATATATATATATATATATATATATATATATATATATATATATATATATATATATATATATATATATATATATATATATATATATATATATATATATATAGAAAGCATATATATATATATATAGAAAGCATATATAGAAAGATTAGAAAAAGTCCAAAATAAATTTTTGAAACACCTTGATTATAAATGCCGTCTTGCCTTTGATGATAGAATCCTTTCCGCTCGTCATCATAAGATAACATCATTAGAAAATAGACGTACCATTTCAGACATGACATACCTACATAAAATTATTGATGGTGCCGTTGACTCTGAGTCTCTTGTTGGGAGTCTTCCAATTAATTGTCCCTTTCGTAGTACTAGAACAAATCTTACTTTTAGATTGCCTCTCTGCAGAACTATGTCCAAAATTCATTCATCCAAAAGACATGTAACATTTATAATGTTTTTTTTAAGAATGTTGATATTTTTAGACATACTAAAATAAAATATAAGAATGCCATCTCTGAGACCCTTAGAGGTTTACGGTAGCTGATTCCTGCTTTGTCCTTTTTGACTGCGAGTTCCACAACCTTCCTTTCTCTCTTTTTGTCCTTTTTATTCTGAATTTTGAGTACCTACTAAATTCTAAATAGCACTGTGCAGCTTAAAAAGATAATGTAATATCCGCAAACAAAATTGGTCTATGATATATTGTTAAAATTGAATTTGTTGTAATATTTGTTTGTAAGACTGTATGTTTGTTAGGTTTAAATAAAATAAAATAAAATAAAAAAATATGCAAACCGCCCTCCTCCAAGGCTCAAGTAGTTACTACGGAACTAGAAAATAAATATTCAAAAACCAAATTCCGTTGGTATTCTTGATTTTTTATTTAACGGAATTCTACCATGAGTGGATATGAATTTTAAGTTAGCAGTTCGTCTTTAATTAAGTTAGCAGTACTGGCAGAAGAAAACTATATACAATAGCTAGTGCAGCATATGCTAGCTAGAAATATAGGTTTTTCAAAGTATTTCAAAATTCCGACGTGTATCTGTCTGACCTTGTTTTCAAAACAATAAACTCATAGTTATTTAATATAGCATAAAAAACTCATAGTTATTTCTTCTCCTCATGGCACTAATTTTACGTTCTCAAAACCATAGTTTACTCTCAATACCATTCAACGACACCACATATCCTCTCACTCGTTCACAATTCACGCAGTCCGGCTGTGGAACCAATTACCCAATGGTAGGTATATGAGATTGATATTATGGTATTATGTACTTTGAGATGCTCCCAGTGGTTTTCATAAAGCTTCTGAAGTAACACTTCCTATCCACATACCTACAATTACTTGATCCTTCATCCCTTGCAGAATAAAATAATATTATTACTATATTTCTAACCAGCATTCAATAATCAAAATATAAACATAAAAAATAAAACAAAAATTTTCATTTTTAACTAGGTAAATAAGAGAAATGTTCATTTAAAAAAAGGGTTTCATGAATAGTTTTGCAAAACCTCAATAACGCTAGTACCTATTCTACACGTGTAAGGATTTTATATCGGAGATTTAGTTCGGGGTTCTTCCAAGTCGAGCCCAGCGAACGGTGGGGGTGTCGCTGTTCTTCTAAGTCGAATTACAGAGGGTCTGTTTGAAGCCAAAGATAAACAGTGCTAAAGCAAAAATATCCCAATTCTAAAATACAAATGCAAACATCCTAGGTGTAGGTAAAGTGGGAAGCTTCACAAACATCCTGAACATGGAAGCTGGTTGGATTGCATCGCCACATCATCCCAAAGATACATAAATCCTAAAGAGGGCTTTTGCTTGTCTTTTTCTCGTAACATACATAGATAGGTACTTGTATAGGAAATTTATGGCCAATATTTGTAATGTATCGAAAAATGACTGTAGTGTAGGGAGACCTGAGTCCAAAAATAAAATACGCTGCCATAATTATTTATTGCGAAATTTATTGCCATTTTCAATTTCTTCCATCAGTTTCATATCCGGCTAAATATTTACATAATATTTATTTCAGGATATTAGGATATAAGATGATATAGTTGTAGGCAAATATCTTCCAAGTTATAGCCGAGAAGGGGGGCGATTTGCACGTAAACCAACGAAGCAAAAAGACACAAAGTTGCGATCTCCGCAACCGGAAACTCGTTCAAGAAACTCGTTGTCGAAAATTATAACAGCTGAAGAAGGCGAATAGGTAAAAACATATGTATGTATTACAATGTAATTTTTTTTTCTTACATTTTACTGTTTTCTATTATCATTGTATCTGGTGTCCCGTAAGTAAAAATAAGAGGCAATATAAAATCTCACACAATTGAGCAATGAGGTTCACCTCCCATTCTGAATCTTGGCTTTACAGATGCTATGATGCTGGTGTGTGGGGAAACACACATGTGCCGTTACTTTCTTCGTTTTTTAAGTCAAACTTCACTTTCATATATTTAGGTAAGATTATATCTTCTTTAACTCTTTTTTTTATAAACGATATTTAAAGAATAATCATGTTAATAAAAGAGGAAAACTCATGAAATTATTAATTTAACTTGTTATTAAGAATCGTATATATATTGTGAACTAATATGTGGGTATGAATTAATTGTTTTTTCTATTATTGTATTTATTTTCGGTTTCGTTTCACTCTTGTTTGTTCTTCTTTTTGTTATAACAATGTTTAGTTAATAAGTAACTATTGTTAACCATTTTTGGAAACTTTACTGGTTTATTTGTGTTTTTTTGTTCCATTACAATATATTTGCACACCTAAATTTGTGCCGTGATGGTATGCATGTATGTAAATTTTCAAATGCGATTTCAGGTGAAAACGATTTAAATATGTATATACTGAGACATCTATCGATCGATAAGGAAACTTTTTTTAAATACACGCCATAAAATTGATCAAGTACATTTTGATGATTGATTATAACAACAGAACCATTTGATGAAATTTAGCTATTCACTGTAGCTTATGTTTTATGATGATTTTCAAAAACATTTGTAATTTGCACAAACTTCATTACGATCCTTCTTTATTTTTGAAAAAAGAATGTTATAATTCGTTAGTTATTTTAATTTATGAAAGGTATTAAAAACGTTATAATTGTTATTATATAAGTGAAGATCCCAGATGTATTTTAGACAAGAACAGAAATGAAATTTATTTAAGAAAAATCACTCTGAATTATATAAACAACAAAGAAAAAATGTAAGATTTTTTTTATAATATGCTCGTTTAATAATTGAAAATGATTACTTCCTAAGAATGATAAAAAATAAAACAATAACAATTATGAATTACATAAAGGTAAAATAATATTATACTTATTATCTTTAACATCACAGTTAAACTTATAGGGCCTTACTTACTATTTGTAATTTAGGTTTAAGCTGATACTTACCCAGTTTTTTGTATGGCCAAAACTGACTTAGCATTGGATTAAACTCGTATTATAAATAGTAAGTAAGGCCCTAAAAGACTATCCATTGTAATAAATGAAAATTTAACAATTTTTAATATCTATTAATCACAATAACATAATATTATAAAAAAATATTTCAAATTTGTATCAAAAATATTATTAGACTATCATTTCATAATGGACGTTGAATCAGCGAGAGTTGTGTCGTTTTAGAAACGTTTCCTTTGCAGTTTAGCTGGAGTCCTCTGAGACCTTTGTGGCAGAATCTGGACCTTCTGCAGTTGAGCAGGATCCACCAGCAAAAGATAAGCAGATCTCAACCTTCCATTCTGTCCGTTGGTAGCTATAGGCGCCACTGTTTCCGCTTCTGGTTCAGGAGTGACAGCCTCATCAGCGTCAGCGGGAGGTCCATATGCTTGATCAGGTGGTCCATACTCCATCTTAGGGGGTCCGTACTCGTTCTGGGGTTCGGCTGGTTTCTCTTCGAAAGCCGGACCTTCTGGTTTCCAGCCGCTAGCTGGATAAGGAGCGGGTGCTGGCGAAGTCGCAGGTGGGTAAGGTGCTGGATCTTCGGGAGGTGTTTCTACTGCAGGAAGTTCTGCCGGAGCCGCTTCTTGCCTGGATAGAACCCTGAATCTCTGCTTCGAAGATCTGAGTCTCGAAGGTGGTTCAGCTACAACTACGACTACGCACAGCACAAAGAAAACGAACAACTTCATATTCACTGATTCACTTGGAAGGATTCGACTTGAATAAAAGAAGTCAGGTAACTGATACTTCTGCTTAATTTCAATCCACTTTTATACATTGAGTTATTGATATGAGAAGGTACTTTGCGTACTTGAAAAGTCACATAATCCTCCATTTTGGTGCACGTATATAATTAAGTTTGGCATAAAGGTCGTTAACTCGACTTTTAACCCTGGCCCATGCCCATTGTTTTGGAAGTATTTTGTAATTAATAGTCCTTAAATAAATATGCGTCTAATCAAGATGGACATGACTTTCTTCACTCGTCAAACGATATGACGGGCAACTTCTTACGAGAGTTAATATCGGTTGAACGTGTGATGTCACAAACTCATTGTTTAGTTTCATCGTGAGTACTAAATTTAGACTAGAAGTTATAGGTCAAATCAATTAAAGATGTCCTTTTATGACAGGTAAAATATAATATGTAGATATTGTTTGCAAAGTATTTACAACTCAAATATTACCCAGAGATCTGCCTTAGTAGAACAATCGGTTTTTTAAAGAATAAATATAAAAAAAAAAATTAATTTAATTTTATCTGTTGCTATATTTAACAACAAAAAGGCGATTTTCTCAGTTGTACACCATGTGGAGACATATAGTGCAGATATGTGCTTATAACAAGAACATAATCATCTTCATATTCTTCTCTAATGTAAGCAATTTCTTGTAATATGGTTGAACGAAATCGATCGAGACAGAATTCGAACCCTATGCAATCCGTTTGCATATTATAATTGTTATTTGAAAATTACATACTTGTGTTTAAGAAATAAGCGGATATTTCAACGACACTAACAAGATAATGTCTTTATTTGATATACAAAAAAATATGTTATCGACATACAACTTATAAATAGAGACCTGGTGGGCCTAAAGTCTGGTTAACCGTCATAATCAAAACCATCCGTGATAACCCATATCATGGATATAACTATTATGTGGAGTTCTATAATATCTGTAGATGTCATAGAACTCCATTTGATAATTATATCTATGATATGGGTAATCACGAGGGTTTCGATTTCGCCGGTTGGACCAGACTTGCCCCCCTGGTCTCTACTTATTAATAATTCTAAGTAATATTCAAAACTCCGTCTTAACGTAAGATCACTTGAACAAATTCATCTTTCTTATTTTTAAATCGTAAAGTGCCTTACATCAAATTCATACCTACCTTCTCGGAATAAATCTCATGAAAAGTACTTGATTGATTGTGTAAGTACTTCTTTACTCACAGGAGCTTGAAAAATACTGGAGTATTTTTTTAAATTTGAATACAAAAAGACCGTATAAGAAAAAGGACGAAGAATGTAACGTACCATTTTATATATAATAAATATATTAAAATATGTTTTTTTATAAGAGGAAAATAAAATCATAGATATATTCATTAAATTATTGTACTCATTATTTAAAATAACATTCTAGATGTAAGAGGGAAATATTTAGAAATAAGTGAAAAATTATGAATATTCATTAATCAGAGTAAATTAAGTAATCTTGTGCATAAATAATTGTATTTGAGTTATTTACTGTATTCAATTTGAAATCCCAAAAATACACAATTTACCTAATACGTTTTGAGAGACCTACATTTAAAAAGCGACACTTGGACCACAAAACATGGATATATATAAGTGTGTCCTATTATATAATAATTTATAATTTTCCACTCATCTTCGAGTGATCCTAGATAACAAAGAATTGATAACAATTTCTCTGTATTTAGATTATTACATTATTTACATTAAAAATACAGCAAAGGATTAAAACCAGAAAGAGATGATTCTCGACGAAATAAACAGAATCCACATTATTGTTATGTTGTAAATACAGAAAATTGATTATTTTGAATGAAAGATTTAAAAATTTATTCATACCATCACGGAATATTCCACAATGTGGGGTTACCAGCGACTGATGGGCGGGTATCCCAACACACCAATGTCGTCTCCCCAAAAAAGGTAAATTCCAGAATGGGTGGCGAATCCCATTGCTGAACTACATGATATTTTTGCTTCTTATATTTTTGATGCTCCAGCTCTAACGAGACACCGAAGACGATGTTTATTAAAAAAAGTGGAAGCAGTATTCAAAAATTCTTCTTTGTTTAGTAGACCTGTTGGGCTGTATTTCAAAAACTATGCCTCCTGAGATGAAGAAGTCTAACTTTCCATCCATCCTTCCGGGTAGACGGCGACCAGAAGGCACATATTTCATTTACTGCGATATAAGCAAGTCTACCCTGCCCATTCTGCATACGTGGTCCCTTCAATGTCTTCTTCTGGATCTACTCCACCGAACGATGTCCTCTATTCCACATTTTTTTCTTATTTCAACTTTGCAAATACGATCTCGGAGAGTTTACAGTAGATGACCTTGGAACGTTCATTTCCGATGTCCTTAGAAGCCCCTTGGTTCGTAGTGTCTTTTCACGTTTCCACAGCATACGTCATGATCGGTCGCACGCATTTCTTATATATTCTGACCCTGCTGTCGATGCGCATGTGTTTATTTTTGCAGACCATGTGTTTTAGATGGCTTGTTCACGAACTTCAGTGTAGAGGTCATCATGCAAAAATAACCAGCTTTATTTGGAAAGATTAACAAATTGTAGAGTAAATATTAGAGATGCCACGAATATTCGGCCATTATTCGGTATTCGGCCACTTTTTTTAATATTCGGTATTCAGCCGAATACTGGATACTATTCGGCTGAATACCGAATAATAAATCATGGAAAATAAAAACCACATTTTGTTCAAAAATTCGATATTTTAATCAAAAATGACTTTATTAATACTTAAAATCTACCAATAGTAAGTTGTGATGAATAAAAACATTTTTTTCAGCATTTGTTGACAGTAAACGGTTGCGCTTTTCTTCATAAATAATACCCGCTTCTGAAAAAAGTCTCTCACTATAGACACTACTGCCAGGAGACGATAGATAAATCTTGGCGAATTTCGTCAGGACTGGGTATGATTTTGCGTTTGTTGACCACCATTCGTATGGGTCTGCCGTTCGATTTAGGCGAGCAGTTTTCAAATAAAAGTCAATTTCATTTGCCACAGAACTTTTTTCTGTATCTTCATCGTTTTGCTTATCTGTAGCGACTTCTTCAAAACAGTCCCAAAAGCTGTCGTGTATATCTTTTTTATTATGTTTTTCAGTTTCATTGGTGTTTCTTTTCTTACGAAGTGGTGAAGAATCATCATCATCATCATCAGTACTGTTTGCTTCATCTCAACTCATTTTCAGAGCTTCTATTAGAATTTTCTGTCTTGCTCTTTCCGTTTGAACTAATCCCAAGAAACTAGTTTAAAAACGTGGGTCAAGAAAAGTGGCAAACGGATATTTGTCATTTTCGTTGAATTTGATATTCGGCGGCGAATATTCGGCCATTCAGCCGAGGGGGAAGCCGAATATTCGCTATCGTTATTCGGCCAAATCATTATTCGTGGCAACTCCAGTAAACATTCAAAGAAATAGGCTTTGGTGGGGTTATTATACTATCTATCAATCCTTTTGATTCCTGAATTTATTTTTTTAAAAACCTTTAATTATTCACCAAGTACAATAAGCAAAGATGTATTATTGTAATTACATTTTACGATTACACAGATAATTTCAATAATTATTTTGATTTATTTTACCAAGTTGTTTAATCGATCATGTTTTTACAGAATCTCATACCGTAAATCATTGTTTGCTCACTCTTCATAATTCCCGTTGAGGGATAAATGCAAAAAAGTCTGAAAATTCAAAAATCAAGACTCTCCACTAAGTAGTGTTGAATGAAAAAGATTTTCAAAGCTTTTTGCTGTTCATTTTTAGTAAAAAATACTAAAATATTTTGCTATTGATATGGAATTCCACAAAGTTTGCAAAAATAATTTTAATAAATTATTGCAAAAGATTACTAAAACATTTTCCAATATCGATAGAGCGCTATCGTATGGTACTACAAACGATGACCGCGAAATGGTGTCAAATATATTTGGATACATATTTTTACTTCATGCATATTTCTAGATAGTCCTAGTATTACATATACTTTCGCCCTCTGACTAGATAAATTCCATAACAAATGAGTTTTTCCTATAGATAACATCTATGGGAAAAACTCATTGCCGCAGTGAACTGACTTTCTTCATTATCTATCGGAAATGTAGTAAAAATATATAATTCTGCATTCCCGAAACTAAATGAAAAATCTGAACTATGAGGGAATGAAAATTATCACGATTAGATTTGATCTTTGACATACTGGATTGCTGACCTAGTATTTTTACTTCTCACTAACCCAAAGGGATATAGTCATCATCATCATCATCATAAGCTCGACAGCCCTGGGTGGGCCTTGGCTGAATCCAGGAGTCTCCTCCATTCCCGTCTATCCGTTGCCTTCGTTCTCCAGTTTCTAATATTAATTGTGGAAGCATCGGCATCGATACTTTCCATCCATCGAGTCCTTGGTCTTCCTGGTCTCCTTCGACCTTGTGGCACAGAAAGTGTGAAAGTGTGAGGCGTTTTGTTGGGTTGTCGTCGTCCATTCGGATTACGTGACCAGCCCATCTTAAGCGCCCTATCTTGATGGAACTGATCACATCGGGTTCTTCATAGGTCTCGTATAGTTCCCTGTTATATCGACGACGCCAACCATTATTCTCTTTTATTGGCCCGTAGATCGTTCGAAGAATCCTTCTCTCAAAAGCCGCTATGGATCCTTCAGTTTGTTTAGTCATCACCCAGGTTTCGGAAGCATACGCAATGCATAAGCAAAGGAATATAGTGGTGAGTTATTATTTCGCAATTTTTAAGGGTATTTTTTCTATTGCAGATTATCAACAAGTATCATGCTGAGATTGTATTCTGAAAGTTTCATCACAATGTATCTGTGCGAGTGTGATGTGCTGTGTGCTATGTACGGCGTGTTTTTTTTTTAAATATAAAAAATGAATATGTCCTTGTTAAACAAGTACATATACATCTTCCTACGTTCCCTAAAATAAGCATATAAATGCTTGTGCTATAGGTGAACGAAATCGGTCGAGGCAGGATTCGAACTCGCGACCACTGGATTAGGTACTAGCCCAGCGCGCTAACCGCTCTGCCATCGACCCATCTTAAATTTATTTTGCTTTATCAATTATAGTCTAAAGTACTCATTCGATTCCTTTCAAATTTTGCAAATTTGTATATCTAATACTCGCTTAGACACCATTAGATTTTGAATGATATGTGAATAGGGCTTTTCAATTTTTTTAACTGTCAAATATTTCAATGTGACCCCAAGCCCAGGAAACTTAAAAATTTTATTTTCATATTGGTAAAAAGGCACATCACTTTCATAAAATGGCATTGAAGAGTTATCAAATTTTCATATTAAAATATTTAAATAAAAAATAATTTAACACACTCATTTCATGAAAATGCTGAATATTTTCCATACAAAATTCGAATACTTTATAGAACTAGTTGCATGTAACACATGAGATCCAACTGTCGATAGCGATAGTATGTATAGTTGAAGAATATGTACCAAACTATAAACCCATAAATACAAATTATTGAATATTTTCAGATATTTTGTTTTCTATACAACATATGTAGGTATGTATGTCAAGATAGGATAGTATGGAGGAAGATCCTTTTTTCCTACCCAGAATATGAAAATAGCATGATGGTATGTATGTATGTTTGGAGATGAAGTATCAAACTATTAAGTCTTCTTACATATTGTGTATAGGCGACTGCCATACAAAATGTATGAAGCGATGTCGTCACTAAATTCAATTTTTAAAAAAAAGGTTAAAAAAAAATTGAGATCTTCTACTACAATGTAAATATTTTTTATAGAAAATTAAATTATCTAGTTGGGGTGTTTCGGCTTTTTTCAATAATTGTAAAAGTTTTGGAAATATAGGCAGTTAAACTCATAAATTTATAATAAAAAAAATATTTTTCTTAATATAAAATGTTTGAGAAACCCTGGAATTTTTTTGAATAAACTAATTTGAGATTTTGTATTTTTCTATATTTGTACAAATTTTCAGCGTCCTAGCTTTTATGGTTTCTGATATATATGGAAAAATAAAGTAAAAATTCAAAAGTTGATAACCCCTGATTAAAACAAAAATTCGAAATTCTGAGTATAAAAGTTTTGTAAGCCTCGTTTTTTTTTATATTTATTTGGATTTATCCACTATCGAGCACCATGACATAGTAAGTAAGCATTTGGTTTCTGCGCAGGCCTCCTGGGTTCGATCCCCAACACGTTTAACATCTCAATAGAGACGAAGTTGGGATATCATAGAAGAACCAGGTACTCAAGGCACCTACAGGGCTTACGACCTGTCATCGGCTGGTTTACGTGATCACTTTATGCGCTTGCGTAACGTTCACCAATTATGTATTCTTATTTAGTTCCTTTATGAATGTAATTTTAGATAGTTCTAAATATTTGAATAATGTGAAACAATTCACCTGAAAAAAAAATGAATTACACTATTGCCATCTATGAAGTAACGAAGAAACCATTTTGCATTTAAATTCATTTTTCACTCAAACATTGCTTCTCTGAGGAGGAAACACTGGTTAGATGGAAGAAATTGCCACATGGCAATAAACTCGCCACTTGCGCAGGGTGCAAGTGTTTATTATTATAATTATTATTATTGTAACCGTCTTTGTATAGTGCTTCCACTTTTTCTATTATCATTTTTTTTGAGCCTAATAATCGGGAACATAAGAAGCAAAATAGGACTTTTCGTAGATTAGCAATGAGGTTCTTTAGATGAAATTTAGATGTCATGATCCTGGTGTATGGGGATACGCGCATGTGTCATACATCTAAATAATAGTTTTTAACCATAATAAAAAATAAGATTAGGTATTACTACTTTTTACATAAGTGAAAACATGTTATTTAGGCATGAAATTATATACATCATTTTTGTTTTTATTATTATTATGTATGCTGTACCTATGTTTTCCGAATAAAATAAAATAAGACAAAATAAAAGTAATACATAATGTATCAATTTTACTAACGAACCATTACATTATGTAGAGCTCGTCAAGCGAGAAAATGCGAGGTACATCAACTAATAAAATTTTCGTTCAACGTTGTGTAGCAAATTGCAACTATGGCCCGAGATATCAGTTGGCCCTTAAATCGTTGGATTTAGTAATCCAAGTTAAAAGTTTAGGGAAGATTAAATTTCATTCGCGTATTTCAGTGCAAAATGAAACGTCAGTTACGTAATCTTCAACTATAGATATATTTTACGTTTTCTATGGTTATTGTCTATAACGCATCTGTCAAATTCAAGTCAAATTGTAATAACCTTAAATGATACGTGACGCGAAGCTGTGACTAATATTATTTTATTGTTATAACAACACATTATTTTATTTGTTTCATTACGCAGCATGTTACTTTTTCAATTTATTATACAGATCGATGTTTTTTTTAATTAAAATCAAACATTGTAGTGAAAAAATGTGATTGAAGAATATGTACTACGTACGTAGTACTTCAATAGTTCAATGCAAAATGTATGTACATTTTACAGATAGATATGGAACTAAGTGATAATGGTAAAATAGTGTCTTATGTAGAAAATTTAAGAATACACATTATATATATAGAAACAGGATGGATCAATTTAAAAAGTGGGATGAAAAAACATCGCAAAAATAAAGTTGCGTGCCTGACGTTTCATTATGGCTGACAGTTTATTTCGTTTGTTGTCAGGCAATACAATATAATTATGTAAAAAAGAAAATAAATATTAAATACATGAACCACTTCTATATCAAGTCTTTTATTTTAACATCAAAAATAAATCATGATTATAATTATTATGCATAGTTATTTGTAGTATAAAATGAAATAAAACATTTAAGCGTGCGGCGATTAGTACGCCACCTGGCGAAAAAGACTAGAAACAATACTTAACTCAAGATTAAGACACGCAATCCGCCAGAAACGTTGAGTTAAATATTTGTGGTTTAGTGACGTATTTGAGGGAAGATTTGGTACTGAAATACGCAATATTTTTGTTAAACTTGAGTTAAACTCCTAAGGGCCGACTGAAATACTGGGCCTATGTCGTGTAAAACTATCAGTCGCATTTTCTTACTTTTTGAGCTCTACTCTTTACAATAACAATAATTGTCATACCATATCATAACGCAAATTCCTACTTGGGGTAGGCAGTGAGAACCGAACCCCAGACTCATCTCTCTTGACATACATTTCACGTATCACTCACGTCCATGCATCGTCTCATAAATGCTCTTCTATAATTCTTATTCTAACCTCACCATCCTTCAAAATTCCATTTACATATGTGATCGTGCCAAAATTACGTTAACCGACCTCCAACTTTTCCTTAATCAGTCTGATATACTTTTTTGTCAGACGATCATCATTCATTCTTTCTATGTGGCCAAACCACCTTAGGTCATTTATTTTCATCTTACTTGAGTAATAATTGCAATTATTGAATTTACTAATTAATATTCCGTTCGTCAACGCTATCGTTTCGCTTATATACAATCGATTTTTAAAAAAAGTGAGGTATAATTATTAAATTAAAAATAAATGTATCAACTGGCCTTTTCATTAGGTGCCTACTTTTGATTCGTATGATTAATGGAGCTTTTTTCCATTTGAAGAATCTAAGTCCTACAATCTCTCGAAATCCCTTAAATTAAAGTAGGTACCTAACAAACCATGAGGTTTTATGAAATCTGAACAGCGAATAGCTTTTTAAATCGAGGAAAAAATCCCACCTGACTGCATTACAGTATTTTGATTTACAGTATTTTGAAGAAGAAAATATATTGACAAAAATAGTAACATTTATTTATTTTTATTTATTTATTTTTCACACCTTTATCACAAAGACGATTACTGCTGCCCAACTAGGTAACCCTGTTCTAGGGCTAGCAGAATAACAAAATGTAAAAAATAGTCACTAGTGTTAAATTTTACAGATTATAATTATATAATACTATTTTAATGCAAAGTAAGAAATATTGGGTTCAATTCTGAAAACATAAATGTCAAATTTATTCGTCTTATGTTTTTTTTTGGTATTCTGAGGATCGATCATAAAACAAAAGGTATTTAATAAACTTTAAATGACAAAAGAACATAAAAAATGAGTATAATTTAATTACTTCATGTTCCAACAAGTAGAACGAATATTAGGAAAAATTCAACAATAACACGCATATGCAGACAATATAACAATAGGTACATTCTCAGCTGAGATAGACATATTCAGCGCGAAATATTATAGATTTAGACAACATGATGTTCTGAAGGTGATGCGCAACCAATATCCCTCTGTCCTGTCCTCCTAGTCTCTCTTCTCTCATTTCTCTTCCCATCCCTAGTTGTTGTATATGTGTGTATGTATGTATGTGTGTGTGATGGTGTGTATGAGTGTGTGTGTGTGTGAGGGTGTGTATGAAGGTGTGTGTATGAATATTTTTGGCTTGTAAACTGTTATTTGTTTTAATATTATGTTGATGGAATGCTTTTTTTGGCTCTAACATGTAAAAATAATATTGTATCATTAATCTGTAAATGAGCTGTAGCTTCCCAAAGAAAATAAATAAATAAATAATTTAATGTGACAGTTAGGGGGGAAGTCCAATCTAACGATATATATAATTATCACATGGAGTTTTATAATATCTTAAGATATTATAGAACTCCATATGATAATTATGTCCATGATATGGGTAATCATTAGTGTTTCGATTTCACCGTTCGACTAGACTTGCCCCCCTGGTGAACTCATTTTTTTTTAATGACTTTAATTTTCAGTCATTTTTGATTCGTCTGCAAAATCGAATCCAATACAGAATAAAAATAAGTATTATTTTCAACAACGTATCCATGGCATAAAAATATCCCAATATTCTTTTTACTCCTCACTAACCCAAGGGGATATAGTGGGGAGTTATGTTTTCTCAATTTTCTCAAAAACTGTGCTCGGTTTCCCCTCAAAACCACGAGGAAGAGGCAGACCTCCGGCGACATGGTGGACGAGTATCGAGAGGGAGCTGGCGGCACAAGGTGTCCCACAGCAGACTACCCAGAGTCGCAGATCATGGTGACTGATGATTAGGAGGCCCGACCCCGAATGAACTGGGATAGAGGGGCAGGAAATGATGATGATGATATCAACTGGTATCATCCTGAGATTGTTTTCTGAAAGTTTCATCACAATGTATATGTGTGTGTGTGCTGTGTGCTATGTACTGTGTGCTATGTACGGCATGTTTATTTTACTATATCAATTATAGACTAAAGTACTCATTCGATTATTTTCAAATTTTGCAAATATGTATACCTAATACTCGCTTACACCATATAAGATTTTGAAGGATATCTGAATAGTGCTTCTCAATTTTTTTTAACGTCAAATATTTTAAAGAGACCCCAAGCTCGGGGGGTTTCTCATAACACATTCTTAATACGTTCTTATCTTGCCTTAATCTTAAAAATGTATAAATCAGTACTCGATCATAATTTAATTTTAATCTTTCTCTACATTTATCATAAAAAATTGTTTATATCAACGATTAATATAAAATTGTCATTAATTTTTGTATAAATTTATACATGTATTTAATTAATTTGAAGCTCGAAGATTTCTAAAGTCTGAAACTGATTTAAACTTATGTTAATCAACTTCATGAGTAGCCCTGCAGGAAACTTAAAATTTGAAATTTTTATTGTCAAATTGATAAAAATACATAAAATGACATTGAAGAATTATCAAGTTTTGATAAAAAAAATATTGAAATAAAAAAAATAATTGATCAAACTCATATCATGATAATGCTGAAAATTTGCATACAAAATTTGAATACTTTATAGAGTGACTTGTAAGTGAGGAGTTTAGCGTTGGCCACAACCCACTCGTTTTTTTATAATGAATGAAATTGTCCTTGTAACAAGTTCATATACGTCATAGTACATTCCCTGAACTTAGCAAAAATACTTTGTTTAGCATTTAGCTTATCCAAAGCAACTGCCTCACAACAACCCGAATTTAAATTATGTCTATAATTAAAAGTAAACCACTTTTGATTTTACATGAATTTGCGATAGGCCTATTTCGCCTTGTTAGGGAATTTACTAGTTTATATTTAACCCGAATTTACTTGAGACTTAAATAAATAATCATATTTTTAGTTTAATTATTGTTATTTATATTTTTTTATATTTTCTAGCTAAACAACAAACTATTACGTAATACAACCACAAGGGAGAATTAATTAATTAACATACTTTATATGATAAATAGTATTCTGAGTGGGTATATCACCTCGTTAGTATTTAAACAATAATTGAGTTTTATTATTAAAATCATGGTCAGCGTCATATACGCACTGAAAATAAATGAAGTCTATTTTATAGTTCAGATTAAAATAAATTTATTATGAACTTGCGAAATATACAGACACCCGGCCATGGAAATGGCACGATGTAACTTCATTGACCAAATTAACACACTAGTGTCATTAAATAAAATACTTACATTCAAAAATTAATAGACACAGTGTAGGTACTATTTGAAAACAAGTGTTTATCCTTACTACTTATAAACGAGTGGGTTCTGACCAACGTCATACTCCTCACTACCAAGTCACTCCACAAATTATTCAAATTTCATATGGAAAATTTTCAAAATTATTATGAAATGAATATTTTTTTTATTTTTATTTATTTCAAATTTACGGCTTGAAAGTCTTTTTAAAAAACGATAAGTAAACAATGATTAAAACTTTAAATTTTAAAAACAAAGAAAATTTAAACTAACATAATAAAATCAATAATATCAGCAATGGTTAAAAATTGAAATTTTAAACTAAAAGCAAATTTATTACAAACATAATAATATCCATAATATCAATATACTATACACAATTAAAAACAAAATACAAAAACCCAGACACAACGATTACTATATTTACAGGTCATGAGTTAAAATGTTTAGTAATTTATTTAATTACACTTATGACTTGAAAGCCTATTTTTATTCAAATACAAAAGTCATGAGTTTAGAGAAAGAAAATGTACGATTTTTGATTTGAAGGAAGAAAAATCGTCGGCAAAAACATCGGAGTGACTCTCCACAATGTTACCAAGTCTATGGTAGCCTTGGTATTGGGGAGTGGTAGACATAATTATTTAGAGAATGGCTCTCACGAAACATAACACACTGTAGTGGTTTTAGCCGGAACATTAAAGTTTATGAGTTTAAGGAGTTCAGGACAGTCTATAGCATGGTTCAATGTTTTGTGTAAGAAGGAAAGGTCAAAAACCTTTCTTCTAACGTCAAGAAAAAAAAAGTTTAAATTCTAGCATTAGATCTGTGTAATTGATGTGTTCTATTGGAATTCCCTTTTTATAATTTGTCTTTTTATAAGATATGTCTTTTTACCTATTTGAAATAAAATTTTCAAATTATGAGTTTCCTGAGCTTGGGGTCACTTTGAATTATTTGACTGTTAAAAAAATTGAGAAGCACTATTCAGATATCCTTCAAAATCTAATGGGGTCTAAGCGAATATTATATATAAAAATTTGCAAAATTTGACTAGAATCCAATGAGTACTTTATTCTGTAATCGATAAAGTAAAATGAACACACGCCGTACATAGCACACACACACACACAGATATATTGTGATGAAACTCTCAGAATACAAATTTCAGCATGATAATAGTTGATAATTTGCAATAAAAAAATTGCGAAATCATAACTTCCCACTGTATCCCCTTGGGTTAGTTAGGAGTGAAAAAGACAATTATTTGTACTTACATAAAACTATCAGCATTTGTTTTTATTAAATAATTTGAAAATATAACATTATTTTAATTAATAAATTTTGATACAATAAAAATACACTCATCAAAAATGCATTTGAGGATTGACAAAATTTAAAGAAATAAAATCTATGGTCTGCCATATCAATGTGAAATAAATTTCATATTTGTATGAAAAATGTATATAACAGAAATAAAATATCTTCTGTATGAGAAAATTGAGTTATTAACTTCATATTGATATTGTATGTGTCTCTATAGACAAGCGTATTTTTTACTTCCACTCCTATCTTCCTCAATGGGTAGGCAGTGAGAACTGAACACCGCATTCTTCTATCTTGACACATATACATAGCCTCATCAACATTGATACACTGTCTCATACGTGCACATCTTGCTAGTAATGCAATTTTACTTAAAATTTCTCAACAGGTATAATGTAGAAAGTGGATACTATGAGTTTCGAGACAATGTTTTTGTGTGTCTGGTGTATTGTGAAAACTTTTGTCCTCTGGGAATCTTATATTTCTTTAAGAATCTAATATAGGTATATTATGTTCTTCATAAAAATGCATTTAGAGATTCTCAACATTTCAAGAAGAAAAAATGAACGCTTACTATGGTGTGGAGAGTTTAGTATTGGCCACAACCAACTCGTTTGAATCTGTAATGTTACTTTGTACGAGAAGGAAATATCTTATAACTTATAACGATGGCATTTGCGCAGATTTTAATAAATTTATTGTTATACAAGAACCTACTTTTAGTAAACAGGATCCAGAATATCATCGTAGACTTACCTGAAACAAAGAAAAAACATACGTTATTAAAAAGTATGAAGCTAAATTATCATAGAAAATCGAAAATAATTTTAATTATATGTAACAAGCGAGAACATTATTTAACAACACATTTACATACACTTATGTAACGATTCATATTTAATAGTTATGATTCATTAATTTATTACATAATGAAGTCATAACTTATATATATGGTTAGTTTGCCAAAATAATATTGTTTGATGATGGACCTTCAATATAATGTTTGCTGTTACATAATATTTTGATAGGTTTAATTTGCATTTTATAATATTATCACTGACTGGCAAAAATGTTGGTCTATTTTACATGTCATCAGATAATCTATAATCAAATATTGCAATGTGCAGTTTATATTAAAAGATTATCTTATTTGGAGTGTTGTGCTTTGGTCCACTTTCAAATTCAGTCCACCGTCGTAGCTTCAGGGTTACAAATGTTAAGGACTCCATTATCACGGAGATATATCTATCATTAAATATGCGCCGCATGATGTTAACAATTCTCTCGAAAAGGACAGTTTCACATGTTAATTGAGAGAATAGCACATATCCGAAGGTGTTAGGTGGTTTCAAACAGTTAATTAAGTATATAAACAGATTTGGTCAACTCTGGAGCATCAGTCAATCGACATCGCCCAAACAAGTTCAATACCAGTTCGAGCGAATCGTTTCAACATGAAATTCCTTATTTTGGTTGTCTTGTGCTGTTTGGTGGCAGCGTGCAGCGCCGAGCCTCAAAGGTACAGAAACTCCAAGTTGAGATCAAGATCCAGGTTCTTTGCGAGGCAAGAATTGGCTCCGGCTGAAGTAGGCATCGGAGGAGTTGAGCCCGCTGCGGACCCCATTGCCGCACCGTACGCCCCGAGCGGTTGGAAACCAGAAGGGGAAACTTTGGAGCTTCCAACGACTCAACCCACCGAAGAATACGGCACTCCGGAACAGGAATACGGAGCGCCTGAACAAGCTTACGGACCACCAGCGGGTCTGGCTGAAGAACAAGAAGAGGAAGACGAAGAAGACGACGAATATGTGACAGCCGAACCTGAATCTGAGACCATCTCTCCTCTCTCTGATGTGGAAAGTGGAAGGCTGAGGTCGCGATTCTTGGCGAGACCCTCTTCTCTGCAAAGACTACGACTGGCTCCAAGAAGGTCTTTCAGAGCGCCTGCGAGGCTTCAAAGGAAACGGTTCTAAATATTGATTAATCTTGTTCGACTGAATTGTGCACCAGTTAAGTTTGCAAACGTTGATTTAAATCAAAATAATTATTATTATTTATAAAATACATAATTAGAATTTATCAATTATAATTATGTATATCAAATGGTTACTTTGAAAATTACTATCGATAAAAAATATTCGATCTATCAGTTTTTGTCTATTACATATATTTTTTTATACATTAAAATAGCGTTATTTTGAAAATCTTATTACATTTGTAAATTTCTAATCTAAAATACTTATAAACTAAATCGATAACTGAAAACCCAGGCTTGGTTTTATTTTAAATTCATTTTATTATTTTTAACTCATTGCTGTAAAAACAGAATATTTTTGCGTAAGATATTCATTTTACATGTGTTTTATACCTATTATATTATTTATTCATATGTAAGTACATAACTGTTTTGTTAAATTTATGTTGTCTTAATAAAAAATATTGAATTAAATAATTTTTTTTACCTTTCCTAAACTCCAAAGTATCAAAAATAATATAATAACTGAGTTAAAAATCTCATACGAAAGTAAACAAAAAAATCAAGAAAAATAAATTCCATCGAAAATGTTGAATATAAAATTAATTACAAATTTGACGAGTATTTTCACAAATTTAACTGGTTTATTTTATACTCCAGTGTATTTCAATTCCAATAGTACCAAAAATAAATTAAATATATTATATTATCTACGATTTACCGTTTCCACTGGGAAATTTACCAATCATATTCCTTTAAATCGCCTGAATAGACATAATTCGGTTATTTCCTTCACATACTAGTTTTTTTATAGTTCGTTCCATTGAACACAAATCAAAGTAAGCACCAAATAAATTAACTCTGACTTCCAATAGGGACATTTATTAAACGAAATATTAAAAAAAATGTAATTTTCATACTTCTAAAATATATTTTTGGTATTTCATATTACACAAATAAAAAAAGTAATAGTAAAATGGAAGATTGATATGACCAAAAATTATAACCTGCCTCGAAGTCATAAAATGCACGATGCTGGTCCATCATTTTTAACGGTCGAAGAAAGGTATGACCATTTATTTTTGGAGTCAAACTAATCAACCTCAAACCAAAGTATTAAAAGGAGAAAAAAACTCAAAAAATGGCTACTGTATTAGGTGCCTTGAATTCCTGGTTCTTCTTTATCCTCTATTACTTCGTCTGTATTGAGATGTTAAAACGTTTTTCAGTTAAATATATATAAAAAGGAGGTTCAAAGGTTTCGATATAGGTAGGAATCTTTGGAATCATGGAAGCAAAAGAAAGAAGTGGAATCAAAAAGTCATCTACAAGAATCGTAAGAATTGTTTAATATATAATTTACACATCTAAGGAATCTTTGTAATTCGATGAATATATTGTAAGGAAACAAGGAACTTCAATTAATGAAGTTTAATCGATATTTTATATTTAATGTTTTACTTGGCTGAATAAAACACGTCTTTTTTCAATTCTTTATTTATTATTTAATCAACGAAACTTAAAAAATAGATAAAAAAAAATGTTGTCGATTTCAAAGTTCATGATACTGTCCATTGAAACTTATAAGAACCAAAGATTTTAAACAGTAGGATTCATCAGCTTATTAAAATTAATTAGGCTAATTGGATAAACTGAGGAGTATAGAAGATCAATGGTCCACTCAACGCTTGGGTACTGGCGCTCTGAAGACGCGAAGAAAATTGAAGTTTATCCGGATCTTGCTGGACGTTGTAGAGAATCCTCTGCAGACGAGAGTCAGGTAACAAGATGTAGTAAGCTCCTTGTTCGTTAATTGTTTCAGTTTCAGGAACGCTTTCTACTAAATTGGAATTGGTGTCCGCTCCGGAGCCTTCCGTTTCCGGCGGAGGAGTGGTCGTTTCTTCGTTCGTACCTTCTGTCACAGTGGTCGTTTCATCTGCAATCGTTGTCGATTCTTCTGTAGAAGGTGGCCCATATTCAGCAGCCGGGAGATACTCGGCAGCGGGTGTTGTCGCTTCGGCGGCTCTCGGTGGAAGTTCGAATCTTTGTCCCTGTGGTTTCCAGCCGGACGGAGGATAAGGGGCGGCCCTTGCGGATATGTCTGGTATCAAAGGTTCAACATCCGTAGCAGACGCTTGGTTGGCAGATTTAGTACTGAATCTAGCCGATCTATACGCTGGTGGTTCAGCACTCGCTAATATGACCACGAAACTCAACAAAACAATGCACTTCATCTTGAAATTATGATCAATTGATATTGAACGACTGTATCGTAATTACTTATCGAAGACAACTGATGACATCTGAAGATCTGATGATGGTTTTATATTATGATTTTAGAAAAAAACAATACGTGCCCGTTTGGCAACCGTTTGGTGATGAGCCAGCATCCAAATATAGAAACCATTGTTCTTCAGATAACCTCTCCCGTGTTCTGCATGAACCCTATGACACTGACCGAGTATCTTTGGTGTGAACCAGTGCGCGTGAGGACTCTCAAAGGGAAATAAAAACAATGCGATGAATGCTGATGGATGCTGCATATTAAAATCATAACCTAATATAAGGTATTGTTGCGACACAGTCATAGATGTATTAACATTGTATTAATGTCATTGAAATATTTTAATATGTCACATGATGTATTAACTTGTCACCATAAAAAATACACAGATATTACATTTTAACATTTTTTTTATTTTTTTAACATCTCAATAGAAACGAAGTTGGAATATTATAATTTGAAGCTCTTGACATTTTTAAGTCTGTTGATCCACAAGATATATTGATCCAATACTTTTTTAAAAGCTGCATATACGCAAACATTGGATTTTTCCCTATCGGCAGTCAATGATATTTTTGACAAATTTTTAGCACCACAATAGAGAGGAAGTTGGAATATTATAGGACAACCAGGAACTCAGGATGCCTACAGGGCTTAAGACCTGTAGTACTTTATGCGCTTGCGCAACGTTCACCAACTAAGCCTTTTTATCAATACAATTTTGAAATTTATATTTTAATAATAAGAAACTGATAGTTTGAAAATAAGCTGAAAAACATCATCGCCATTTATATGAAGTACCTTTTTGTTACCCCATCTATTGAAAAATTGTTTTTTTTTTTGTAAAAAAATATTTGATTACAGTTTAAGTTGGAAATGAAAAGTCCAATACAGAAAAATAGTTAGGTATAAACATTATTTTTCTTAACAGATTTTTAATTATCTCAATAGAGACGAAGTTGGAATATTTATTGTAGGAGAACCGGGAAATCAAGGCACCTACAGGGCTTACGACCTGTCATCGGCTGGTTTACGTGATCACTTTATGCGCTTGCGCAACGTTCACCAATTATGCCTTTTTAATGAGATCCCTATCAATTCAATTTTGAAAGTTCTATATATTGTAATACTGAAATTCTTTTCGCTTGAAAATAAGGAATTTTTACTACAGCCATCTTTGGGTGAAATTATGAACAACAATCTTATTATTTTTTTATTTATTTTGTTGTAACGCTATCTATTGAGAGAATTGGTTTTTTGTAAATAATGAAAGCTACAATTCTTATATCTGAGGTGACAATGCATTTTTCGCATTAAATAAATATTCCAACTTCGTCTCTATTGAGATAATTAAAAATCTGTTAAAAAAAATCTTCGACTCCCGACAGGGAAAAAAATCCAATGTTTGCGCATATGCAATAATAAAAATATTCGATTATTTTTCTTAATTTTTTCGTAACTTTTTTTGATTATTTTTATTCACTCTTGGCTTAAACATATTTATAAAGTTTATTTTATTTGATCATTTAATCTAGTGGAGCATTTACGTAGTCATCGTTTGCGAACGTTGTGCAAGCGTGTTAATCAATAGCGGAATTGCTTATAGAAGCCGAAAATCTTGGCTTGCCTATAAATATTATGTTAAGAAATTCAATAATTTTACCTAATAATTTTTGACTGTTTTATTGAAACCATACTACAGATTAAAAATTGAACTGTATGTAGATACGTTGCTTGACAGGGCCACAAATATTAATACTATTTTGGTATGTGATTTTAAAATATTTTCATGGCCATTCAAATGAACAACGATGCTAAAAAATAATTAAATTTTCGAAATTTCCCAATTCTCGTTCAGAGTTTGCCTAGTCCGAAGGTTCTAGGTACGCCCCTGTTGTTAATTTATCACGTTTAGTATCCAAAAACCGATATGTCTACTTCACATTTATTGAAATTTAATTTCATTAAAAATAAAGAGGTATAGTACAGTCATTTTAATATCATAAATAATTGCATTATAAAAGGCTTCAACAGGCGAAACGGTCATCCTGAACAAGAATTGAAACAATTTTAGAAGAAAATAAGGGGTTATATGTTATTATTCATTTCAATATTATAAATGATTGCATTTCAATGGCTTCAATAGGCGAAACGGTCATCCTGAACAAGAATTGAAACAATTTTAGAAGCAAATAATAGTATTTTTTAAATTTTGAATAAATTACTTTTGTTATAAACTATCAATTATTTTATTGATATCGTCCGTTGTACATTCGTATATGTAAAATCCATATACATATCTAAATCTGAGCTAAGTTTCACACTTATTTTTAAAAATTTATTTATCACGTAGGTTCATGTAAACTAATTTAATATATCTAATGAGTATTTCATTACAATTCATCAATCGTCGTGTTTCATAAATGATTATCGTTGAAGGTTAATTTAAATATTATCCTTGATCAATGTGGATTCAAACAGTGTACGCTGTAATATAAAAGTCCTCACACAACATTGAAATCGATTAGTTCAATATTAGACATCACTTGATCAAGTAACTAGCACACTGCACATAACCATCTTTAACAAACTGAACACGAACCTTCATCAAATAGTTCTTTTTAGTATTCCATTTATATTTTTATAAAATTCACGAAATATAAATTATCACCATTCGTTAAATTTGTGACGATAATTTTTATTTTTGTTAAATCAATCACGTGAAACGTTTAACTTTACTAAATAATCTTATTCTTATTCCTTTTGATCGTAGTCCTCGAGGGTCGCGATCACTTTGCAGCACGCCATGCACTCTATTTTTCCATTCCTCCATATCTGCGGTCAGATGGACAGCCTCCTATAGTATTTGTCTGGTCTGGTCCGATCGGTTGGGTCTAGGCTGCGGACATAGGGGCCTAGCCAGTAAAGTTGGGGGTGTCCGCAGCCCGGTGTCTCGGAAATAGGTCGGTGCCTCCTTCAATTATTACTTATTGTATAGCAGGACAGACGCCTTAATGCCTTGCTCGACGGTAACTTGTCACACGCGGCGTAGTGGTAAAAAATATGCTTGATAGTAGTTCCTCGTGTCCTCCTACGAGCAGCCGCTCCGGGGATGCACAGAGCTTGAATCTAAAACGTTTCCAATGGAATGGGGTAGGTGATTACGAAATTCCTCTCAATGGTCTGATCAGTTCATCTTATTGCTGTCCTCCCTCTGGCTCTTCTTCCAGCAGTATTTCCCACCATTATTATTTTATCCAAACAATCCTATCCTCTCTTAGCCTTTCTAGATTCATCCTCTCTACATGATCTCTCCGGTATCGTCTTCTTTGTCTGCTCCACCTTACAATATCCTCCACATTACAGGTTGTGCGGATCTATTCATTGAAAATTCTGTCTCTGCACTGATTTTTTTTAATAGTAACAAAATTTCATGTTAAAATTCACCGAACCATAGTGACTAATGTTTTGTGCAACCAAGTGCACATAGCCAATCAGTACAGTCATAAGCAGATTAACTTTTATTACTGATAACAAAAGGTTTGGCTAAAATGCAGGTAGCCAGTTCGGTTGTGATAATCTTGTTTTCATTGTGAGGGTTCTGCCCAAGATACATAGGTCTTCATCTCTGTTGTTCTGAGTAGCTGTTTTGTTCTCACCATGTTTGCCCTTGCTTCAACTTCATAGGTCATTATGCGTCTGATGCTTTTTTTATATATTCGGACCTTAGTCTCTACTAGCATGGGTATGTTTATTGGCCCAAACAGTGTCCCTCATGCATCCGAAGATAACTGCAGCTTTATTAGTCTGTTCTTAGACTTCTTTACATAGATCATTGCAACTAGATATCTCCACACCTAGGTATTTAAAAGTTGTGACCTGTCCTATTGGCTAATCGTCTAAAACCAATTTTCATCTCAGAGGCTGTCCGGATATTGTGAGACATTTAGTTTTGTCGATCGATATTGTCATATCATATCTCTTAGCTGCAAAATGGTCTTGTATAGCATTATTTGCTACTAATCAATGGAGATATATGTCGTTTATTCTGTTAGTTATTGAAAACTCTAATATGGTCCAGGCAATTATTTTCCAACTGTCGATTCGTCCAAGAGAATGTAATTCTGTTGAAGAAAGAGGCAGTTGAAATCCTAGATGCGTGTATGAAGGAATTGTATGTCTACTTTTTTCACGGCTTTTCCAACTTTGAAGTCAAAAAACACCAATTTAGAGGCTTCGTTGCACATATGTTCCATGTACGGATTTACTCAGAATTCGGAGTAGAACATTTCGTGTGTCTGTGTGTGTGTGTGTGTCTGTGTGAGGGTGTGTCTGTGTGTCTGTGTGTCCCCCCCCCCTTATAACTTTTGATCCGCTCAATTTACAGAGCTCAAAATTTCAGAATATATAAACAATTACAGACCTACAAAACTTTTATACTCAGAATTTTGAATTTTTGTTTCAGTCAGGGTTTATCAACTTTTGAATTTTGGTTTATTTTTCCATATATCTCAGAAACCATAAAAGCTAAAACGCTGAAATTTGGTATAAACATAGACAAATACCAAAACTCAAATAAATTTTTTCAAAAAAAATCCAGAACTTTTCAAACAATTTTTATTAAGAAAATATTTTTTTTATTATAAATTTATGAGTTTAACTGCCTATATTTCCAAATATTTTAAAAATATCGATAAAAGCCGAAACACCCCAACTAGATAATTTAATTTTCTATAAAAAATATCAATGTTGTAGAAGTAAATCTCAATTTTTTTTAAACAATTTTTATGAAAATTGAATTTAGTGACGACATCACTTCATACAATTTGTATGGTAGTCGCCCATACACAATATGTATGTAAGAAGACTTAATAGTTTGATACTTAAATCTCCAAACATACATACATACCATCATGCTGTTTTCATATTCTGGGTAGAAAAAAGGACTGACCTCCATACTGTCCTATCTTGACATACATACCTACGTGTGTTGTATAGAAAATAAAATATCCTAAAATATTCAATAATTTGGATTTATGAGTTTATAGTTTGGTACTTATTCTTCAACTATACATACTATCGCTATCGACAGTTGGATCTCATGTGTTACATGCAACTAGTCTTATTCATAATTTAGCTACTTATCCAAGTTGGTATATTTTTTTAAATAAAATGAATATGTCCTTGTTAAACAAGTACCTACATATACATCTTCCTACGTTCCCTAAAATAAGCAAATAAATGCTTGTACTATAGGTGAACGAAATCGGTCGAAGCAGGATTCGAACTCGCGACCACTGGATTGCTAACCAAATGCGCTAACCGCTCTGCCATCGACCCATCTACTTATTATATTATTTTTAATGTTTCAATAAATTGACTCGTCTTCCTTAGCCTTATGACTGTGGATGGCGATAACACTGGATGAATGGTCTGTCTCCATTTATAACTGTTTAATGCTATTTAAATTATATTGGAAATATAGACAAAAATGATTTCATATATTTACCTTTTATATACAATATTATTTGAATATTTTAAATACAAATTAAGAAAAAAACGAAGTTTTGATCCGCAATGACGAGTATAATATTGTATATAGTTGTTGCCTCTGAATATGATAGATTTTAGAAATTTGTTAGAATTTAATTCATTCTTCACTCTTACAATGTATTTATTAAGTATTATGATATAATTTCTTTATTTTATTTTTGTTTTTTTTTTTAATGAATGTATTTGTCCTTTTAACAATTATACACACATTCCCTAAATAAGCGCGTTGGGTTAGTAATCCAGTGGTCGCGAGTTCGAATACTACCACGATCAATTTCGTTCACCTATAGTAGAATAATTTAAATGCTTCATTTAGGGAGTGTATAAGGATGCATATACATTTGTTACAAGGACATATTAATTTTTTTATAAACCAACTTCCAGAACGATGAGGTTATCGCTTCGACGTGAGGTTTTTTTTATGTATGTTTAATGATTTATTTTTCTGCCTTGATCCATTTTGATGATTCTTCATTTATTAGAAAGGGGATATCTTTCGATTGATTATATTTCATTGTGGTCAAGATCTGATCATGGGATCTATGAGAAAATCATCAAACTCTTCAATTTCCACTTCAATGATATTAATTCTTAACAATATTATCCGATTTCTTTTTACTCTCCACACTATGGAATAGGGGAGAGTCATGATTTCGCAAAATTTAAGCGTATTTTTTTTACATCAATTTCTCAATGGGTATCATGTAGAGAATGCACACTATGAGTTTCGTCGTGATGTGTTTGTGTGTATGGCGTATACGCTGTACGCCGTACGCCGTACGCCGTACGCCGTACGCCGTAGCATTTATCTTTTTTGTGTCCTCTCTACAGCCCAAACTATAAGTCTGATCGACTTCATATTAACATCATATGTGTAAAGTGCAAAGACCTAGAGCTGATTAGTTTTCCATAGACAACTTTTGATTTCTTCTCTATGAATTCATCATTTACGTTGTTTTTTTTTTGTGTCCTCTCTGCAGCCCAAACTATAAGTCCGATTGACTTCATATTGATATCACATGTGTTAAGTCCATAAACTTAGAGCTGATTAGTTTTCCATAGACAACGGTTCATTTTTTCCCAATGTTTCTTTATGATTTCATCTATTAAAACTGAAAAAATGCTCTCACGACCTGGAAATTAGAGATATTTTAATTTGGTTTCAACTATTTATACAACACCAAGAATCTTCATAAAATTGTATTCAAAGTTGGTCAATGTTAAAAGAAAAATATTCAACGGTTTCAAAAATTATATTTTATTTAATGGATATTTGTATGAAACTTATATGTAACAAGAGAATTTTTTTATATTTGGCAATGTTCAGTTCATTGATTTCATATTGATATAAGAATATTAATAGCTTGAACTTAGAACTGATTAGCTTTTCATAGATATCATAAAATTTCTTCATATGATATCACGTGTCAACATTGTCAAAATGCTCTAACGCTCTTTGAAACAAAATTTATCTGCTTTTTTTAAAATATTTCATACAACATAAGCAGTCTTCACTATACTGCATTAATAGTTTGTCTATCTTAACATAAAAATATACTATCGGAAGAAAATTTATATTCCTGTTAGTAACATTTAGTATGAATAAAAATGTAATTAGATAAATTTCTATGTATGGAAAAGTTCAGTAATTTGATTTCATGTTATAATGTAAAGAGCTTGAACATAGAACTGATTAGCTTTCCATAAATAACAAAAAAAATCTTCATATGATATCACCTGTCAAAATTTGGAAAATGCTCTCGCGTTCTTTAGAACAAAATTTATCTGCTTTTTTTAAAATATTTCATACAACATAAGCATTCTTCACTATACTGCATTAATAGTTTGTTTATCTTAACATAAAAATATACTATCGGAAGAAAATTTACATTCCTGATAGTAACATTTAGTATGAATAAAAATGTAATTAGATAAATTTCTATGTATGGAAAAGTTCAGTAATTTGATTTCATGTTATAATGTAAAGAGCTTGAACATAGAACTGATTAGCTTTCCATAAATAACAAAAAAAATCTTCATATGATATCACCTGTCAAAATTTGGAAAATGCTCTCGCGTTCTTTAGAACAAAATTTATCTGCTTTTTTTAAAATATTTCATACAACATAAGCATTCTTCACTATACTGCATTAATAGTTTGTTTATCTTAACATAAAAATATACTATCGGAAGAAAATTTACATTCCTGATAGTAACATTTAGTATGAATAAAAATGTAATTAGATAAATTTCTATGTATGGAAAAGTTCAGTAATTTGATTTCATGTTATAATGTAAAGAGCTTGAACATAGAACTGATTAGCTTTCCATAAATAACAAAAAAAATCTTCATATGATATCACCTGTCAAAATTTGGAAAATGCTCTCGCGTTCTTTAGAACAAAATTTATCTGCTTTTTTTAAAATATTTCATACAACATAAGCATTTTTCCCTATACTGCATTAATAGTTTGTCTATCTTAACATAAAAATATACTATCGGAAGAAAATTTATATTCCTGATAGTAACATTTAGTATGAATAAAAATGTAATTAGATAAATTTCTATGTATGGAAAAGTTCAGTAATTTGATATCATGTTATAATGTAAAGAGCTTGAACATAGAACTGATTAGCTTTCCATAAATAACAAAAAAAATCTTCATATGATATCACCTGTCAAAATTTGGAAAATGCTCTCGCGTTCTTTAGAACAAAATTTATCTGCTTTTTTTAAAATATTTCATACAACATAAGCATTCTTCACTATACTGCATTAATAGTTTGTTTATCTTAACATAAAAATATACTATCGGAAGAAAATTTACATTCTTGATAGTAACATTTAGTATGAATAAAAATGTAATTAGATAAATTTCTATGTATGGAAAAGTTCAGTAATTTGATTTCATGTTATAATGTAAAAAGCTTGAACATAGAACTGATTAGCTTTCCATAAACAACAAAAAAAATCTTCATATGATATCACCTGTCAAAATTTGGAAAATGCTCTCGCGTTCTTTAGAACAAAATTTATCTGCTTTTTTTAAAATATTTCATACAACATAAGCATTCTTCACTATACTGCATTAATAGTTTGTTTATCTTAACATAAAAATATACTATCGGAAGAAAATTTACATTCCTGATAGTAACATTTAGTATGAATAAAAATGTAATTAGATAAATTTCTATGTATGGAAAAGTTCTGTAATTTGATTTCATGTTATAATGTAAAGAGCTTGAACATAGAACTGATTAGCTTTCCATAAATAACAAAAAAAATCTTCATATGATATCACCTGTCAAAATTTGGAAAATGCTCTCGCGTTCTTTAGAACAAAATTTATCTGCTTTTTTTAAAATATTTCATACAACATAAGCATTCTTCACTATACTGCATTAATAGTTTGTTTATCTTAACATAAAAATATACTATCGGAAGAAAATTTACATTCCTGATAGTAACATTTAGTATGAATAAAAATGTAATTAGATAAATTTCTATGTATGGAAAAGTTCAGTAATTTGATTTCTTGTTATAATGTAAAGAGCTTGAACATAGAACTGATTAGCTTTCCATAAATAACAAAAAAAATCTTCATATGATATCACCTGTCAAAATTTGGAAAATGCTCTCGCGTTCTTTAGAACAAAATTTATCTGCTTTTTTTAAAATATTTCATACAACATAAGCATTCTTCACTATACTGCATTAATAGTTTGTTTATCTTAACATAAAAATATACTATCGGAAGAAAATTTACGTTCCTGATAGTAACATTTAGTATGAATAAAAATGTAATTAGATAAATTTCTATGTATGGAAAAGTTCAGTAATTTGATTTCATGTTATAATGTAAAGAGCTTGAACATAGAACTGATTAGCTTTCCATAAATAACAAAAAAAATCTTCATATGATATCACCTGTCAAAATTTGGAAAATGCTCTCGCGTTCTTTAGAACAAAATTTATCTGCTTTTTTTAAAATATTTCATACAACATAAGCATTCTACACCATACTGCATTAAAAGTTTGTCTATCTTATCATAAAAATATACTATCGGAAGAAAAATTATATACTAGAAAAAACAGTTTATTATTATTACTCTCCACACTATGGAATAGGGGAGAGTCATGATTTCGCAAAATTTAAGCGTATTTTTTTTACATCAATTTCTCAATGGGTATCATGTAGAGAATGCACACTATGAGTTTCGTCGTGATGTGTTTGTGTGTATGGCGTATACGCTGTACGCCGTACGCCGTACGCCGTACGCCGTACGCCGTACGCCGTACGCCGTACGCCGTACGCCGTACGCCGTAGCATTTATCTTTTTTGTGTCCTCTCTACAGCCCAAACTATAAGTCTGATCGACTTCATATTAACATCATATGTGTAAAGTGCAAAGACCTAGAGCTGATTAGTTTTCCATAGACAACTTTTGATTTCTTCTCTATGAATTCATCATTTACGTTGTTTTTTTTTTGTGTCCTCTCTGCAGCCCAAACTATAAGTCCGATTGACTTCATATTGATATCACATGTGTTAAGTCCATAAACTTAGAGCTGATTAGTTTTCCATAGACAACGGTTCATTTTTTCCCAATGTTTCTTTATGATTTCATCTATTAAAACTGAAAAAATGCTCTCACGACCTGGAAATTAGAGATATTTTAATTTGGTTTCAACTATTTATACAACACCAAGAATCTTCATAAAATTGTATTCAAAGTTGGTCAATGTTAAAAGAAAAATATTCAACAGTTTCAAAAATTATATTTTATTTAATGGATATTTGTATGAAACTTATATGTAACAAGAGAATTTTTTTATATTTGGCAATGTTCAGTTCATTGATTTCATATTGATATAAGAATATTAATAGCTTGAACTTAGAACTGATTAGCTTTTCATAGATATCATAAAATTTCTTCATATGATATCACGTGTCAACATTGTCAAAATGCTCTAACGCTCTTTGAAACAAAATTTATCTGCTTTTTTTAAAATATTTCATACAACATAAGCAGTCTTCACTATACTGCATTAATAGTTTGTCTATCTTAACATAAAAATATACTATCGGAAGAAAATTTATATTCCTGTTAGTAACATTTAGTATGAATAAAAATGTAATTAGATAAATTTCTATGTATGGAAAAGTTCAGTAATTTGATTTCATGTTATAATGTAAAGAGCTTGAACATAGAACTGATTAGCTTTCCATAAATAACAAAAAAAATCTTCATATGATATCACCTGTCAAAATTTGGAAAATGCTCTCGCGTTCTTTAGAACAAAATTTATCTGCTTTTTTTAAAATATTTCATACAACATAAGCATTCTTCACTATACTGCATTAATAGTTTGTTTATCTTAACATAAAAATATACTATCGGAAGAAAATTTACATTCCTGATAGTAACATTTAGTATGAATAAAAATGTAATTAGATAAATTTCTATGTATGGAAAAGTTCAGTAATTTGATTTCATGTTATAATGTAAAGAGCTTGAACATAGAACTGATTAGCTTTCCATAAATAACAAAAAAAATCTTCATATGATATCACCTGTCAAAATTTGGAAAATGCTCTCGCGTTCTTTAGAACAAAATTTATCTGCTTTTTTTAAAATATTTCATACAACATAAGCATTCTTCACTATACTGCATTAATAGTTTGTTTATCTTAACATAAAAATATACTATCGGAAGAAAATTTACATTCCTGATAGTAACATTTAGTATGAATAAAAATGTAATTAGATAAATTTCTATGTATGGAAAAGTTCAGTAATTTGATTTCATGTTATAATGTAAAGAGCTTGAACATAGAACTGATTAGCTTTCCATAAATAACAAAAAAAATCTTCATATGATATCACCTGTCAAAATTTGGAAAATGCTCTCGCGTTCTTTAGAACAAAATTTATCTGCTTTTTTTAAAATATTTCATACAACATAAGCATTTTTCCCTATACTGCATTAATAGTTTGTCTATCTTAACATAAAAATATACTATCGGAAGAAAATTTATATTCCTGATAGTAACATTTAGTATGAATAAAAATGTAATTAGATAAATTTCTATGTATGGAAAAGTTCAGTAATTTGATATCATGTTATAATGTAAAGAGCTTGAACATAGAACTGATTAGCTTTCCATAAATAACAAAAAAAATCTTCATATGATATCACCTGTCAAAATTTGGAAAATGCTCTCGCGTTCTTTAGAACAAAATTTATCTGCTTTTTTTAAAATATTTCATACAACATAAGCATTCTTCACTATACTGCATTAATAGTTTGTTTATCTTAACATAAAAATATACTATCGGAAGAAAATTTACATTCTTGATAGTAACATTTAGTATGAATAAAAATGTAATTAGATAAATTTCTATGTATGGAAAAGTTCAGTAATTTGATTTCATGTTATAATGTAAAAAGCTTGAACATAGAACTGATTAGCTTTCCATAAACAACAAAAAAAATCTTCATATGATATCACCTGTCAAAATTTGGAAAATGCTCTCGCGTTCTTTAGAACAAAATTTATCTGCTTTTTTTAAAATATTTCATACAACATAAGCATTCTTCACTATACTGCATTAATAGTTTGTTTATCTTAACATAAAAATATACTATCGGAAGAAAATTTACATTCCTGATAGTAACATTTAGTATGAATAAAAATGTAATTAGATAAATTTCTATGTATGGAAAAGTTCTGTAATTTGATTTCATGTTATAATGTAAAGAGCTTGAACATAGAACTGATTAGCTTTCCATAAATAACAAAAAAAATCTTCATATGATATCACCTGTCAAAATTTGGAAAATGCTCTCGCGTTCTTTAGAACAAAATTTATCTGCTTTTTTTAAAATATTTCATACAACATAAGCATTCTTCACTATACTGCATTAATAGTTTGTTTATCTTAACATAAAAATATACTATCGGAAGAAAATTTACATTCCTGATAGTAACATTTAGTATGAATAAAAATGTAATTAGATAAATTTCTATGTATGGAAAAGTTCAGTAATTTGATTTCTTGTTATAATGTAAAGAGCTTGAACATAGAACTGATTAGCTTTCCATAAATAACAAAAAAAATCTTCATATGATATCACCTGTCAAAATTTGGAAAATGCTCTCGCGTTCTTTAGAACAAAATTTATCTGCTTTTTTTAAAATATTTCATACAACATAAGCATTCTTCACTATACTGCATTAATAGTTTGTTTATCTTAACATAAAAATATACTATCGGAAGAAAATTTACGTTCCTGATAGTAACATTTAGTATGAATAAAAATGTAATTAGATAAATTTCTATGTATGGAAAAGTTCAGTAATTTGATTTCATGTTATAATGTAAAGAGCTTGAACATAGAACTGATTAGCTTTCCATAAATAACAAAAAAAATCTTCATATGATATCACCTGTCAAAATTTGGAAAATGCTCTCGCGTTCTTTAGAACAAAATTTATCTGCTTTTTTTAAAATATTTCATACAACATAAGCATTCTTCACTATACTGCATTAATAGTTTGTTTATCTTAACATAAAAATATACTATCGGAAGAAAATTTACATTCCTGATAGTAACATTTAGTATGAATAAAAATGTAATTAGATAAATTTCTATGTATGGAAAAGTTCAGTAATTTGATTTCATGTTATAATGTAAAGAGCTTGAACATAGAACTGATTAGCTTTCCATAAATAACAAAAAAAATCTTCATATGATATCACCTGTCAAAATTTGGAAAATGCTCTCGCGTTCTTTAGAACAAAATTTATCTGCTTTTTTTAAAATATTTCATACAACATAAGCATTTTTCCCTATACTGCATTAATAGTTTGTCTATCTTAACATAAAAATATACTATCGGAAGAAAATTTATATTCCTGATAGTAACATTTAGTATGAATAAAAATGTAATTAGATAAATTTCTATGTATGGAAAAGTTCAGTAATTTGATATCATGTTATAATGTAAAGAGCTTGAACATAGAACTGATTAGCTTTCCATAAATAACAAAAAAAATCTTCATATGATATCACCTGTCAAAATTTGGAAAATGCTCTCGCGTTCTTTAGAACAAAATTTATCTGCTTTTTTTAAAATATTTCATACAACATAAGCATTCTTCACTATACTGCATTAATAGTTTGTTTATCTTAACATAAAAATATACTATCGGAAGAAAATTTACATTCTTGATAGTAACATTTAGTATGAATAAAAATGTAATTAGATAAATTTCTATGTATGGAAAAGTTCAGTAATTTGATTTCATGTTATAATGTAAAAAGCTTGAACATAGAACTGATTAGCTTTCCATAAACAACAAAAAAAATCTTCATATGATATCACCTGTCAAAATTTGGAAAATGCTCTCGCGTTCTTTAGAACAAAATTTATCTGCTTTTTTTAAAATATTTCATACAACATAAGCATTCTTCACTATACTGCATTAATAGTTTGTTTATCTTAACATAAAAATATACTATCGGAAGAAAATTTACATTCCTGATAGTAACATTTAGTATGAATAAAAATGTAATTAGATAAATTTCTATGTATGGAAAAGTTCTGTAATTTGATTTCATGTTATAATGTAAAGAGCTTGAACATAGAACTGATTAGCTTTCCATAAATAACAAAAAAAATCTTCATATGATATCACCTGTCAAAATTTGGAAAATGCTCTCGCGTTCTTTAGAACAAAATTTATCTGCTTTTTTTAAAATATTTCATACAACATAAGCATTCTTCACTATACTGCATTAATAGTTGGTTTATCTTAACATAAAAATATACTATCGGAAGAAAATTTACATTCCTGATAGTAACATTTAGTATGAATAAAAATGTAATTAGATAAATTTCTATGTATGGAAAAGTTCAGTAATTTGATTTCTTGTTATAATGTAAAGAGCTTGAACATAGAACTGATTAGCTTTCCATAAATAACAAAAAAAATCTTCATATGATATCACCTGTCAAAATTTGGAAAATGCTCTCGCGTTCTTTAGAACAAAATTTATCTGCTTTTTTTAAAATATTTCATACAACATAAGCATTCTTCACTATACTGCATTAATAGTTTGTTTATCTTAACATAAAAATATACTATCGGAAGAAAATTTACATTCCTGATAGTAACATTTAGTATGAATAAAAATGTAATTAGATAAATTTCTATGTATGGAAAAGTTCAGTAATTTGATTTCTTGTTATAATGTAAAGAGCTTGAACATAGAACTGATTAGCTTTCCATAAATAACAAAAAAAATCTTCATATGATATCACCTGTCAAAATTTGGAAAATGCTCTCGCGTTCTTTAGAACAAAATTTATCTGCTTTTTTTAAAATATTTCATACAACATAAGCATTCTTCACTATACTGCATTAATAGTTTGTTTATCTTAACATAAAAATATACTATCGGAAGAAAATTTACGTTCCTGATAGTAACATTTAGTATGAATAAAAATGTAATTAGATAAATTTCTATGTATGGAAAAGTTCAGTAATTTGATTTCATGTTATAATGTAAAGAGCTTGAACATAGAACTGATTAGCTTTCCATAAATAACAAAAAAAATCTTCATATGATATCACCTGTCAAAATTTGGAAAATGCTCTCGCGTTCTTTAGAACAAAATTTATCTGCTTTTTTTAAAATATTTCATACAACATAAGCATTCTTCACTATACTGCATTAATAGTTTGTTTATCTTAACATAAAAATATACTATCGGAAGAAAATTTACATTCCTGATAGTAACATTTAGTATGAATAAAAATGTAATTAGATAAATTTCTATGTATGGAAAAGTTCAGTAATTTGATTTCATGTTATAATGTAAAGAGCTTGAACATAGAACTGATTAGCTTTCCATAAATAACAAAAAAAATCTTCATATGATATCACCTGTCAAAATTTGGAAAATGCTCTCGCGTTCTTTAGAACAAAATTTATCTGCTTTTTTTAAAATATTTCATACAACATAAGCATTTTTCCCTATACTGCATTAATAGTTTGTCTATCTTAACATAAAAATATACTATCGGAAGAAAATTTATATTCCTGATAGTAACATTTAGTATGAATAAAAATGTAATTAGATAAATTTCTATGTATGGAAAAGTTCAGTAATTTGATATCATGTTATAATGTAAAGAGCTTGAACATAGAACTGATTAGCTTTCCATAAATAACAAAAAAAATCTTCATATGATATCACCTGTCAAAATTTGGAAAATGCTCTCGCGTTCTTTAGAACAAAATTTATCTGCTTTTTTTAAAATATTTCATACAACATAAGCATTCTTCACTATACTGCATTAATAGTTTGTTTATCTTAACATAAAAATATACTATCGGAAGAAAATTTACATTCTTGATAGTAACATTTAGTATGAATAAAAATGTAATTAGATAAATTTCTATGTATGGAAAAGTTCAGTAATTTGATTTCATGTTATAATGTAAAAAGCTTGAACATAGAACTGATTAGCTTTCCATAAACAACAAAAAAAATCTTCATATGATATCACCTGTCAAAATTTGGAAAATGCTCTCGCGTTCTTTAGAACAAAATTTATCTGCTTTTTTTAAAATATTTCATACAACATAAGCATTCTTCACTATACTGCATTAATAGTTTGTTTATCTTAACATAAAAATATACTATCGGAAGAAAATTTACATTCCTGATAGTAACATTTAGTATGAATAAAAATGTAATTAGATAAATTTCTATGTATGGAAAAGTTCTGTAATTTGATTTCATGTTATAATGTAAAGAGCTTGAACATAGAACTGATTAGCTTTCCATAAATAACAAAAAAAATCTTCATATGATATCACCTGTCAAAATTTGGAAAATGCTCTCGCGTTCTTTAGAACAAAATTTATCTGCTTTTTTTAAAATATTTCATACAACATAAGCATTCTTCACTATACTGCATTAATAGTTTGTTTATCTTAACATAAAAATATACTATCGGAAGAAAATTTACATTCCTGATAGTAACATTTAGTATGAATAAAAATGTAATTAGATAAATTTCTATGTATGGAAAAGTTCAGTAATTTGATTTCTTGTTATAATGTAAAGAGCTTGAACATAGAACTGATTAGCTTTCCATAAATAACAAAAAAAATCTTCATATGATATCACCTGTCAAAATTTGGAAAATGCTCTCGCGTTCTTTAGAACAAAATTTATCTGCTTTTTTTAAAATATTTCATACAACATAAGCATTCTTCACTATACTGCATTAATAGTTTGTTTATCTTAACATAAAAATATACTATCGGAAGAAAATTTACGTTCCTGATAGTAACATTTAGTATGAATAAAAATGTAATTAGATAAATTTCTATGTATGGAAAAGTTCAGTAATTTGATTTCATGTTATAATGTAAAGAGCTTGAACATAGAACTGATTAGCTTTCCATAAATAACAAAAAAAATCTTCATATGATATCACCTGTCAAAATTTGGAAAATGCTCTCGCGTTCTTTAGAACAAAATTTATCTGCTTTTTTTAAAATATTTCATACAACATAAGCATTCTTCACTATACTGCATTAATAGTTTGTTTATCTTAACATAAAAATATACTATCGGAAGAAAATTTACATTCCTGATAGTAACATTTAGTATGAATAAAAATGTAATTAGATAAATTTCTATGTATGGAAAAGTTCAGTAATTTGATTTCATGTTATAATGTAAAGAGCTTGAACATAGAACTGATTAGCTTTCCATAAATAACAAAAAAATTCTTCATATGATATCACCTCTCCAAATTTGGAAAATGCTCTCGCGTTCTTTAGAACAAAATTTATCTGCTTTTTTTAAAATATTTCATACAACATAAGCATTCTTCCCTATACTGCATTAATAGTTTGTCTATCTTAACATAAAAATATACTATCGGAAGAAAATTTATATTCCTGGTAGTAACATTTAGTATGAATAAAAATGTAATTAGATAAATTTCTATGTATGGAAAAGTTCAGTAATTTGATTTCATGTTATAATGTAAAGAGCTTGAACATAGAACTGATTAGCTTTCCATAAATAACAAAAAAATTCTTCATATGATATCACCTGTCAAAATTTGGAAAATACTCTTGCGTTCTTTAAAACAAAATTTATGTGCTTTTTTAAAAATATTTCATACAACATAAGCATTCTTCACTATACTGCATTAATAGTTTGTTTATCTTAACATAAAAATATACTATCGGAAGAAAATTTATATTCCTGGTAGTAACATTTAGTATGAATAAAAATGTAATTAGATAAATTTCTATGTATGGAAAAGTTCAGTAATTTGATTTCATGTTATAATGTAAAGAGCTTGAACATAGAACTGATTAGCTTTCCATAAATAACAAAAAAATTCTTCATATGATATCACCTGTCAAAATTTGGAAAATACTCTTGCGTTCTTTAAAACAAAATTTATGTGCTTTTTTAAAAATATTTCATACAACATAAGCATTCTTCACTATACTGCATTAATAGTTTGTCTATCTTAACATAAAAATATACTATCGGAAGAAAATTTATATTCCTGATAGTAACATTTAGTATGAATAAAAATGAAATTAGATAAATTTCTATGTATGGAAACGTTCAGTAATTTGATTTCATGTTATAATGTAAAGAGCTTGAACATAGAACTGATTAGCTTTCCATAAATAACAAAAAAATCTTCATATGATATCACGTGTCAAAATTTTGAAAATGCTCTCGCGTTCTTTAAATCAAAATTTATCTGCTTTTTTTAAAATATTTCATACAACATAAGCATTCTTCACTATACGGCATTAATAGTTTGTCTATCTTAACATGAAAATATACTATCGTTAGAAAATTTATATTCCTGGTAGTAAAATTTAGAATGAATAAAATATTTCATTGTCAATATTTGTGGTGTGGAGAGTTTAGTGTTGGCCACAACCCACTCGTTTTAGTAGAAAGGGAGTTCTTCAGAGGTGATCATGAATATAAGTTTTTCAAGTTCTGATGATAGGATTCATGACAAGAAATCATCAAACACTTCAATTTCCAAAGGCGTGTGCAATCTGTACAGCACGTATTATTGTATGGGCGAATGGTATGAAATATATTATTACTACAGATGGGTCGATGGCAGAACGGTTAGCGCATTGGGGTAGTAATCCAGTGGTCGCGAGTTCGAATCCTGCCTCGACCAATTTCGTTCACCTATAGCTCAAGCATTTACGCTTATTTTAGGGAACGTAGGAAGATGTATATGTACTTGTTTAACAAGGACATATTCATCTTTAAAAAAAACTACATACATACATACCATCACGCCATGTCCCTCATGGGGTAGGTAAAAAGAACCGAATGCCATTTATTTTCGATCTTGACACACATTGATTAGAGTATACTCACAAAAATGTGATTGTATTTGTACTCGATACAGGTTTTTTCCTAGTGAGGTTGAATACATTTGTGTATTCATTTTCAAAATATTATTTGTGAGAAGAAATAAATAAATACTTACATAGATATTGTCTTGAGAACACGCCGACAAGTTTAGAAATTAGACTTGGCGTGTTATTTTTTTTTTTTTGTTTTGTTTTATGTTTTATTATTTTTCAATAAAAAAACATAAAATTCTGTTTAAAAAAAACATTAAAAAACATAAAAGTATTTTTTTTATTTTAATTATTTTATATCGGAAATAATATGTGTACAAATAAAATACATAATAAACCTTAAAAAATCCTACAGTGTCAATTCATTTGTGGCTTAGAAACAATAATAATGCCAAGGCATGGTTAAACAAAATAGTAAATTAAATGGATCAAGGATTAGCGAAATGAAGGTGGGCATATCATTTGAATAAGGAATGAAACAAACAAAACCAATAACCTCACTGATGGATTAGTATGCAGAGCTTTGGGTCAATCCGACGTATCCAATTTGATGCCCTCATTTGTATTCAGAACACGTGCATCAAAAAAATTGGGACGGCATCGTCAGTCAAAGTGTGCATCACATAACACATTTAAATATCATTACGCAACATTATTATTTCATTTTCTGACCTGCATTTTTTGTTAACGCAACATATCACGATCTAATATATAACTTATTTTTCGTTTACGCAATACATCACCATCCCGTAACTCACCTATTTTAAATTAAAGTACGCATCACATCACCATCCCGTAACTCACCTATTTTATTTTATAGAATACAACAGCAATACAATTAAGATTTATACAAATATACAGAGATAATTTTTATGTTGCCAATTATAGTATTCAAAAATATATTAAGTACATACACATTTATTAACAATTATGAAAACAGGATGCGAAAGGGGAGAGGTAGGGAGGGAAGTGGGGGGAAGCATCGACCACAAGAAACTCATATTATGATTTACCTCACGTGTCTCAATGTATGAATAATAACCAAACAGCACAGATTAAATATCCGACAAATTCACAATTTTTTTTTAATCTTAAACTAAGGTACGCATCACATCACCATCCCGTAACTTACCTATTTTTGTTTACGTAACACATCACCGAGAAATGATTATAGAACAAAAGTAATGTCTCTTAGAGTATTTTTTTATTTATTGATAACCACTGAATGCATTTTATGAAGCATATTTTATTTATTTACAATTATCTTAAAACAATAATTAAAACAACTGAATTTCCCAGAGCGTACGAGTATGTCGATAAGAAATTGACGGATGTCTATAGAAAACTAATCAGCTGAAAGTGAATGCACTGTAAATATTATATGATATAATAAAAGGTCAATCGAACTTATATTATATGATGTACACAAAGTTTCTCAATATGTGCACTCTCTGCATAATATACTTCGAACTCTAATGTAAAATTGTGAAATCATAGCTGTACATTATTCCATAGCAGATAAAAGAAAAAATAACTCAATTCAAATCAATCCTTATAATTTCAAAGTACCTATTGAAATATAAAAATCTTACAATGAAAGTCAAGCTTTATAATTCTATAACAGTGAACAGTTGAAATCTTAATATGAATGTCCATGCTTATAATTCCATAGTAGTGAAAAGTAGAAATCTTACGATGAATATCAATCCTCATTCTATGCAGTGATATGATACAAGTATATAAGGTCTTTGGATATGATATCACGATATCACTGTTTCTATACAATAAGAATGAAAGAAAATAAAAGTAGTTACTCAAGTAAGGAATATGCTAAAGAAAAATTGTCTTCTTCCGCAAATAAATCTCAAATCTATTAATCTTTCGCGAAGGGTAGTAACTGGGTAGGGTGTATCGTTTTATCTACAACATGGCATGATGATGTAACGTTTCTGAGGCATTTTAACAAACTATTAATTCATTATAGGAACACGTAAAAATAAAAGTTTATTAATCACACATTATGGCTTCAACCAAACCTTTGCATATTTTATAAAATAAAACACAACTTAAAATATTTACACCAAAGACTTTTTTCTGCTTTACACTAAAAAATATAAATATCACAATGAATCCTTAAATTGATGAGGTACTGCGAACGAATAATTCTTTTCATATTTTGCGATCAACTGTCAGCTATATAAAAATTTCGTCGTCACGATGCTAATATCCGAAACCGCTCAATCGATTACAATGAAATTTTATAAATTTGTATGGTTGATTCCGGATTAAACGATAGGATAGTTTGGGACCCGATAGATGGAGTATGGAGTAGTACGTGTCCAAGGTGGTAGAAAGTTTTATCGATGTCTTGAGTTGTATACGTTTTGCCCCGTAGTATTACTAAGTAAAAGTAAAACAAGTCTTGTACTTCTATCTTTGTTGAAATGTGAAACTATTGTTCGTATGTAAAGTTGTCTGACATCAAGTACATTGAATTGTTTAAATAATTCTTCCAATGGGTACCTATACGGTTTCTTACATATGGTTCTCAATAAACATATATCGTTCAATCATTAATTATTATTTATGAATTTCTTCTCTGCTGGGAATCAAACCCAAGGCAACAGAATAAAAGCCAAACGATCAACCACTAGACCGCGGAAATTGAACAAATCTACAATATTTTTTTTCTTTAATATTGTCGACGTATGTATTAAGGCAGTTCAAATATTGACGCAAGAAAAATCATCCTTCAGGTGACCCCGAAAAATAATTTTTCCTTTGAATTCAAAAATGGGAAGAATTAAAGTCTGGTTCTGGCTGCGACGCAATTTACATAATACCCTAAACGTTCTGATTTAATATTTTCTCGGGTTTTTTGGTTCCGAACGTGCCAAATTATACGAGACCTTGCTCATCTGCGAGGAAAAGAAAATATGAAACAAAAAGATACAGAGAAACTCAGTATACATTAGTGAACATCAAACATTCCCCGAGTAATTGAAATTTGACTTTTTAATTAATTGTAAGACTACGTGTTTCGAGAGTGCTATCATCTCATCGTCAGGTTGAAACTGCATTTGAAATAAGCATCTTCTGGATCCACCAGATTATTAATATTAAACATTTCGACGAAATAGGAACGAGAAATTTCCAAATCATTAACAATCAAAAATTTGAAATTTAACAAACTATTTAGTGTGCATTTTTTTTCAAACATAAGAGGGTGACTGCTGCCAACGTACCTATTTTTTCAATTTGATATACCATCATTATTACTAAACGAATCATTTTGAAAAAAATAACCTAGTTAGTTTGGATATTAATAAAGAGAAATATACCTTAACTTTTTGATTATGTTCTGTATATATTCTTGTAGGAAAATAATAAGCATACCCCGATTTTAGACATTTATCTTAAATTTCTAAAAAAATATAAGGTATAGTGCAATATTTTTTTTTTATAAATTAAATAAGAACAAAATACCTGGAAAAATATGATATGACGTTGCATTAACGCATCAGGTTAAGTAAATAAACCAAAAAAACTTTTATTACGCAATGGCGCTGAATGGAAAATAAATGTTTTTTAGGTTTATTTACTAAACCTGAAGCATTAATGCAACGTCACATCATATTTTTCTAGATATTTTTGTCTTCTTTAATTTAAGAAAAAATATATTACTCTACGCCTTATAGTTTATTAAAAATATATGATAAACGTTGAAAATCGGGGTATGCCATTATTTTTCTACAAGAATTTATACAGAACATTATCAAAAAGTTAAGGTATATTTTTGTTTAATGATATCCAAAATATCTAAATTATTTTTTTCAAAACGATTTGATAAGAAATAATGATGGTATATCAAATTGAAAAATAGGTACGTTTGCAGCAGTCCCCCCCTTAAAGCGAAACATTAACATAGTAAAGTTGTACACCTGTGCATAAATAATGAAACAAATAATTATTTTAAATTTTTCATCATACATTTATTATCTTCTTCAATATCATGATTATTTCTTATTTTCGAATTTCCAGTACCTAGGTAATTATATTTTTTTACTTTTTTCTGTGTTTTACAACATCTATCTCCCTCCTTTCTTTGTTGCTGTTATTTTACATTAAATAATGTTGTGTTTGTCTTTTTGTGTTTGTTGTTTTAAATTTACTGAACCTACCGCTCCACTATTTATGGCCTCATCTTGCTATGGTTGGTTGGAAGAAATTTCCACTTCACTTCTTACTAACCCAAAAGGATATAGTGGGTAGTTATTAATTCACAATTTTTAAGGTATTTGTAATTTTTTATTGCAAATTATGCAATGCTGTATCATGCTGAAATTTTATTCTGAAAATTTCATCATAATGTAAGTATATTATCTGTATGTGTGCTGTATACTTTGTGATATTTGCTGTGTGCTATGTACGGTGTGTTTATTCTACTTCATTGCAGTTATAGACTAAATTACTCATAAAATTCTTTTGAAATTTCGCAAATTTGTATATAATTTGTATACTATTCTCAAGCTCTTAAACACCACAACACAAAAGAACTGGAGACACGCAGATCAATCCATGATATTTGTTTTCTATATAAAATTATTAACGGTCTGATCGACAGCGCACCCCTTCTAAGTACACTCCGTTTTCACTGTCCACTTAGGAGAAATAGAAACCAGTCTCTCTTTTATATAGAACCTTCTAAAACTAACTATATGCTAAATTCTTATATTAGTAGAGCTTGTACTGGGTACAATAGAAATTGTTTGAGCGTTCCGGAGTTGGATATGTTTGCTTCAAGTTTTTATGTATTCAAAAAAAAAATTGTGAATTTGTCGGATGTTTAATCTGTGCTCTGTTTTATTGTGCACATCTTTAACTTTTTAATTGTGCCCCTTTAACATTAACTTAAACTTAATTTTAATTTACTATTCTTCATACATTGAGACACGTGAGGCAAATCATAATATGAGTTTCTAGTGGTCAATGCTTCCCCCCACTCCCCTTCCTACCTCTCTCCTTTCCCATCCTGTCTTCATAATTGTTAATAAATGTGTATGTCCTTAATATATTTAGAATACTATAATTGGCAACATTAAAATTATCTCTGTATATCTGTATAAATCTTTATTGTAATGCTGTTGTATTCTATAAAATAAATAAAAAAAATAAAAAAATAAAATAAGTAATAATCACTTAGACTCCATTAGATAACGAATTATTTCGAAAAAGGGGGCTATATTAGGCTATATAGTATATTTTGAAAATAATTTCCCCAGTATCCTCAAAAGATACGCCTTTTAAATAAAGAACAGTTTGTTTTTACGTCTTTATTCTATTGCATGAGTTTTTTGAAATTTGAATTTGTTTTATACTTTTCTGGTCAAATTAGTTTTAGTAAAACCCTTTTTTTTATTTTTTTATCGTATGGTACTAAAAAACTACAAGACCGATGAAGTAGATTTTTATTTCAATCGAAAGAGAATATGAAAATCTACCGACCATGTTTTTTTATTATAATATTTTCTCAGCGGTTAGCGCGCTGGGCTATTAATCCAGTGATCGCGAGTTTGAATCCTGCCTCGACCGATTTCGTTCACCACAATACATAGCACAAGCATTTATTTGCTTATTTTAGGGAAAGTAGGAAGAAGTATGTGTATTTAACAAGTACATATTCATATTTTTAAAAAAATAAAATTAAAAAATAATCACTATTCTTGCTATCTAAATTTTACATTTTCTTCACGAAAAAATGTAGTTTATCACATATTAGGTGGTATACAGTATTTTTTCGTGTTTCATACATTAGACGATAATTTAGTGTGCATTTTTGTGTACATCCGTATACACATGATATACAATGGTCTTAACTGTCAAATATTTCAAAGTGACCCGAAGCTCAACAAACTTTAAGTTAGATATTTTTTTATTTTCAAATTATCAATAAGGCATATCACATTTATAAAAAGGCATTGAAGAACTATGAAGTTTTAATAATACAATATTTGAATCAAAAATAATTTAACAGACTCATTTCATGAAAATGCTGAAAATTTTCCATGCACAATTTGAATACTTTGTGAAGTGAGTTGGTAGTAAAGAGTATAGCGTAGGCCACAACCCATTCGTTTTCTAATTCGTTTAATATAGAACCACAAAATATTCTACAGACTCAATTAACTTGAGACACAAGAGATTTTCTTATGACACTACATAAGCCCGCCTTTGTATGCTTGTTTGTACATATAAGAATTAAACAAATATGATTCTGAATGTTCGTGTAAAATTCTAGACAGTAATAAAGAGAACCTTATATATCTAAAATAAATTGCTTTCTTCCACTCCTGGGCATATCTGGGGTATGCTTATGTACATAGTTATATATTCTAAAGTCAACGTCATCATCTACTAACTTAAATCGAATGGGGTCAGCTCACAGCCTGCAGCAACTTGCCGGTTGTTGGTTGCTGTCCCTTTGTAAGGCTTTCCATTGTGCATTAACGAATGCAGTCTTGCTTTAAACCTTCAGTACTGCATTCTCTACTTAGTACTGCATTCATAACTCTTGCTTCAGCGACGCTCACTATTTTTCAGTTTGATGATGTGTGTTTAAACTTGTGTGTATGAGAACGAGAGTATAGTCTTGAATTGAAGAAACTCATTCATCAAACTATCATTTTTTATACTTACATAAGGATCATAATGTAAAAGGGATGCACTGAGAAACAAATGAAAAAAATATCAATTGCAAAACCAAAATTGCGTTAAATAAATCAACAAAATAGATATGGTAAACGGAATTCTGATCAAAAAAATCTCAGTGTGGAATATTTTTCAAGATATCTGGATAAATTGTTTATTTATTCAACTAATAAACTTGTAGAAGTATACCTACTTTGTTGGCCAAAAATACGAGATCGTCACTTTCAACATTCATCTACTGTCATTGCTTTATAAGATTATTTACAGTCCATTTTTTTTATTTATTTATATCATCTCAACATTTATAAAATCATTTATAAATACTATCCCAACCTCACTAGGACTACACCTGTTTCGAGGTTGGAGATTTACAATATTATATTGATACAATACATCTACATCAATTCATATGCATGTTAACATTAAAACATGTTTCATCTCTTTGTAAGCCGATAATGCTTTCATAATCATTTCTCTACGAGCATTATTCGTATTCTAACATATATTTAATGGTTTTTATGAAGTTTGTTGTTCTTTAAGTGCAATTTTTTAACGAGGAATGGATATCATAAATATGTGTATAGTTTCAAAATAAATAAATAATTAATATTGAACATACGACAGCTGCACTGGCTTATTTCTGACTTGTCATATTGTGTATAAATCGTTTCTAGAAAACAACTTTAAACTTTTATAGTTAGTACATGCCAATCTACTTCATACAATATTACATTGTATTATGTTGTATATTAGGTATATGAGCTGCTATTGGGAACTTAACTCTCAGCACAGGCCATTGTTACTAACCTAGGATTACAGTATTTTTCTTGACAAAAGCGTTCAATACGAAATAAAAATACCTAGCAAAAATGTGATGTTTTCATACATTGATTCAGTATCAATACCAGTCACAGTTCAAGTGAGGTTTATTGAGATGAACGAGTGGATTGAACTAAAAGCTAAACCACCTTAATTAGGATGAAAAATGAGTGGTTTAAAATGGCTTATATCTCCCAATCATTGAAAACACACAAACACGGCTTTATAGAAAAATCGATTGATTTAAAATGAAATGAAAAAAGAAAATTATTTTAAAATATCACATGGACTAAACGTAACGATCGGTGGAAGAGACGATAGGGAACCGGCTGTATAAACCAAGGTATACCACAAACAAGATGGTCTGATGATAGGAAGTGGCAGGAAGTCCATTTCAGAGTTTGAGAGACGAGGAATAGAGAGGCATGGAAGCTAACAAGGGAGGGTAATGGCTAACACTGGACGACTGAAACATTTTTTAAATAAGAATGATAGTAAACTTAATTTTCGAAAATGCAATTAATAAAATAATACAGGACAAATCTCACTACATGATACCCATAGAACCACACAACAGCAAAGTTTCATCGAATAGCAAAAAAGATTCTGAAACAAAAATTCTATTATTTTTGATGATGCAAGGAAAATTTAAAGTTTATTTGAGCAAATGCATTTATTTTAATGGCAACTTGAGGAAAAATCGAGTCAGAGTCAACGTTTGTATATTTTCGCAAATAAAATATCTTCAGCGTCGTGGTAATAGGGACAGGGCATGATGATAAATTGTATGTATGAAATAAAGTCGACTCTCGAGTATAATTAGGTACTTTGTCAAGAAAAATGACGAAATATATTATAAGCACTTAAAAGCGAATGAGAGAATATCACACTGAAAAGACTCAGGCAGTCTCAAATAGAAATAAAGCTTTTCTCTTGATGGAATATAAAAATAAGGAGAGATTTGAATGGAGAAGATTATTTATAAGAATAAAAGATGTGTGGGTGGGATTGGCAAATATTTCCACAACTGTTTTTGGTATTCACGTGAACATTTTCTAATACGTCTCTGTGAAGTCTGCCATTTCTGTATGATCCATTTATAAGTTCTGTTTATTTTACCGTGATAATATTCTGAAATTATTAATTAAGTACTAATGCACGGCGGAGCAAGAGATAGCCACTGACAGACATATGTCATAAGGTTGAAAGCTGTTTATATCTTTGTAAGGATACCACAGCAGGTAACAACGATTGGATAATGTCAACCATGAGTAAAGGTGGCTTTAGGAGATAAACAACCTTCAAAGTGTGCAAAATTGGTATTTTATTAGGTACGTCAAATATCGTTTAAAGCGTGATTTATTTTATATTTACTACGGGAGACTATTAGAAAACACGTATTCCTGTTACAAACATTTCGGTTGGTGGAAATCTCCCAAAGACCTTTACTTTAGTATGTAAGGTCTTTGAAATCCCCCGACAGACACCTTTGGAACAAAATGGGAACGTTCTTAAATTTTAGAATTAAGGTCATTATTCTATAACTGACGTTGTTCCTAAAACTGAAATATACAAAATTAGTTCACCGTAGATCAAAATGAGCTCAAATTGTCTATGGCGCAAACCACGCATGCGCACTGCGCACTGTTAAGCCATCTTTATTTATGACATTTCGCCTAACCTTACATTTAAATTGATCTGCACTAATATTCTCTGGTTTTTATTTTTAACATAACGCAACAAATGTTATTAATCCATTTTTCCGTACACAACTGATTTTTTCAACTTAATGAAATATCCCGGACTGCTGTCAAAATAACTAGTACGTGTCCAATTAGGTGTGAACTAATATATGAACATTTTGACAGTTGACTCAACTAAAATTTGGTTATTAAATATGGAATGAAACTAATTAGCGATTTACTTTCTTAACAGCAGCACTAAAAAAAACCTTTATATTTCGGTTTTACAGAATATAAACATGGACTAATAACTAAAGAACATCATTTAGGATCCCACCTTGAAGGTCCCGGGCTTCAACCTTTCCCGTTAATCCTGGGTCTAGCAAAACAGAATCCGCACAGGACAGGGGCGCTGCAATCACCTCATGTGGAAATGGGGCAAGAGGGATTCTCCTTAGTGTGACTATGGAGCAAATAATCAGACTGTCCAACACCTGGTAGAGCAACGCAACCCCGGAGGCCGGAACCGGGGCTCTAAATAAAAACATGCCAATGCCATACAAAAAGTAAAGTAAATTAAGTTACTTGGACTAAGTGGAATAGAAACGCGCCCATTTTAGCCGGATCGTTCTTTAAAAGCTATAGAATTCTAGTTTTACTAACCGTCATGTACCTATTCACAGAACTTGTAGCAATTTCAATGTGTTCTTTAAGAATATACACCTCTGTAATGTGTCTATTATTAGATTCAAATCATCAGTAATTAGTAAGTCCCTGGATGCCTCTGTGGCTTCTGGTTCTTTCTCTTTCCATACAATTCCAAATATCCTTTCCATTCCTTTCCCTTTGAAAACTGATATTACAATTTACACAAAATTGATTATTTCTGTAAACTTAATTGGTCCTCTAATGCAGTGTTATATTATTAATTTACAACTTGTTATTAAGGCCAAAAAATATTGTAGGTATATCACCTAATATGCGATTATACAACATTTTTTCGTGAAGAAAAGGTAAAATTAGAGGTTTTTATGAATAGCAAGAATAGTAGACTCAGCCGGTAGATTTTCATACTATCTTTTTCGATTGAAGTAAAAATCTACTTCGTAGGCCTTGTTGTTTTTTTAGTTAATATCAACAAAAAAAATAAAAAAGGGTTTTACTAAAACTAATTTTACATCAAAAGTATTAATAAACAAATTTTCAAAAACTCATGCAATAGAATAACGATGTATACACAAACTGTTCTTTATTTCAAAGACGTATTTTATGAGGGTACTGGAGAAATTATTTTCAAAAAAACTTAAGACTGTATGAAAATTAAGACAGTATGTTTAAAAAGTAAAATAAAAAAATCAATTTGGTTGGCCTAATGTGAATAAACCCACCAGTGTGCATTATATAAATACATTGAGATATGTCCAATTTCCAACTTGTACTGTAACATCGAAAGATACAAAAGTTATGTAAGTATCTGTGAATGATATAAATCAACAAAAGTTTTTCTATTCTTTGTTGTTTTCGTATTACTTATATCGTATTATTTGTTGTCTTGCAACCGCCATTTTCTTGTTAGGTTAGGTTAGGTAGGTACATAATGTTTATTACATTCTCGTGTATCTCTATTCGATGAGAAACATCTTTTGGTAATAAGATGGTGTTTCAAAATCAACCGGAAAATTTCATTAGGATATCCCTTCAATACGGCCCTGTAATGAGACCATTCATACGCCCGGAGGTATTCATGGAGAAGGAAAATAAAAACACGAGGGTAGGTAATAAAGAACTACCCCCACATGAACCTGAGTAAAGTGTGGAAGTCGAAATGAAACAACTCAGAAGAACATGTTTATAAATTTGTGAAAATATACATATGTCTGACTGTTTTACAAAAACATGTATGATATACTGGTTAATTGGTTGGAGAAAATTGCTAAATGGTAATAAACCAGCTAATGTTAAAAAATATGATGTCCATGTACATCCTGAAACTTTTTTACTAAGCCTAAATAAAGCCCAAATTATGAATGTACATTAAGCCCAAATCGAGCCTAAATTGAGCCTAAAACAATATTTTAAATACAGCCTGAATCAAGCCTTTTTCAATTTTTGGACATTATATTTTCTATTTTAAATAGTGTTTTTAAAATTTATTATTTTATATTATTTTTTTCTTTCTCATTGGAATGTATATTAGTTATTTGTATTATATATATTTTTTTACATTTTACTACTGGTGTATTTACTAGTGTAGTTGACTGTTAGATATTGCCTACGGGGGACGAGTCCCCCACATTATGTGATTTTTTTTTGCGTATTAAACGGATTTTATTATTATTATTATCAAGCCTAAATTAACTATACATTATGTCTAAAAAAGCTTAAATTAAGCATAAATGTTTGTATTATAAATATCACGTCGCTTTTCTGACGACTTATGTCTGTCACTTCTATTTGCTAAGTTAAGTACCTACGTATAGTTTGCGGAAAAATAATTCGAAAATTTTTGTCGCGGAGGGAGACGGTTGCATATATATATCAACCAAACAAACAACCTAAATTTGCGCTCTGCGCAGCCAACGCAATTTCTTAATTTATTTATAAATTTAGAAATTACGTTGCCGATAACTGTACTATACTTGCCATCCCCATTCCCTCCGAGGATTTTTCGTAATTAAAAAAAATGTATATTCCGTACAAGAAACGGGTCAACAGCACAATGATCATGTTATAAATTCAACATCAAACTGTGGTACGTAGTATATTGTTGTACAATTAGGGAGGATTATTTATTTTCACATGCCTATTGCTTATATCTTTTGATTATTTTCTATTCAAAATATTATCAATTTCCAAAAGACGTCGACAGCCATGGTTCAGTGATAGGCCAGACTTTTGACTTCTGTGTCGGTTCTGAATTATGTTACCAGCAGAAGAGAAATTTTAAAAAGTCATGCAATTCTTACTTCTCTGGGCCGGAAACACTGATTAGTTGGAATCGATTGCCTAGTGATAAAAGTTGGAAATAACAAAATAATACCACGATAAACGATCGTCCAATAAAGTCTTATTAGAATTTACCGGCAAAGCTATGATTTATACAATCTCTCAAAATTATTGATAATTTTGATTTTTGTACACATAGATTTTACTACACATCCAAGAGTTAGGTGGGTCGTTTTCAAATTTAGTGCAGCTAATTTTGTCCCTCAAGAAAAAAAATCCTTTATAATTAATTATAAAGGATTACTATAAACAATAATAATTGTCAGTCTGCTACTTACTTACTTTCCGTGTCCGGATTCATCAAATAAAGAGCTTCCAGTAGTTGGCCACATGTACGGCCCTGTCATTTGCGGCAATGTCTCTCCGACTTTCGGACATATCATAAGGTGTTGGTGGTCCTGTATGTCCCCGCACTCGCAGGTATCGTCATCCTTGTAGTCAGTCTGCTAGCTAATTCATGTATACTAATTGATGTTTTGTATATAAATATGTGTATGTATGTTTTCGTATCTACATTTTTTATCTTTTGCACTTGTTTCCTGCCATAGCACTTTGCTCTATTTTATTTTCATAAATAACTAATGTTACTAACGAAATAATTTTTGACTATTTTTAATTGGTATACCCACAGACAGACTGTGCCTTGTAGTATTTTTGTGTGCACGGTTGATTTATTATAATTGATATTATGTTTATGTGTGTGTATTAACCATGTCTATATATTATAATTGGTATACCCACAGACAGGCTATGCCTTGTGGTATTTTTGTGTGTACGGTTGATTTATTATAATTAATATTATGTTTATGTGTGTGTATTAACCATGTCTATATATTATAATTGGTATACCCACAGACAGGCTATGCCTTGTGGTATTTTTGTGTGTACGGTTGATTTATTATAATTGATATTATGTTTATGTGTGTGTATTAACCATGTCTATATATTATAATTGGTATACCCACAGACAGGCTATGCCTTGTGGTATTTTTGTGTGTACGGTTGATTTATTATAATTGATATTATGTTTATGTGTGTGTATTAACCATGTCTATATATTATAATTGGTATACCCACAGACAGGCTATGCCTTGTGGGATTTTTGTGTGTACGGTTGATTTATTATAATTGATATTATGTTTATGTGTGTGTATTAACCATGTCTATATATTATAATTGGTATACCCACAGACAGGCTATGCCTTGTGGTATTTTTGTGTGTACGGTTGATTTATTATAATTGATATTATGTTTATGTGTGTGTATTAACCATGTCTATATATTATAATTGGTATACCCACAGACAGGCTATGCCTTGTGGTATTTTTGTGTGTACGGTTGATTTATTATAATTGATATTATGTTTATGTGTGTGTATTAACCATGTCTATATATTATAATTGGTATACCCACAGACAGGCTATGCCTTGTGGTATTTTTGTGTGTACGGTTGATTTATTATAATTGATATTATGTTTATGTGTGTGTATTAACCATGTCTATATATTATAATTGGTATACCCACAGACAGGCTATGCCTTGTGGTATTTTTGTGTGTACGGTTGATTTATTATAATTGATATTATGTTTATGTGTGTGTATTAACCATGTCTATATATTATAATTGGTATACCCACAGACAGGCTATGCCTTGTGGTATTTTTGTGTGTACGGTTGATTTATTATAATTGATATTATGTTTATGTGTGTGTATTAACCATGTCTATATATTATAATTGGTATACCCACAGACAGGCTATGCCTTGTGGTATTTTTGTGTGTACGGTTGATTTATTATAATTGATATTATGTTTATGTGTGTGTATTAACCATGTCTATATATTATAATTGGTATACCCACAGACAGGCTATGCCTTGTGGTATTTTTGTGTGTACGGTTGATTTATTATAATTGATATTATGTTTATGTGTGTGTATTAACCATGTCTATATATTATAATTGGTATACCCACAGACAGGCTATGCCTTGTGGTATTTTTGTGTGTACGGTTGATTTATTATAATTGATATTATGTTTATGTGTGTGTATTAACCATGTCTATATATTATAATTGGTATACCCACAGACAGGCTATGCCTTGTGGTATTTTTGTGTGTACGGTTGATTTATTATAATTGATATTATGTTTATGTGTGTGTATTAACCATGTCTATATATTATAATTGGTATACCCACAGACAGGCTATGCCTTGTGGTATTTTTGTGTGTACGGTTGATTTATTATAATTGATATTATGTTTATGTGTGTGTATTAACCATGTCTATATATTATAATTGGTATACCCACAGACAGGCTATGCCTTGTGGTATTTTTGTGTGTACGGTTGATTTATTATAATTGATATTATGTTTATGTGTGTGTATTAACCATGTCTATATATTATAATTGGTATACCCACAGACAGGCTATGCCTTGTGGTATTTTTGTGTGTACGGTTGATTTATTATAATTGATATTATGTTTATGTGTGTGTATTAACCATGTCTATATATTATAATTGGTATACCCACAGATAGGCTATGCCTTGTGGTATTTTTGTGTGCACGGTTGATTTATTATAATTGATATTATGTTTATGTGTGTGTATTAACCATGTCTATATATTATAATTGGTATACCCACAGACAGGCTATGCCTTGTGGTATTTTTGTGTGTACGGTTGATTTATTATAATTGATATTATGTTTATGTATATTGTATGTTAACCGTGTACCAAAAATTAAATAAATAAATAAAATAAAAATAAATAAATTACGTGAAAACCTATTTTTTTAACACAAATACAAATATAAACAATAATAATATTGAATCTTTTTTTCCACATTTTTAAAAGTAACAATGTGTACCTCGTAACAGTAACTGAGTTGTTTTTCGTACTAATTCTACAAAGTTAATTTTTTTTCAAACGTAATTTATAAATTTGTAGTACCTATCTATATACTACGTTTACCCTCTAATTTATATTGATTTATAAGAGAATATTAAGTTAAATTATTCTGAATGTACATACTTTACTGGTGTCTGGGATACGTTGAGTTTGTAGGGAAAACAACACTGTTACGAGGATATACCACATTATTACTTTAAAAAAAGTGGAAAGATTGATTCAAGATTATTATTAATATTTACTACTGCGATTTTTTTGTATTCATGTTTAAAAAAATGAGGTTTTGACGTTATTTATTACAAATATTTTTTTTCTCGTGGGACAAAATTAGTTAGTAATTTGAAAATAATCCAAGTACTATTCGTTACTCACCATATACCAAAAACTCCGTACTCTATGTATGTAACCCACCCATTTTTGGCATAGATTTTTATTATAATATACCTAGATATATTATAGTACTCTGTGCAAAAAGTGAGTCATGGAATATCGCGAGTTTGACCGTTTGACGTTTGGTTGACAACATATTTCAGTTTTCCTTACATTTCAACACATCCTAGATAAATATTCTCTAAGTTATTAATAATTAAAATGTTTTTAGACAAATAAATCCGAAAACCATTCACATTAGTCGTTATTTTCTTTAGAAAAACGATGTGGTCTGGAACCAAAACGTCAAATATCCCCCCTGAAAAATGACTCACATTCGATTCATACAAAATTTGCTGACTACGACATCTATGTAGTGTATTATATGAAAACCTATGATTTTTTGTAACATTTAAGTATGTACATAGAAAATTTTCATCGTTATATTTTACATAGATTTGAACCAAATGAAATATGAAAGTATGAGTAGTATTTAGGTAAAATAAGTATCCATAGGAAGTGTGGGACAAAAAAAAATTTTTTCTGTGAAAATATATCCTTCATCCCTTTTAAAAACATACGAGTAATTGAGCTGACCTTTAGCTCGAAATATTCGAGTACCTTTATGAGTTATTTAAGGAAAATTGTTAAATACACAATAACTGATCCAATTTCTGCAAGTTTGAAAATCGCTCACATACATTCAAATAATACATGTAATATCTATTTATATTTCCCTCATTAATAACAATATTGTGTTTGTGTATCAAATTAATAACACGACATGGATGAAATATATCGGTAATTGGTTATCTATCTCTCTTGCTATCAGTTTAGGAAGTATTATATTGAAAGTAATAATAATTATTCTCTAAATAATGTATAGGTCACGAGTCCATTGACTGGATCAATAAAATCTATAAAGTATAAACACGTATATTCCAGTAGCTAATTGGGATGGAAGATTCGTAAGTCAGCGCTTCCAATCACAACCAGACCCCTAGACAACGTGCCATTTAGCTCAAGAAAAGATAAATCAATATATAGAAGTGACAGTTGCCAGTCACGTGACAACTGTCACTTCCATACATTTAGTTATCTTTTCTTGTTTCTTTTCTACACGTTGTCTAGGGGGGCAGATTCGAAACTGTTTGCCTACAGTATAATATTTGACGAAAGCTTATGTGCGAATATAATTAATAAACTAATTAATAATAACATAGTAAAATACATAAAGTCTTGTCGCATTAGATGGTTGGGACATCTCCAGCGCATGAAGGAGAACCGAGCCCCGAGGAAGATTTTCAACACACGACCAGATAGAAGGGAAGCAAAACGTGAGAAGACCCAAATTAAGGTGGATGGATGGTGTCGAAAGGGACTTGAAAACAATCAGTGTAACTAATTGGAAGATGCTGGCGATGGACCGGGTGGAATGGTGGAAATATAATATTATTTATATAGCAATTTATATTGAAAACGAAAGTTCTTAAGGAGAACAAGGCTCATGATGGGCTCAAGATGGATGTGGACGATGATGATTTGATAATAATAATAATATGGATTTTTATAGCGCCGTTTCATGATTCAAGATCATTCCAATGGCACTGATAGTTCATTTCTTTCATGCTCAACATATTGGGATATGTTGAGCAGCTCAACATATCCCGAACTTCTGTGAAAATAACTAGTACGCTTACAATTAGGTTTTTATCTAAAATTAGGAATGTTTTGACAGTTGATTAGACTAAAATTTATTTATTTACCTTTTATCACACCATATTTATAATGACAACAATAAGTAGATTACTGCTGCCTAAATAGAAAATCCTGTTCTAGGCTAGCAGTTTACAATTCTTATTGACAATCATAACGCAATTATGAACCAGGTGATTGTTCCCGTACCACACTAAATATGTACACAATCTCAACTTTCTGCTATCACAATCATTACATCAATAAACATATGGGCTCACACAAAACAGATCAACCAGATCCCAATGTCCGCCGTAATACCCGTCATAAATCCAATCTCTGACGCGATTTTTATTTAAAAATGTGGTTATAAAACAGAGAATTGACTTTTACATGACTTACCTCGAGTAAAAACGCTTCTTCTTGGACTAAGTGGAATAGTAAGGAACCAATTTTAACCGGAACGTTATTAAAAAAGTTATAAAATCGGACGTATTATGACTAGTAGGTACACGTTTTTATGCATCAAGACAGTTTCAAATAAAATCGTAGGACATGAGTTGTAGTTGTGAAAAAATCTTATGTCAACAAAATAAGAGAACAATAAAATAATGGAATAACCGAAATGCCGTGAATCATATCAAGCGTCATTTCTGTATACAATTGGCTATGCGTTGTTTATTGTTATTTTACGAATATCCGATACGTGATAGGAAACATCAAGATATTAAAAAAAATACCTGGAGAAATAAAAATGTCATTTTCCACATCTCTATTGTTCAGGTGCAAACCCGTTCATTGGGCCGAGGTAATAAACATTTTATATATAGGCATAACCGTTTTATCGGCATAAAAATTTTATGTGTACACTTCTCGTAAAACGTACATTTTCAAAAGGTGTGAAGTGCCCTTAATAACCTTTTTTTGCGATTTCTAAATGTACCGTAACAATATCTCTACGGACGAGTAGCTAATTTTATTTTTGTATATTGTATTAACGTTGAGTATTTCAATGTGATTCAAATTCATTCGATCATCAGCTCGGCTATTATGACTTGGAACAGTCGATCAAAACAAGTTAATAATTTAATTATTAAAACTAGTTTCATGTAACACATGAGATCCAACTGTCGATAGCGATAGTATGTATAGTTGAAGAATACCAAACTATACCAAACTATACCAAAATATAATCCCATAAATACAAATTATTTAATATTTTAAGATATTTGATTTTCTATACAACACATGTACCTACATATGTATGTATGTCAAGATAGGATAGAATGGAGGTTAGTCCTTTGATCCTACCCAGAATATGAAAACAGAATGATGGTATGTATGTATGTTTGGAGATTAGTATCAAACAATTAAGTCTTCTTAGATATTGTGTGTAGGCGATTGCGATACAAATTGTATGATGCAATGTCGTCACTAAATTCAATTTTTATCAAATTTATTAAAAAAAATTTGAGATGTGCTAATACAATGTTGATATTTTTTATATAAAATTAAATTGTCTAGTTGGGGTGTTTCGGCTTTTTTTGATATTTTTTTAAAAATCTGGAAATATAGGCAGTTAAACTCATAAATTTATCATAAAAAAAATATTTTTCTTAATAAAAAATGTTTGAGAAACCCTGGATTTTTTTTTAAAAAACTAATTTGAGATTTTGTATTTGTCTATGTTTATAACAAATTTCAGCGTTCTAGCTTTTATGGTTTCTGAGATATATGGAAAAATAAACCAAAATTTCAAAAGTTGATAACCCCTGACTGAAACAAAAATTCACACTTCTGAGTATAAAAGTTTTGTAGGCCTATAACTGTTTATATATTCTGAAAATTTGGGCTCTATAAATTGAGCGGATCAAAAGTTATAAGGGGGGGATGGACACACACACACACACACACACACACACACACACACACACACACACACACACACACCACACACACACACACACACAGACACACAGAACTCACATAAAATGTTCTACTCCAAATTCTGAGTAAATCCATGTATGGGAACATATATGCTGCGAGGCCTCTAGTTCGTGTTATTAGCATGCAAAAAGTTCACTACACCATACAAAATTTTCCTTCGTACACGCATCTCGGTTTAATAATGTCGATTCATTAAGAGAATTGAATTCTCATGAACGAGTCGACAGTTGGATAAATACAGTTTTAATTATTTATAAATCGATTTAAATTGGGATGGAAAGGCCTAATATGTATATCCGGACACGTCAAATGGGTAAGTAAGTAATCGACAAACAGCCAGTTTCATAAAAATAAAAGGAGACTTAATGTCGACTTTAAAAAAATGCGTTTCACAACAACAAAATGTCACTTAAAGCTCGCTTTAATCTAAAGTCCAGTGTCTTCGTACTTTAGTCAGTAAAGTCTTCTTTAAGAGCAGTTCATTTTTTTACCATCAGAGTGTGCTGCAATATGACATTATGTTCAAGTCAGTTGTCAGTTCTTGTTGATGTCAATATTGTCAATTGAATGTTAACGATCATGTGCATATTACTTACTAGTATTCAAGTTTTATTATTATTTAAACAATTTTTATAAATAATTAATCGAAATGGTGTTTTCATCTTTGAGATAATTAGATGCGTACGGTGATACTGTAACACGGCGGTGAAAAGTGTATAGGAAAAGAATCGACCACATGAAAATCTAGATTTAAGGAAAAATTTTCGTAAGATTTCGATTCCATAAACATGTTCTATACATCAATGATCAATTAAATGACAGAAATCACGTATTAAACATATATGGTAGTAGACAGAAAAATTTACCTATGCTATGAGCTATGTTTCCATAGATTTTGATAGTAATATTGCCAACATTCTTCCTTTTGCTAAAGTACGCGGCATTATTACTTATGAAACGTAACGACTTAAATGAAACTTTAATTTTTAAAATAAATTAAACACTTGTTTTTCTTTCTACATTTATTTTTACTCTCCAGAACGACCGTTTCGCCTGGTGAAGGCCTTTTCAACTGGTGAAGTACATGGTGTGGTTTTTTCTTATATACTATTACATTAGATGGAATTTATACAAAGCAAAAAAGGTGGGTGGTTGTTACAGTTTAAGAATTATATCCATTTCTAATCTCTTATTCTTACCTGAGAATTTTTACCTAATTGCAGCTGTGGGGAATTGTCATCTTTGGGATATACCCACATTTATTGCCTAGGTATCTACTTACTAAATATGAGAAAAAATACACGTTGAAATAATATCTTATATTATGCATTAATTGCTTTGGGGTGGGTGGTTGTTACAGTTAAAATATTATATCTAGTCCTAAACAATTAGGTCGTGTTGCAGCTGTAGGGGATATTCATCTGTGGGATATACCCACTTTTGGCAATCTAGATACCCATTTACTGAACATATAAGATTAAACATATAAGATAAAATATACACTGAGATTATATCTAACTATACATTATACATTATTAGGTTTGAAAATATTAAGTAAGGGAGAACTATATGTGTTAATCTGTTCGTTGATGATATTATTATTCAGATTCTTGTTAATTTCTAATTGTTCTAGTATGTTTAATTTTAGTCCTTTGTTGCAAAATTGTAGCGGGGTTGGTTTATTGTCGTCTGTAATATGATGGTTATTGTGGATGAGATGTTTGGCAAATTGTGATGTTTCTTCTTTTTTATACTTGTACGCTCTTTTATGTTCTTCAAAACGTGTGTTGAAGGCTCTCCCTGTTTGGCCTATGTATTGAGCATTAGGTACATTCTTCGCAGGTAATTTTATATATTCCGGATCTTTGAAGTTTGTCTATCTTGGTTTTGCAATTTTTAATGCTATTTCCCAGTGCGTTATTAACTTTAAAAGCGATATTTAAATTCTCATTCTTTAATGTTTTTATTATTTTTTCGGATATCTTGCCGAGGTAAGGAATAGAACCGTTTGCAATGTATTTTTTATCATTAATCATTGGGTATATGGAGCCGATTGTATTTTTATAAGACATTTTCTTTATTATTTTTGTAATACATTGCTTATCGAAACCGTTATTCTTAGCAATTAATTGCAAAACCAAGATAGACAAACTTCAAAGATCCGGAATATATAAAATTACCTGCGAAGAATGTAATGCTCAATACATAGGCCAAACAGGGAGAGCCTTCAACACACGTTTTGAAGAACATAAAAGAGCGTACAAGTATAAAAAAGAAGAAACATCACAATTTGCCAAACATCTCATCCACCATCTCATCCATCATATTACAGACGACAATAAACCAACCCCGCTACAATTTTGCAACAAAGGACTAAAATTAAACATACTAGAACAATTAGAAATTAACAAGAATCTGAATAATAATATCATCAACGAACAGATTAACACATATAGTTCTCCCTTACTTAATATTTTCAAACCTAATAATGTATAATGTATAGTTAGATATAATCTCAGTGTATATTTTATCTTATATGTTTAATCTTATATGTTCAGTAAATGGGTATCTAGATTGCCAAAAGTGGGTATATCCCACAGATGAATATCCCCTACAGCTGCAACACGACCTAATTGTTTAGGACTAGATATAATATTTTAACTGTAACAACCACCCACCCCAAAGCAATTAATGCATAATATAAGATATTATTTCAACGTGTATTTTTTCTCATATTTAGTAAGTAGATACCTAGGCAATAAATGTGGGTATATCCCAAAGATGACAATTCCCCACAGCTGCAATTAGGTAAAAATTCTCAGGTAAGAATAAGAGATTAGAAATGGATATAATTCTTAAACTGTAACAACCACCCACCTTTTTTGCTTTGTATAAATTCCATCTAATGTAATAGTATATAAGAAAAAACCACACCATGTACTTCACCAGTTGAAAAGGCCTTCACCAGGCGAAACGGTCGTTCTGGAGAGTAAAAATAAATGTAGAAAGAAAAACAAGTGTTTAATTTATTTTAAAAATGGAATTCTACATAGTAAACGCTGTCAGTGTAAACAAAATTAAAAGTGAAACTTTAATTTTTTAAAGAACCGTTAACTAAAGGGTTGTATTGCAGCTTTTTATGAAACTGGCTGTAACTGCCAAAAAAACATTTACAAAACAATTGAATATTTTAGATAGTAAATATTTTTACTATCGAGAATGTTATAAAAATACTGATTAACGTTTTTATTACATAATTTACTAGTTTTTTTTATATTCGGCGTTGCTCGAAAAGGTTTTTTTATATTCGGTGTGAAGCAATATGCCAACATATCAAGAAAATCGTTTTCGTAATTTTGAACTGTTTATTTGTTATGATAAATTCAGAATGAGTAAAAAAAATGCAATACAATAAATAAAAATGAACAAAAATAATTTAGTTTTTTTAACAAAAATAAGTACTTTGCGTTCCCGGTAGATGCTGTTAGTAGTTATAAGTAATGGCAAATTTCCATATATAATTTTTACATTTTTCCACATTTTGAGACGACCGACGGACAATATGATAAATAAAGCTTTGGACATCGAGACTCCAGCGAGAAGACCAGGCAGACCACCAGCCACATGGCTGTCGAGCATCAAAAAGCATCTGCGAGAGAAGGAGCTGAATCCTGATCTGGCACAGGACAGGCGAGTTTGGCGAAATAAAATAAGGAGAGCCGACCCCAAGTAAATGTGATAAAGGCGAGGGCGAAGAAGAAGAATTTTTACATTTTATTAATACGAAAAATATTAAAATTAAATTAAATAATTTCAATGTTTTTCACTCAAACGCTAAGTTATACTTGTAAATATATGTTATTCATGTAAAAACGCACTTCTAAAATTTAATAAACAAATATTTGCTTACGAAAAAGTACATATTTTGACGTTTCATTCGTAACAAAATTTACGTAAAAATGAATTTTTTTTTCATTTACCTAAGTTACTCGCTGGTCGCAAAGGAGGCGATTTGCAGAATATTTAACCTTTATAGTTTTCTAGTTGTTGATTGAAAATAACACTAAAGAAAATACCCACATACATAGATACATATAAATATACATACATATAACTTTCTAAATTATTATGGTAAGGATATTGCCAGATGTGTCATTTAAGTTTGTAAGTCTTGGTTGATCAGGCTGGGTTGTATCAACAAAAGTAAAGGTAATAGTATAGTTAAAATACTTGAAATTGTTCAAAAATGCGTCGTTTGGCGGTATTAGATTTCAATGAAACAACCAAAACTTTTGAATAACTTTACGAAATCAAAGTATTTTAACTATACTTTTAATCTTTGTTCGAGAAACACAGCCTTAGTTAGATGAGATGCCTGGGGGGGGTAGTCTGGTCAACTGGTGAATTCAAAAGCCTCATGAATAACCGTATCATGAAAATAATTATCATATGGAGTTCTTTAATATGTTAGAATATTATAGAACTCCATATGATAATTATATCCATGATACGTGAGTGTTTTGATTACGACAGACTTGCCCCCCCTGAAGCAAAAATCTATCTAATCGAAAATCGGTGAACACACAGTTTTTCACTGTCTTTTCTATCTGAATTTGTGAGACAAAATAACGTTATAAATGTTTTAATTATCTACCTTATTTCTTTGATACACTATTACTAAGAAATCGTCAAAATCCATAGGTATGGCAAGTAATCAATTTATTTTTTACACAAGCAGACATGGACAAAGATTAAGGACCGATCACACATCACAAGGAAGAGTTGATGTTGTAAAGCAGTAATTAATATTATAGAAGATACTTTAATTACGTCATCAATCATGAAAATATGTATGAAAGTGACATTTGAAATGCCTAGAAAACAATCATGTATAAATCTATGTAATATACCTAATATCAAATTATCTGTCATTTTGTCTTTTACTCAAAATTTAATGATAAAATCTTGAACATTATAAATCTTTGCTCATTTAATATTATCTTAACAAAGGTTCTGAAGATCTTTGTTGCATTATTGTTATTTATACATGTTCCGCTGAGTTGTTCTAGTTGTCGCCAAATAACTTGAACAAGAAGAGAGGTGATCAGTGATTCTTTCAGGTACTACTTCGGGGGGGCTTTGCCCCCCCGGAGTAACTCTAGCGCCCCCCCGGAGGGATATGTGGACAAAAACACGAATAATAGCAGTAAGTTGCCACTCGCCCGCTTGTCGCCTCGCGCGCCGCATCTTATTATTTTTTTTATTTATTTTATTAATAAAGAATATAATTACAATTATCATGTTATTTTGCCTAATCCCTTAAGGGGATTTTTGGCTGTGATCTTAATTGTAACAATTTTATAATATGCAAAAATATAAAAATATGTATATACGTATATATACACATATATACATATAAACTTAAATATGTCCTTTAAATCACTATGTCCTTTTTAAACATATACATATAGGTATATCTTCCTACGTTCCCTAAAATAAGCAAAATAATGCTTGTGCTAAAGGTGAACGAAATCGGTTGAGACAGGATTCGAACTCGCGATCACTGGATTCTGAAACCATCTGGTAAAGAAGAACGGCACTACAATAAACAAAGGGAACAGAAATATAGTTGGCTAGTGTACGATGAAGAAAGTGGAGGTGTTTTTTGTAGACTGTGCCAATTTTTTTATGAAAAATAAGCCAAAAGTTTTGCAGAAGACAGGTGGGGTGTTCATCACAGTTCCATTCAAAGCATTTAAGAAGGCTTTAGCAAAGGACGGCAAATTACAGAAGCATGAGCATTCATCAGCTCATAGTATAAGTGTAGATATGGAAAATCTCAAAAGGCAGGCCATGAAAAAACCCATTCATGCTCAAATTATTCAACAGAGTGATAGTGAAAAAGAATTAACTAAGAATTAATTAAGAACGTAGGAAGATGTATATGTATGATACTTTAAAGAGGTTTGTACTTTTTAGTAAAGGAAGAAATAGCTCACACTACTAAATATGAAATTTTGATTGAAAATATTCTTGACAAAATGGATGGTGAATTTCAAACATGGAGAAAAGCGCTAAGAGATCGGTCTAATTATAGCAGTAAGGTAACAGCTTGTGAATTACTAGAATGTTTGGGTGAAGTTTTGAGAGATGAGTTAAAAAAAAACATTAAAAAACAAGAAGTTCTCCATTTTAGCTGATGAAAGTACTTCTTTAAGAAATGAAATGGAGCTAAGTATGATGTTCAGAGTAAAGGAAGATAAAGTTCCTGTGGAAAAGTTCTTGGCAATTGTCAAAATCCCCGATGGAAAGGAAGAAACTATTGCAAATGCTATCGACAAGGAACTGACTGCTCTTAATTAACATTATGACGAAATTATTGCTTTTGGATTTGATGGCGTTTCAAATATGGCTGGAAATGTTGGTGGTGTGAGAAAAAAGCTATCAGAAAAGGCAAACAAGGAAGTCCTTTACATACACTGTAGAGCACACATAATGGCTCTGGCAGCAGCTTCCTGCACGAATATAAATACAAAGGTTAAAAGGTTTTTTCATGTTTTTTTTTTTTTTATAAAAAATGAATATGTCCTTGTTAAACAAGTACATATACATCTTCCTACGTTCCCTAAACTAAGCATAAATGCTTGTCCTATAGGTGAACGAGATCGGTCGAGACAGGATTCGTACTCGCGACCACTGGATTACTAACCCAGCGCGCTAACCGCTCTGCCATCCACCCATCCAAATAAAAAAAAAAGACATATACAAGCTTTTTAGCAAGGCGCCTAAAAAGAGAATATTACATAAGGAAGGCGCAGACCTTGCATCGCTGGCAGGGGGCATCTTACGGGAAATCAGAAACGAGAGTTTCATAGTCACATGCAACGTGATGAATGAACTTCTCAGTACACTTTCATACCTCAGCAATGCTTTGCAAAAGAAAGACTTGTCTCGCCAAAGTAATTCCTCTTATTACCACTACAAAATTACACTTGCAATATATTGCAAAGCAGTGCGAAGATGTCAATAGCACTTTGCAAAAAAAAGTTCGGCTCGAAATAGAGAAATTCAAATCTGAAGTGCACTTGGTTGGTGTTGAAAATGTAACTGAAACATTTAAAGGGATGAAGATGTATTGCGAAAGCGTAATTAATGAAATACAAGACGGATTCAATGACCATCCATCTATTGGAAATTTGCCTGAGGAGGAAACGGTTTGTTCCGAAACCAGTCGCATAAATTTCAATCCGTAACGTGGTTTATACAAAGTTAAAAAAAAATAGTAAAATTGTTATAAAATGTACCATAATGTAAAAAACTCAATATTTGAGAATATCATTTGTTTATTTTTTAACAGATTTTTAATTATCTCAATAGAGATGAAGGCACCTACAGGGCTTACGACCTGTCATCGGCTGGTTTACGTGATCACTTTATCACCAATTAACGTTCACCAATTATGCCTTTTTAATGAGATCCCTATCGATTCAATTTTTGAAAGTTCTATATATTGCAATACTGAAATTCTTTTCGCTTGAGGAAATAAGGATTTTTACTACAGCCATCTATGTGTGAAATTATGAACAACATTTTTATCATTTTTTATTTATTTTTATTGTAACGCCATCTATTGACAAAATTGTTTTTTTTTGTAAATAATGAGAGCAACAATTCTTATACCTAAGGTGACAATGCATTTTTCGCATAGACTTTTGACTCCCGACAGGGAAAAAAAATCCAATGTTTGCGCATATGCAATAATAAAAATATTCGATCATTTGTTTAATTTATTTATTCCGCCCCCCCCGAACCTCTTAGTTGCCCCCCTGGAGAATTTTGCCTGAAAGAAACACTGGAGGTGATTTGCATGTAAACCAACGAACCAAAAAGACACAAATTTGCGCTCTGCGCAACCAGAAGCTCGTTGAAGATGTTTGGCGTTGTTGTTGAGTTGAGTTGTTGCCAAACCTCTACAACCCAATATAGAATAACATTTCTCAAATATGTTAAACTGTGTGTTTCTTAAAAATGCCATTTTTTGACATTTTTCTAGTGAAGGTTCGTCACATAATTTTAAAATTCAGCAAAAATTCGCCTAAACAGATATCAAAATTTACTTTTTATAGCATTTTTTTAAAAAAACTACTCCATAACTATATGTCGTACAGTAAATAATTATTTTAAGAAAGCATAAAATCAAATTAAATGTTCGTGATAGTTTTTTCATTTCAAGTCTTCAGTTACTAGATTTAACGTTATATGACTTCTTACAAAAACTTTAGAATTATAAATAAATATTAATTGTAAAACCATAATTCCGTTAAATGAATGAAAAATAATGATTTTTATAGGAATACCTATTTTTCAATCAAAACTTTTTTATCGATGATACACAAATATTTGTGTTCTTATTATATCCTACACTTGATTAAGAAAATAGTTAGTAATTAAATTAGTTTAACTTTTAAATTATAGTATTACAATAATAAAGCCAAATTTGAAATACGATAGTGTTTATTTGTTATTTTGATTTTTAATAGACTGCCTCTTATACTTTAACAATACTAGTTCATTAAATACGAAAACAAACGATAAATAATAATACAACGATATCTATTTTATCGAAATACCTAGTTATCGTTGAATATAAATAAATTTATACCATTTTGTTTGAAATATCGCATTTCAAAACACAGCAATGTTTCAGTTGTGGAATAGAATTCTCTTTTTTATAGCTACGTCGCTACGCTACAGATCGATTTTTGTTTTTTTGCAATTATGTCGATATAAGGTTTGTTGATGATATTTGTGATTTGTTTTGTTCAGTCTCTCGATAACAAACATATATTAAATGAACATATTACATATTCTATCCAAAATATTACATGTTCTTGTAATATTTTGGTAATTTTTTTAAAAAGACATAAATACCTACATAAGAATACACAAAACCATCATTTAACCTAACCATTACTAACCATTTTTTACGCAGGCCAATTTGATACAAACGTGACCTATAATCTAACCGTAAATAAGTGGACATTGCAGTAAACGACATGGCACGCCCGGTGTTCGGATGCCTTAAACCTACCCCAGTGCATGAACTTTACCCAATTATTGGAATCGCTCCACCTGACATCAGAAAAAAAGCGACGGCTGATGTGGAAAGACACAAACAGATTCATGACCCTAGACACCCCCTTCACAACCACCAGATGGATGCACCGAGACTGCGGTCGAGAAAGAACTTTCTTATTGAATATTACTACTGAATTGGGAACCTCCACAAAACAGTATAGAGAGGATCTATGGTGGCAACAACTCAGCAGCAGACTCTTGGTGGCACCATCTGAGGAAGTGAACACCGCGTTTGGTTCACCGACTGAGAGTGGGGGTGACTAGATGTAAAAAGAACCTGTAAATGTGGGGATTTCTGGAGGGAGAAGATACATGCTGCGACTGCAAAGAGGAGCAGGATGACGCCCATATACATATGCCCACGATTGAAGACAACATGTAGCACAAGTGACCTAATGACAGTGAACGACAAGGTGATATCCGTCGCCGCCTACTGGAGTGGCAGGGTCTAAAGTCCTGAGCCGTTACATTGCACTAGACTATGGAGTGTCTGGCAAAAGACCAAAATGACAACCGAAAAGACGATGGAAGGGCTTGGTGGCGGAGGATATGCGGGCCTGAAGACGATGCTTAGGATATGTCGAAGTGGAGGAGCGGAGTAAAAAGACCTGACCCCACCACCATTTGGGATTTAAGCAAAGGAAGAGAGAGAGAGTGACACAATCTACATAAATTTACTATACAGCAAAAAGTATGATTTTTTTAAAATGTGTTTGTATAAAACACAATATACTAAATGTATTATGAACTTTGTTAAAAGCACTAAAATCATTTATAACATAAGAATATTAATTTCTAAAATAAATATTCTTATTCCGTTTTATGTAAGAAATGCGTCCTGCTATTCCTCTGATCTGCTTCTGGTACATGGATATCCAACTGTCTCTCAATAGTTTTGATTGTCTGCTACCTAATAGTACATCAATTTTTGTCCAAAATAATATATTCAAAAATAGAATCACTTTTTTTTCCCATTATTTATACATATTACTGTAACGAAAAACAAGCAATTTAAAAAAATGACATAATAAACACACTTTGTACAACAAACTGTTCTTATTTGGAAATTTACTGCCTCACTGGACGAGTCTTTTCTGAGGCAATAACTTTTGAATTTGGTCTACAGATTCATGTTATTAAATACAAAAGAACTTAAAAATAAAACATTTAAAAATATTCAGTGACCTCTTAGTTATTTGAACCCATAAAATTGTAATGGAAATGATGAATGGCACCAAGCTATTGTAGAGATTCTCAGGTCATGAAGTCAGAGAGTAGTGAATTGATTATAAGAATACATAATTATATTTATGATATAAAATTTTCTTTGTATTTAAGCTGTACTTATAATAAATAATAGTTGATAAGAAATAAAGGCATGGCAACATCAGTAACGGTTCTGCTTACTTAATTTAGTTTAATATCTGAACTACCTATTTGTGACTTAGATATATTATTATGTGGCTGGAAATTATATGAGAATTGCGTGACGCCTTGACTATAATACAGTATACGAGTATATCCTTTAGTTTATATTCAACGGTTTGAAACTATTCAACTTGAAACATGATCATCTTGTTGATAATACCAAATAATATTACATACAACATGTAGTGTGAATAGGGTAGAGACCTAGAGATAGCAAAATATCAAATTGATTTTGATATTCGATATACTGCTATAGAAATTAACAATGATGTCTTATGAGGATTAAACTCGTAAATAAAGATATCGTTAAATACGTACTAATTAGAAAATAAAATCTGCCTAATAAAGACCGCCGATTCATATCAATGGAAAGACAAATGTTGGGCGTATCCTTGAGAGTCCGAATAAGAAACGAGGAAATAAAACGCCGGTCAAAGGTCACAGACATTTTAGAAAGAGTGGAAAGGCTAAAATGGTAATGGACATATCATGTGGCAAGACAGAGAGATAATAGATGGACCCCCAGAATTCTGAATTGGAGACCTTATCATAATAGAAGAAGTGTAGGGAGACCACAGAGAAGATGGACTGACGATATTGTCGAACTGGTGGGACATAGGGGGAAGCAGAGTGCCCAGGATAGAGAGAATTGGATAATCCAGGAAGAAGAGAAAGAAAATTCATGAGTGTCTCAACGCATATAAGATTTTTGTGCTTGAGATGGGATTGTGTTGTACAAAGGATGGCAAATACTCGACTACGCAAGAAAATCATGGTTGAACACTCATGGGGTGAGACATAGATTGAAAAATAAAATTTAGATTGGAAGACGACGTAAAAAGTCTAATTTGTAAATAACAAACTGGAAAAAATACGGCTGAGGACAGAAAGAGTCCAACACTCGATTTGGTCTATATCGCCATCGAAGCAGACCGCCGATGGCGAAATATCAAGTTGTTTTATTTGTACCTACTTAGAACCGCGCGTCCTAGATTCGATTCCTAGCAGAGAAGATATGCTTGGATTTCTGGGCTCAATAAACAGTCAAAACATTGTTGTTGTGTACGTCAATCAGAAACCGAAACTGTAATTATTTATTTATTTATTACTTCTCGGGCAACTAACAGGTACTATGTCAAATGTTAATTTAACACGCACCCAATAACAAGTTACCACATTCTGGAGACGATATTAATCGTCTCACAGATCCAGACTGAAAACGCAATTAAAAACTGTGTCTCCACCGGGAATCGAACCCGAGACCTTTGGATCAGCAGTCAGATACCCAACCAACTGAGCCACGAAGGCCGACTATAGTGATGTTGCGCCTCATAATACTCTATCAGTAAAGCCTATGGGTTTAGGTATTTTACGAATATGTACGATTCAGGAGTTCGGCGTTCTTCGTGAGATTTAGGAACTACATAAACGAGTGTTGAGTGTAAGGCGCTCTCCAATTAATCGATTATTGATTGATTATAGTGCTCTCACTTTGTTGTTCATGTATACTACTATTGTACATCTACCTCTAAATATCAAATTACTCTATTATATTAATAAAGTGTAAATATAGTCAAATTCGCGTGTATTTATTTATTTATTATATCATATATCGACAATACCATAATATCAAACGGAGTATCTATTAATAATTGATTAAGTGTGCCACGGGCACATAACTATATCTGGAGAGGATGATGAAACAATGCGTTTTAAGAACAGATTGAACAAGAAACGTTATATGTAAAATTAAAAACATAATTTTAACACGTTTTAATTAAGTAAACAAACTGTAAGTAAAAAACTACTACTGTAAGTAAACTAGAAAATAACTAAGTTAGTAAACTACTGTAAGTAAAGGAACAGGATTTCTTACAATTTCCTAATAAATCTCTTGTAAATAAATCCATGCCAATGATACGCTAAAAAACCCGGAAGTATTTCATTTAAGTAACAATGTAGTCCATTTCAGTCCACTGAGTAGAATGATGCGCTCCTATAATACTTTACACACAAAAATTGAGCACCTTCAAGCGTTTAATGAAAGCAAGTCAACAAACATTGTGAGATGTTTTCCCTTCTACGTAGTGAATTGTTTCTTAATTTTTCTGATGCATGTTTTTATTTAATTTTTATTCTTTAAGGCTAATTTAATCAATGATGGTTTTCTTATTATACATTTGTAGTAAACACATGTTGTTGGAGCATTATAACTAATATGTTGATTCTAACTGTCTTTATGTTTTTTTTTTGTCAGATAAATAAACAAGAAAATCTAGATAGTTCTAGATATTACACCTTCCTTGGTTCTCGCCTGTGACACGAACACAGACAAAGAAAAAATACATATCCATATACATACTAACATTGCTAGATACATATTGCACTACCCACTTCAATATTATTATTAGGATTTTATAGTTACCATGGCAACGAAAACCAACAAAATGTATGGAACATTTTTATATGAAAAAATGGCGACATTTGCACAGAAAGTACTTTAAAATTAAAAAAAAACTTTATAGTTAAACTATAGTTACATTCACCATGTTTTTCAATCAAATGAAAGTTATGAGTACTTGAAAATAAATTTTATTCATGTTTTATGTGTATTCCTTTGTTCTATTTGTGGTCTTTTTAATAAATAAATAAATATACACTAGCATATTCACCCAAGCAAAATCAACAGATGGCTCACTCTGACACTGACATCAGATAAAAAGATTCATATCGTTTTTATTACATCACAATTAAGTCGAATATATTTTATTAACTCTCTCGACAATGTTCTCGTCTTTCCGTCTTTCTTTTTTTTTATTCCACTACTTACAGCAAAAAGTTTTCAGAGAGCTGTAACTTTGGTCGACATGATTCCTATCGCAGGCAATAAACTCCCCGAGGCGTCCCGTCCATTCTCACAAGAAGTTCGAGTCGTTGCGTTGTATGGAAGTTCAACTTTAATCTTATTACTCGCACCATCTTAATATTTATCTTTATACTTCAAATGTGACACACATACGAACACCTATATTATTTATTTAACTCAAAACAGGCCAAACATGTACACTGTATTTTTTTTTCTCTCTCTCTCAGCGTCGTTTTCCTCATGGCTGAAGGTCGTGATACCTAACAGATGTATCCCTCACAAAGCCCTTGTAAGCCCTCTGTCGCTTGCAAAAACTCTAATACTTGTGAAGTTGGCAGCTATTCGATCCATATAATCGGTCAAAAATGTAAAGAAAGGAGCTATTTTATTTGTTTCTAAAACAAATATATTTTTCAAATAGAAGTCATAACGCTTTTCGATAATCTTCGTTGTCGGCAAACCAAAAGAACATTTCTTGAGGCTTGCGATAAACAATCCCATAGATTCATTTTAAAATAATATATTATCTGAATCCCAATCTATTTTTCATTATAAACAGACATTTTAGATCCACGTCCTAATTCCATCAGCTACACAAGTATATTCATAAAAAACCCAGGAAGCAATTTTCTTGATCACAAAAAAAACATCGTTTGATGTCGGCCCATATTACTGTGCAGGAATTTAATGAAAATTGCTACCGGTGGCTTATTCAAATTTAGTAATAATTAAAAATTGTACAGCCTTTGAGAGAAACTCTTTCCTTTGCAGGCAGCATTCCTCAATGTGTACCAACCATTAGTGTTGAATGTTTAATCGAATCAAACAAAAGTAGATCAAAAGGTTCATCCGAATGGTTATTGGCTATCGTTTAGTACTTTAAGCGATCGTACCCAAAAATTCACGTGGAAATCTATGCTAATTCAAAATTTGACCTGATACCGCTTTCGTCCAATACGCATCTTAACAGCATGGAATTTTATTGAATGTTTTATTTATTGCAAGAACGAAAGTTGAACGATTGACAAATAATTATATAAAGATGAATGGGGTGGAGTAAAAAGCAGGGTTGACTTAGAAAACGATGCCATAAACATATAAAGTTTTATTACATACGTATTGGCTGAGAGAACTAAATGCCAAACTACGTATTTCTATACACACAATCTCGCCCTGTCATTCACAGCGTAGACAGAAAGAAACACACTATATTTTTATAACTTATTGATTAAGAAAGATATATGAGGAGCTTGAATAATTAGCTTGTACGAACAAGACATCGGTCGCTTGAATGTAACGGAAATCATGAGTGCTTGCAATGATAGAGGTATATGGCATTTGGTTGTCTTTGCCTAACCTGTTAGGACGTGGCGCGGAGGTCACAATTTACACATGAATATTTAGTAAAAGATTAATCTAAAATAACGCATTGATCAAGCTTCAATCTAAAATAATTCGCCCATAGAGATATTAAACTTGAGCTTATTATTACGGCCTGTTACGGCCATCTCTAGGATATAGCGCCATGGGAGATAGATAGAAAATGTTCGTTCTACAAAACTTTTATATTCAAAATTTAGTATTTTTGTTCCAGACATTTGATCTTTTTGTATTTCCATTTTTTTAATTATTGAATATGGTAGTCACCTCTGAAGTGGCGACCCCAAATATCTACTGAATACCCTCGACGCTGTCCAAAGGCGTACTATACGTCTGATTGATGATCCATCACTGACTGATGGATTGCAATCACTAGAACACAGACGCAGAGTCGGTATTTTAAGTTTATTTTATAGATACTACCACGGGAATTGCTCAGAAGAACTTGCAACTTTGGTCCCTCCTCCACCCACTCGCAACAGAGTCACTCGCTTTACTCAATCACAGCACCCATTCACAGTGGACCTTCAACATATACGAACAAGTCGCTTCTCGAACTCCTTTATTAATACAGCAGCCCGACTGTGGAACGATCTTCCGAATTCTGTGTTTCCACCTTCGTGCAACCCGGGTCTTTTTAAAGTCCGAATTAATAAACTCTTTTCTAGATAGCAAACCCCTCTCAACGCTACGTAGTGCGCTTCTTCGGAAGAGTAAAATGGACCCAAATCCTAATAGCTGGTGTCCCCTACGTGGACATGTTAAATAAAAAAAAATATATATATATATAAAAGCTAAAACTATGGAAATTTGTATAAATATATACAAATCCAATATGAAATTATTTTTTAAAAGTTTCCGGTTTTCCCAAACTTTTTCAATGCAGAAAATATTTTTTTCGACACTGCCTGTATACATAAAATAATTATGAAATTATGTAAAAACTCCGAAACACCTCTAATTTAATTTTCTATAAAAAATATACACATTGTAGCAGGAAACATTTTATTTAGTGACATCGTTTCATACAATTTGTTTGGCAGAATATACAATTTCTACGGAGACTTACAGTTTGATACTTTTTATGCTTATACTTACCTACGTATCACTAAGCCGTAGTCGGGATGGGATAAATGACTGAACTCCACATTATCCTATCCTAACAAATGATTTGTATTGTAATCAATACTTTGTATTTAGGATTTTATGGTTTGGTGCATTTATTTATAGTACCTAAATATGGATTTTTACATATTATTTAACAATAATTACTTTCGCCATCAACAGTTGAATCTCATGTGCTACATGCAACTGGTATTATATTATTACCTATCTGGACTCTGGATGGTGGTTCTTATCTGCGTATAAAACAGATACAAACTTTCTTTATTTATCATCCATAAAAGTTATCAGAATTGATGGCAGCCAGTACACGGGTTGAATCTAAGTAGTCTGTAAAGAAATATGTATTTCTTATATACAAAGGATAGAATCTGACAATATACCTTCTGTAAAAATTTATTACCGGACCCTTTTATGAGAGTTCTCTGTTCTCAAAAGAGAAACTCGATGTTGTTTAACTTCAAACCGAGGCATTGAGTGTTTCAATCTTATTTTGAAAAACTTACAAATTATCTTTTCGACTTGGATGAAAATATTAAATAACAAAAATATACGTTGGTATATAATAATACTTAATAAATTAAAATACGCCCAACAGAGAAAACAACAATATAATAAATTAATATTTATGTTTTTGTTTGAATTATTGTTCTTCTCTTGTATCTAAACAAGAAATTTAATCTAAAGTTATTTATGCGCCGTAGAAAATTGATAAATTACTTGACTAACATTGCCAAATACTGCGTACGATTACGCACAGACGAAAATAATACTGTGAGACGTGGCGGCAGAGCGGTTATCTAGCTGGGTTAGTAATTCAGTGGTCGCGAGTTCAAATCCTGTCATGAAAGATTTCGTTCACCTATAGCACAGACATTTATGTTTAGTTTGGGGAATTTATGTGCTTGCTACAATGACATATTAAAGAAAACAAGACCTCAAAGAAATTTGTGATAAATTTATCGATTAATACGAATGTATTGTAATATTTGAATTATATTGCAAGTGTACACGGTAGGTAAAGTCTGATTTTTTTTAAAGTGCCAATTCTATACATAAACAATAAAAAGGCATAGTATTTACGCATGTAAATGTATTAGTAGAATCGTGGTTGTTGATTGGTTTACACCATTTGGTGACCTTAACAACAAACATCAACAATCCGGCAGTACGTATATATCTCTCGAAGTGCGCACACGTTTGATTTTTTATGGTGACCATGTGTTCTAAATTAGGAATTGCTTTCATTGATGATTTTTTATTTCTAACTTATGTATTTTATTTTTAGTTTAATATCGATATATAATTATTATTATAAACATGTGTTATCACCGACTTAGTATAGAATAAATGTCGATTACTTATTTGTATTAGTTACATAGTTATATTATTTATGTATGTGTGTTTGCCTCAATGAACTATTAGGTATGTAAATATTTTGTAAAATATAATTTATTATTTTGTAAAATAATATGTAACTGTTTATTATTATAAGGATTAATTACTTCATAATGTATTATTATTATTTTCCTAATAAAAAGTATCAAATAAATATTTTGTTTAAATATTAGTTTCCCAGGAGATGCCCATTAACATTTGCAGAAAACACCTAATAATGTAGACCCATAAAAGCCGCATGGTACCGGGGGTAAGTATAGGTATGAGTAGATTTGAAGGTTTTGAAGATATATGCATGTGCAAGTTACAACCGTTTTATATCATGAAATGATAAAAAATCCCATAATATTTTTTTTCTTTTACACTATGGTCACCCTATGAGTTTTGGCACTTTTAAAAAAATCAGACTTTACGAGCCGTTTTTAGGGATTGACGCGCACACAAACAGACACTCATACCTGATAAAAATGACAGAAACCAGGGTCAGATAGATCGGCCATATAATAAGGAGAGAAGATGACCACGTCGTGAAGAAGTGGCTTTCCATGGCTGCTGATAGAAGGGGGAGGGGATGACCCTAAACCATCCGACTGACGAACGTCCAGAAGGACATGAAGACGTTGGAACATTTTTCCCATGCTTAATAATTAACCATTTGACAATAAACCATATTTTATTTTATTTCTGTGTAAACAAAACAGTCATAACAAAGTACAATTAATTACATATATAAAATAATTCAAGGACCAAAAACTGTTTACAGCTTATTACTAAATAGTGAAGTGCACATTAACAATCATAAACAAACACTATCATATATATGTAAACCTACATTCTTAAGTCTAAATAAAAATGTAAAAAAAAACACAAAGTTGTCATTGCTTGGTGGACTTTGAGGAAAATAGGAAAAGGAGGTAATAATGGGAGATGAACAAAATGCACACAATTCGTACGTTAGTCCACCCTCCCAGCGAGTGAAACCCTCAACATTCTCCTGAACTTGTTAAATGAGGTAAGATTCATATCGATGTTGTTAAAAAGGGTGTTGAAGTTTCCACATGCTCTTTCATTCATTCATACCATCACGGCATATCTCACAGTGTGGGGTAACCAGCGAAAGGTGTCCGGGTGTGCATTGCCTTATAAAAGGGAGAACAACACATCTATGAATACCCTCACACCAGTTTCGTTTCACCAAAAAAGGCACTACATTCACAATGGGTGGTGAACCTTATTGCTGAACTATGTGAGATGTTATTGTTGCCTGTTGTATTTTCGATTACCCGGCTCTTATATACGGGACACTCGAAAACAATGATTTAAAAGAATGGAAGCACTATTCTAAGCCGGTGCCTCACAGCTAGTTTCCACATGCTCTTTGGAGAAAGGAACTTACACATATGTTACACAAGCTACAAGGAAGTTTTATTATTATTATTTTCAATTCTTATGGGAGTCAAAACGAAAAAAAAGAACCGAGTTCGACAAAAAAGATTCAGTCAAGCAAGATTTTCCACACATTTCTAAAACAAGCCGTTCTGGACCTTAGTCTACAGAAGGGAGAACCTTTATCCCGTTGTTTATTTTTAACATCTATTAAACCGTCCCTTTATTTTTGTTTCTTCATTTAGAAGACAACAAACTCCAGCTGTTTGGGAAAAACATCGTGCGCTGCTGGAAACTCGGCATATTATACGAGTCAGATCATCCTTTGCTGGTTTGCACATGTTAAATGAGATTTTTTTTCAAACAACACCCCCCATTATCGTAAATTACGATTCGGAAAGTCACATGGTATGTAAAAGGCACTGGGTTTCATTCTACATAATATTATATCCAGTATGTTTTTGTACTTACATTACAAGACTTACCGACTACGATATATGATAGAATTGAAAATGAAGAAATAAAACGACTATGTAAAAAACAAAGGATTTTATTCTGCAGAATAAAAATTGAATTGTTGTATCATTGATAGAACTAAATAGAATGTAGAATTTCTTTTAATTCTACATTGGTATTTATATTACGCTATTTCGTCCTATGAGGACATTTTCAAGAATAACAGCCGGTTTTATAATTTATTATAAAAGGATACTTATGCGTTTCAAAACAACAAAATGTCAATTAATGTTTACTTTAATCTAAAGTCCAGTATCGTCGTACTTTAATCACTAAAGTCTTCTTTTCGAGTTGTTCATTTTTTTACCACCAGAGTGTACTGCAATACGACACAATGTTCAAGTCAGTTATCACTTTTTGTCAATGATTTTATGTAAAATGTCATTGGTTGTGATAACGAGCATATTACTTAGATGTATTCAATAGTTTTATTCTTATTTAAACAATTTATATAAATAATTAAACAAAAAAATATTTTCACCTTCGAGCTAATAAGAAGATGCATATTTATATACTAGTTGCATGTAACACATGAGATCCAATATAGTTGAAGAATAAGTACAAAACTATAAACTCATAAATCCAAATTATTGAATATTTTAGTATATTTTATTTTCTATACAACACATGTAGGTATGTATGTCAAGATAGGACAGTATGGAGGTCAGTCCTTGTTTCTACCCAGAATATGAAAACAGCATGATGGTATGTATGTATGTTTCGAGATTTAAGTATCAAACTAATTCTTCTTATATATTGTGTATAGGCGACTGCCATACAAATTGTATGAAGTGAAGTCGTCACTAAATTCAATTTTTATTAATATTGTTAAAAAAAATTGAGATTTACTTCTACAATATGAATATTTTTTATAGAAAATTAAATTATCTAGTTGGGGTGTTTCGGCTTTTTTCGATATTTTTAGAATATTTGGAAATATAGGCAGTTAAACTCATAAATTAATAATAAAATAAACATTTTTCTTAATAAAAAATGTTTGAGAAACCCTGGAATTTAAAAAAAAAAAAAAAAGCAAAGCCTCTAAATTGGTGTTTTTTGACTTCAAAGTTGGAATAGCCGTGAATAAAGTCCACTACGCCATACAAAATTTTCCTTCATACACGCATCTTGGATTTAAACAGCCTCTTCCTTCAATAGAATTTCATTCTCTTGAACGAATCGACAGTTCGATAAATCAATGACTTATATACGATAGCTTGGCGGCGAAAAGTGTGCAGGAAAGACCACATGGAAAAGTGGAATTAAGGATTTTTTATCTATTCCATAAACAAACCGTCATGTTCATGATATAATTTTATAATAATATGTATTTGATTTGATCAAGAAGGATTAATACAATGACAGAAAACACATATTATGGTAGTAGACAGAATGAAATCACCTATGCTAGACTTTATTTTTTTAAAGAACGTTTAACAAAACTGTAAGGCGATACAGGTTTGCGATGTGGTTAATTTATAAAGATTAACAGTTAATTTATAAAGATTAACAGTTAATTTATAAAGATTAACAGTTAATTTATAAAGATTAACAGTTAATGATTATAAATTAGCGCTTAGGCGATTAGTTGTGGAATTTAACTGTGTTTAACAGTGTTTTTACAATTTATAGTTAGTTTACTATTTACCACATACCAAACATGTTTTGCTATAGTCTTGATTATAATATCTTCATTATCTTTCGATACTGTATAAAAATAAAAGTGTCAACAAAATTTACGAATCAAATTTACTTCACTTCACTTAACTTCATGACAATTTCTCCTAAAACTTCTTTTGGGCAAAGAAATTATAATTTTCAGGCTCCTCTTTTGTTTAATGTCCTTCCTGTCCATATTAAAATATGTAATTCCTTACACCAATTTAAAAGGAATATTAAGGCGTTTGTATGGACAGAGGATTGTAAAAGTGTGTTTTGTTCCTCGACATTCTTTGATTGAACTGATATTTTTATTTTTAACTTTTACTATTTTTATTATTTTATATTTTTAATAAGTGAGGTTGAATGTATTTGTGTATTAATTTTCAAAATATTATTTGTGAGATGAAATAAATAAATAAATAAATAGATCGAAAGTCTGCTAAGAGATGGTCGGAGTGTATTTCTTAAATATAAGAATTAAAGTAGTTGCATACTACAAGATAATCCCATACGAAAATATGTAAACAGATTTGCTTAAAGGTCAAAGATCAGAATTTAATCGTTCAATTCATCTTTGAACAATTGCTAAGTTTGTAATATTAAATCTTTCAACTTGATACCAAAATGTTATTTGATAATCACGTCAATTCAAGTGACAAAAAAGAAGTTTTACAGAATTTAATGAGAATTTAATTGCAGGATTCCATTCTTTTTTCGACAATTTCGCTGGTACAAAGTCACCGTGTTCAGATTTCTCAGTACCCATAAATATAAATGAAATCTTAACCCTCTTCAATATTTTTTGTCCCTAGATTGAAAATCAATGCTTAGAGAGAAAGAAATGTCATTAAAGAAGCTATTTCTTCTGCTGCCTAACATCTTTTATTCCAGCAAAAATACATGACCCAAAGAAATATATCTAACACGATTCAAAGAAATCTTATATTTTTATGTATGGGATAATAATGAGATATAAAATGACATGTTTCTATTCTTTGGAAATATAATAGATATCCAGTGTAAAATTCACTATTTCATACATTCTTCGTTAAAAATTTGAGTCTTTTTTTTTTAACATGTCCACGTAGGGGACGCCAGCTATTAGGATTTGGGTCCATTTTACTCTTCCGAAGAAGCGCACTACGTTGCGTTGGGAGGGGTTTGCAATCTAGAAAAGAGTTTATTAATTCGGATTTTAAAAAGACCCGGGTTGTACGAAGGTGGAAACACAGAATTCGGAAGATCGTTCCACAGTCGGGCTGCTGTATTAATAAAAGAGTTCGAGAAGCGACTTGTTCGTATATGTTGAAGGTCCACTGTGAATGGGTGCTGCGATTGAGTAAAGCGACTGACTGTTGCGAGTGGGTGGAGGAGGGACCAAAGATGCAAGTTCTTCTGAGCAATTCCCGTGGTAGTATCTATAGAATAAACTCAAAATACCGACTCTGCGTCTGTGTTCTAGTGAGTCTATCATCTAACATGATGCCGAAGGATTGGGGTTATTTTCCCTGTTAAGTTACAGACATGTGTATTGTGTATTCACTAGTGTGATTGACTGGTAGAAATCGCCAACAGTCCGCCCCATTTATACACAATAAAAGGATATTATTTTCATTTCATCATACTAATAAAATTTTTAGAAATAATTTTGTAGGAAATTTAAAAAAAATGGTATTTATCAAGTTTTAAACGAATATATTCGTGGTAGCTTTGGGGTCGCGCCCATCCCGGAGAAAATGAAAGAAACCAGACTCCGGTAGTATGGTCATGTGAATAGAAGGGGAGACGATCACGTGGTCAGGGTGACCCTAAATATTCCCACACCACCCAGAGCTAGAGGCCGTCCACAGGCCACCTGGTGGACGAGTATTGAGAGAGATCTGAGGAAGGACCAGCTGACCAGTGAGATGACACATGACAGAAAGACGTGGAGACTGCGTACCAGAAGGGCCGACCCCAGATGAACTGGGAAGAGGACCAGCCAAAGAAGAAGAAGAAGAGGTATTTATTTAGTTTTATTTATTTAAGTGGAAAGAGGCAATTCATTTTATAAATTAAATAAAAATGGATTTAAACATTCAGAGAATGTAGGAATGCTAAATTCAGGGAATGTAATAAGATGTATGTATCACTTGGCTACGTTCACAATGACATATTAACATATTAACGCTCTAAGCCGTTCATAATGAACGCCGAGTGCACATAGTGATGCACTAAGCCGTTCATAATGACCGGAAACAGATGCTCGAAAGACACTCTGTGGCGTTCAGATTGAATGTCGAGTGTACGCACCAAACGCTCGGTAAAAATGTTGGGTGAAAAACGCTCTGACAGTTATAGTATCTGTTGACTTCTATTTTATCTGTGGAATGATGACTTATTTTTGTTTTTGTGATATATATTATGTCAGTTGACATCAGTTGATATTATTTATGATGACAATATGCATTCACAAAGAAGTTAATTTATAAAAACATCATTCAAAAATATCAAATAAAACGTCAGAGATCATTATTATTTACTCCACTGCCCAATTGTTGTCTTTCGATGAAAATATAACCTAAAAAGAGACATGCATGATAAATGACATTTAAAATGCCCGATGCAGCGTTCAGATTGAAACGCCGCTCGAAAGCGTTCAGTGAGATTGGTGTGAAAAACGCCATAATCTGCAACTTCACGTACATCCGACGCCCGACGTCGAGCGTTATATTCAGATATAACGCTCGACGTCGGGCGTTATATCTGAATATAACTCCCTTGTCTAACAATGAAATATGTATTATAATAATAATATATAACTGTGTCTAGCGACTTAAGTATTTATTTATACCAACCCTTGTGGATTGAAACTTTATTTAAATACATTTGTAAATATATTTATTCAACTTTATTCATTATCATTAATTTTATTTCAAACAGCGAATGAGTAATTTAAATAGGGCGTATAAAATAAAGTTAGATCAAGTGAATTACAATAAATTCAATTACAGTTATCTCATTGTAATTACAAGTATACCTTCTAGAAAAAAAGAAATTCTTTTAACATGCAGAGACATTAAACCACGAAAAGATAACATAACAATTCAAAATACAATAATTTTAAATATAAGTACAGTCCGTTCGGAGCTTTCATAGTCCCTTGCATAAGTGTTAGCTTGCTATATTTCCAAATATTTTAAAAATATCGAAAAAAGCCGAAACACCCCAACTAGATAATTTAATTTTCTATAAAAAATATAAATATTGTAGTAGTACAACTCAATTTTTTTTAACAATTTTTATAAAAATTGAATTTAGTGACGACATTGCTTCATACAATTTGTATGGCATTCGCTTATACACAATATATAAGAATAGTTTGATAGGTACTTAATCTCCAAACATACATACAGAACCATCATGCTGTTTTCATATTCCGGGTAGGAAAAGAGGACTGACCTCCATACTGTCCTATCTTGACATACATACCAACATGTGTTAAAATTTTTAATAATATGGATTTATGGGTTTATAATTTGATTCTTATTCTTCAACTTTACATACTATCGCTATCGACAGTTGGATCTCATGTGTTACATGCAACTAGTACTTTATAATAAGCCACGAGAAAAGGAATTTGAAATAGATGCCATTCTTAATGAACACGGACATACTGCACTTCGATTACCCCCTTACCATCCAGAACTTAATCCAATTGAAAATACATATGTGGTCTATAATAAAAAGTTATGTGGGATCTAAAAATGTATCATTAACAATGGAAAGGGTACGTGCTTTGGTAGAAGAAAAAAATATCGCAAATTACCAACAATGATTGGGTTCAACTGTGTCGACATGTACAAAAAGAGGAAGAAAAATATAAACTAAGTGATGTTATTATGGATGATAACACGTTTGTTGTAAATACAGGTGACAGCTCATCATCACAAAGTGAATCTGAAGAGTCTGAATTATCGGGCGAAGAATATTAGATACTAATTTGTTCTCGTCATTTTCATCTGATCACTGATCACAAAATAAAATTGAGACTTTATGTAATTTGCATATTTTATAGAAAATTAAATTATCTAGTTGGGGTGTTTCGGCGTTTTTGTTTTTTTTTTTTAATATTTATAAGTAGTTATGTTTGATTATACTTATGTCATCATCATCATCAATGGCTCCACAGCCCATTGCGGGCCTTGGCCTCCTCCAGCATTCCTCGCTATCTCCCTCTATCCTGACATGGTCCCCTCAAGTCCCTTACACCAACAGCCTCCACATCCCGCTGCACGCCATCCAGCCATCGGAGCTTGGGTCTACCAACGTTTCGTCTACCTTGTGGCTTTGTGTGCAGGTTTATACCTATGTACTTAAAGTTATTGTGTATGTTTAGAATGTTGTGTAGGTAATTGATAAAATAAATATTTTTTTTATAAAAAAAATTGTAACCATCCTGTTACTAACACTTATGTAAGGGACTATTAAAGCTCCGAACGGACTGTACTTATATTTAAAATTATTGTATTTTGAATTGTTATGTTATCTTTTCGTGGTTTAATGTCTCTGCATGTTAAAAGAATTTATTTTTTTCTAGAAGGTATACTTGTAATTACAATGAGATAACTGTAATTGAATTTATTGTAATTCACTTGATCTAACTCTATTTTATACGATGGTTGGTAGGACTCTGCATTCGAGCCTATGTCTTTGTCTATCTGTAGGAATAATTCCTGTTTAAAGAGAAACAATTCGAACTTATCAATTTATATTTATACCATATAACAACTTGCGTCGTTCTATAAATGTTATCAAAATAATTTAAGCTTTCCCGGGTTTAGTGTTTTTTTATTAATTAAATACGGTAGAAGGTTATAATCTCATCACCTTGATGCCACAAAATTTTCATAAACATATCACAGAGTAATGAGTTTTGACGTTATGGACTAAATTTTTGACAAGCTCATCACTACTTGCCAAAAACATGAACTTCACATCGTAAACAAAATGAGACAAGGGTATGGAGTTTAATAACTATCTACATACTTTAACGAATATGTATACAATTTTTTTTCATACTCAAAATCCTGGTTCATACAAGTAACTTTAAGTTACCTAATTATTAAATAACACCTTTTTTTTCGACGGAGAACTCCTGGTGAAACTCCACGATGTATAAAAAACAAAAGTTTTAGATTGTTCTAAACCACGATTGAGCTATCTGAATTAAAACGAAATGGGGGTAAAAAACAGTTGCTTTCTTATTAAGTATGAGAATGGGTGATTAAAATATTTCAAATATGATATAAACCACATTTAAACGTATTTCTTAAGAAGATATAAATCAGATATAAAACAGGCTAAGCAAGTACCTATACAAGGATAACAAAAATGTAATGAAACATTAAATTTTTATCATTATTTTTTTCCACACCATATTTTACAATGATGCACACAAGAAGATTACTGATGCCCAACTAGGAAACCCTGTTCTAGGGCTAGCAGTTTTCAGTGACAAAATACACTTATAAATTATGTAGGTGATGATAGTTTCCGCTCTAAATTAGGTAAGCACACCGTAAAAATACGTTATACTAATAACTTATTAACCACTACTTCAATAAACATAAAAAAAAAAACGAGTGGGTTGTGGCCAACACTAAACTCTCCACACCATAGTAATTATCCATTTTTTCTTATTGAAAGGTTGACAATCTCTAGATGTATGTTTATAGAATACATTTCTTTTACATTCTTAAACAAATATAAGATTCCCAGAGGACAAAAGTTTTCACAATACACCATACACACAAAAAACATTGTCACGAAACTCATAGTATGTATTTTCTACATGATACCTGGTGAGAAATTTTAAGTAAAATTGCATTACTAGCAAGATGAGCATTTATGAGACAATGTATCAATGTTGATGAGGTGATGTATATGTCAAGATAGAAGAATGCGGTGTTCGGTTCTCACTGCCTACCCCTTGAGGAAGATAGAAATGGAGTCAATATGAAGTCAATATGAAGTTGATCACTCAATTTTACAGACCCATACAGAAGCTTTTTGACAATCATTGAATGCATTTGTGTGTATTTTTGTTGTATCAAAATTTCAATCATTATAAAAATACCTCAATTTTCCAGACCGTGAGAGCATTTTGAAAATTTGGACAGTTGAAATCATAGAGAAGAAATTAACGGATATCTATGGAAAACTAATCAGTTCTAGGTCTGTGCACTTTACATAATGTATATGATGTTAATATTAACAGACTTATAGTTTGGACTGTAGAGAGGACAAAAAAGGATAATCCGTACGCCATACATACAAACACTTCACAACGAAACTCACAGTGTGCACTCTCTATATGATACCCGTTGAGAAATTGATGTAAAAAAAATACGCTTAAAATTGTGAAATCATGACTCTCCACTATTCCATAGTGTGGAGAGTAAAAAACATGGCTTACATAATACAGATCAATCAGGTCAAAATGCCCTTCATAATTTCTTCTTCTTCGATGGCGCTTCAGCCCAAATCGAGCCTTGGCCTCCGTTAACTTTCGCCTCCATCCAATCCTGTCCTCTGCTGCGACTTTCCAGCTCCTCTCCTGGAGAAGCTGAGCCGCATCCTTTCTGACCTCATCTTCCCACCGCAGCCTTGGTCTTCCTACCCTTCTTCTCCCACCCGGGTGTCCAGTCATGATTCGTTTCGGCACCCGTGAGGTTGGCATTCGTTGTACATGTCCAGCCCATCTCAGCCTAAGTAATTTCATGTGCGTTGAGATACTTGGGGTCTGGTATACGTTGTACAACTCATCGTTGCGTCTAATGCGCCATTCATCGCCATCCTTCACGGGGCCGCATATTCTTCGCAGTACCTTTCTTTCAAAGGTGTCCAGCGTTTCAGACATCTTCGCCGTTATGGTCAATGTCTCGCATCCATATGCCAACACTGTCCTGACTATGGTCTTGTAGAGTGTGACTATTGTTTTACGATGGACACTGCGAGATTTAAAAACAGTGAGCAATGAAAAATATGTTTTGTTAGCTGCCGTAATTCTTTTTCTTATTTCAGCTGGATCTTCATTATTTTCGGTAAGACTGGAGCCCAGGTAAGTGAATTGATCCACTACTTCAAACGAGTAGTTATCCTTATATTGCACACTGCCTCTCGGTCGATGCGCCGGGTTTCTGCTTTGTGTCATTACTTTTGCCCTTCATAATATATGTCATAAAAATCAATTCCCGAGGCGATTTGACATTTCAATACGATAGAGAAGAGGTTCTATGTCATCAGGTATGTTATAAATGAGATATTGAGTTTGGGAATGACATGATGTAATTAAATAACGGTATCTTAATACGATAGGCTTTCTTTTGTCAAAAAGTACTCTTTAGTGATGTTCATCAATAGTTAGGTTTATTGAGAAATCAGAAGATAAATTTAATAACATGACACATTTGTCGAGATGGCAATTTATTCCGTATTTCTCAGAATTCCCTGACGATGGGTTAATTTCAACGGATAAACTCCAAAATTTGAAATAAGTTTCTAATTTTGGGGTTATATTATTATTATTATTATTATTTGTGAGTTGTCACTTTCGAGATATGATTGCGTTTTAATTTATGATTTGTTTTTGACACAAACCTTAATGAGGGAAACTCGCCAACTTTACATCACGTTTCTCAAAAAGCAGATCCGAAACGGACAAATATTACTTGCCATAAATTAAAAATAATGAATAGAGTATAAAAGGAATTCGCAAATAATGAACATTTTTCTCTTTTTTCCATTAATTTTGATAAAGTGAAAATAAAAAATGAAAACTTTTAATTTATATCACAGAACAAAAAAATCTATATAAATAATATAAAGTCGGGTTAGTTACACCATTAATAATTCAAAAACGGCTGGACCAATAATTCTTATGATCTCTTATTTGTTGTATTCGTCTCCGCCCCGAACGGCAGAACTACTATTAAAATATCGGAATAAAAATTTGCGCAAAAAAATTATACAGAAATTTAATTTTTGAATAAATAAAAACACACTGCAATGCGAGCGTGAAAGTGTGGTTGAATTTTTATTTTCTATACATATATATTATAATTACTATATCCCTATAAACTATTGAACTTAATATTTTATTATATTGTATTGTATATATTGTATAATTATACTTTATTTAGATGTAAAAAAAAACAATTTCTTACATCTAGTATAAACGAAAATAAAAACAAACAATAAAAATAAACAAATCAAAATCGGATGACTAAATGAACACACAAAAAAGACACGTATCTATCAATAACAATAAAACACAAAGTAAAAAAAAGGAAAACTCACTACCACAATAGAAGACATCAAAGAACATGAAAACAAATAATAATAATATATTATCAAAACAAGCAAAACAGATATTATAGTCTTAGAACATAATATATAAACAATAGAAACACACGATTTTTAAAAAAAACTTTTGTTTTATGTATTCAGCACCTAAGCGACGAAAAGCGGCAAGACTAGACGCCTCCTTTACACATTCAGGCAAATCATTATAAAGCTGTAAGCCTTTGTAGTACACACTATTTTGTGTACCTGCCAGGTTTGTCTGCGGCAGTCTAAAGTCTCGCATACTTCTCGTCGGGTATGCGTGAACTTCAAAATTGTACATAATATTTTTTTGTAAATAAGGTGGTAAAAGTCTATTTTTTAATTCGTAAATAAAAATTAGCACTCGTTTATATTTCATAGCAATTCATTTAATTACGTTAATAAAATCCTAAATTAAATTTAGCTAAAAGTTAACACGACATTCATTGACTGTTAGGCAGTACAAAGTTTGCCGGGTCAGCTAGTAATAAATATAAGTGATTATTTCTTAGAAAATATTAAAGTACCACGATTCTTGGACGATTTTGCCGACCGCCTCGGCACAGTTGGTAAGCCGTCCGGTTTCTGTGCGGGCGTCCTGGGTTCGATTCCCAGCAGAGAAGAAATTTATTTAAATTTATTACTCACGTAAATATTGCTTCTCTGGGATGGAAGAACTGGTTAGTTGGAAAAAAATGCTATACAGCAATAAACTCGCCACTTGCGCAGGGTGCAAAGAAGTGTTCATAATTATTATTATTATTCTTCTTTATTCTTTCAAGACTTTGGTAATCCTATTATACCCTTCACAATTGTGGGATTCATATAGTAAATTTGATTATCGAAAGAATTTCATATTGGAATTCGCAAATTTTAGTATGCATAAAAAGTATCATAGAAATTTTAAAATTCTAAATATTATTAAAGATGGTCAGTAGGAGCCAATGAAAATTCTTATGAATATAGTCATTTGACAGATGTAGAGGTAAAGTGTAGTGAAATGATAAGAGAAGGAACATTTCATAATTCAAACTATTATTCTGTTATTAATTATAAGATTTATTGGTAAAGCAACTGTCTGCGTTCATTATCCATACAATTCACAAAAAATAAACGATACAATTAATAATGCAACATCTTATAAATCTTTTTTGCTAAATAAATTTCATTTCCGTGTCTTGTAAAAATACAATTACTTAGCAACGTGTCGTTTAACATTAGGACACGGAGCCTTTCATTCATTTGAAAAAAAAATGAAGGCATCATGAACCATTGAATGAAGGTTTTAGTATATAGACGGTAGTATTGCGCTATAGACAAAAGGTCATAAAAAATCAGCGAGAAATTCAGTCGGGCGAGAAATAGAACCACATGGATGTGATTCAGTGAAATGCTGATAACAGTAATTTATGGCCTTCCCATTTGGTCACCGATCTGGGTCAGTGCTCATGTGGAACTAAAAGTTTTCGTCAGCTAACAAAATTATTATTTATGAAGGTGTAAGTAGTAGACATTCTTTGACAAAAAAACTAATATGTCTGACTAAACTAGCAAAATTATTAAATGAAATTATATTAGAAAAATCCCGATCTTTGCATATTCTTGCATAATTCAAACGGAGTCTTAAGATGATAATGAACCTTTTTTGCTATAATGAAACAAAACTATGTTTTGTTGATAATGAACCTTTTTTGCAACGATGTTCTTTTCGCTTTTCGAGCACAATCCGAATCACTTGTGCTGGGGGGCTACTCATGACATATTCTTAATACGTTCTAAGGTTGCCTTAATCTTAAAAATGTATAAATCAGTACTCGATCATAATCCAATATTAATCTTTCTCTACATTTAATCATGAAAATTTGTTGATATCTACGTTTAGTATGAAATTGTCAAAAAAAATTGTGTAAATTTATAGTATTATTTAATTATTTTAACCTCAAATATTGAGAAAGTCTGAAGATTATCTTAATTTTACTGTTATCAACTTCATGAGTAGCCCTGCTGGTTTCTTCTATTTAATTATTTATTTAAGGGACAAATACACAGATCCACAGATGACAATCGTAATATACAAGCACACACACAACAACGTTTAATAAGTAAGAATATACCTAATCAAAATAAATAAAAATATTATTAGAATAAATTAAAATGTTATTATAAAATTATTGCATGTTTGCCGGTGACGGGAAATAAAGGGAGGAGGAAAATAAAAAGGATGGGAGAAGGATTGAATGTGCTATTATGATATAAGAATTAAAACAAATTAAAACAAAAATATGTAGGTACAAAAATTGAAAAGTTCACGCCGCTATGCATATATATAAAAAGAGTTTTTGTAGCAGTTATTGCTAGCATTAAATATATTAGAATGTGGTATATTGCCCGATAGGTTGACATTATAGAAATGACATGCCCTTTTGATAAATTCGTTTTGATTTGAATTGGTGTTGCTTCGAGGAACGTAAAACAAGTTGTTCGATCTGCCATTTCGCAAAGGCGCATGGAAATTTATTTTATTTAATGAATCTGGACAGTCAATTTTCGAGTTAATAATTTTAAAAAGAAGCATCTGATCCGCGATTTCTCTCCTGTGTACGATTTTTGTCATTCGGAAATGTTTTTCAATTTCATCATATTATGAACTATACGAATGACTCGGTCCTTAAAGAGCTCAAAATAAAAGAAAGATTGTCTACAGTATACAGCCGCCGGTTATTGAGCTTCTTTGGTCACATTGCCAGGAGAGAGCCAGGTCACCTGGAAAAATATATTATCACAGGAAGTGTACCAGGCAAAAGAAGTAGAGGCAGATCTCCTGCGCAATGGTTTGACCAAATTAAGGAGATGACCGAGAACGACCTTTATTCGGCGGTGTGAGCTGCGGAGGGCAGAGAGGACTGGAGGCGACTAGTTCTGTCCATTAGCGGCCCCATAGATCACGACCGTCAGCATTGAGGAAACGATAAAGAAGAAGAACTTTATAAATTTTATGACTTAAAGTTTAAGAATTTGAGAAATCGTTTTTGGACTCTTTAAAAAAAAAACGAATCTCTTTAAAATGAAATGTAATTGTGGTTTTGTAAATCAAAGAAATTATATTTTACTAGTCAAATAATCCTTGAATGGTCCTGGCTGGATTCGAACAAAGATCCACTGGATTGTTGAGCCAACATTATCGAACCATAAAACAATGAAAAAGGTCAAACGTTGACATTTGATACATGAAATTGAAACATATCGGATTGAATAAACATGTCTTTGAAAGGTGTGAAAATCCATCTCTGGTTTCAATATTATCTGATGTCTCAGTCATACAAAAAATCTAAATGTAATCAAAGTGAGAGAATTCACCGCAAAACCCGAGGTCGTTTCACACCAAACGCCGTCCTTTGATCTTCCGCTTTGCCTTGTGACCTGTACCACACCATACCACAACGAATCACACCATACCACACAGCGGCATGAAAATCTGAAAACAAATCGGATGACTGAAGCAAATTAAACTGACTGAAAATTCATTTCAAAGCATATAATATATTGCTTTGTGAAAAAATGGGCGTGTTACGGTTAAAAGTTGTAATTTGGTATAACGAGGAATATCTGATCATTTTATAACTATGGAACCTTTGAAACACATCGCAATTCCTTTAGACACATTTTTATTCACCGACGAGATGGAAGGACAGTGGACTTTTTCCTCCGAGGATAATCTTTTTTTTTAACATGTCCACGTAGGGGACACCAGCTATTAAGATTTGGGTCCATTTTACTCTTCCGAAGAAGCGCACTACGTAGCGTTGGGAGGGGTTTGCAATCTAGAAAAGAGTTTATTAATTCGGATTTTAAAAAGACCCGGGTTGAACGAAGGTGAAAACACAGCATTCGGAAGATCGTTCCGCAGTCTTCTTTGATCTACTTTCACAAACAGGTCATACGACCTAAAATAATATGAAAAAGATTTTTTTATTTTTTATTTATGTATAATCAAGAACACAAAATCTGGTTTCTTATAATATCTTCTAACCAATCGATGCTACGTGAATCCTAAATTAAATTTGGTACCTACCTACAATAAAACACGGTTGGTAGGTACTTAAAAAGAAAGGAAAATACAAATGTAAACAGACTAATCAAATTAATAAGGAATGCAAAGGGGATCTTTGTTTTGACATATTTTTTTTTATTATTATTTCCAAATAAAAAAAAATAACATAAGTCATATTTACATAAAAATATAAGAACAAAATACAATATATACATATTAATATTAGGTACTTGGATATATTGCCTCACTAGGCAAAAGCCTGTTCCTAGTCTGGCTGATTGTACTTGAAATGCTGATTGTACTTTACTTGGGTGATTCCTAGTCTAGCTGATTGTACTTGAAAAGCTGATTGTACTTTACTTGGGTAATTCCTAGTCTAGCTGATTGTACTTGAAAAGCTGATTGTACTTTACTTGGGTAATTCCTAGTCTAGCTGATTGTACTTGAAAAGCTGATTGTACTTTACTTGGGTAATTCCTAGTCTAGCTGATTGTACTTGAAAAGCTGATTGTACTTTACTTGGGTAATTCCTAGTCTAGCTGATTGTACTTGAAAAGCTGATTGTACTTTACTTGGGTAATTCCTAGTCTAACTGATTATACTTGAAAAGACGAAGTAAATGGGAACACCAATTGGGTAGTTTCACGTCTCATGAATATCGATGAAAAGAAAATTGTGAAATAAGCCTATTATTGTAGTTAGTTCAGCAGATCTAAGAGACAGATCATGATTTGTCAGAAAAACGACGTTATTTAAAAAAATACTTACAAATATCTTGACAAATGTAGTATGTATATTTCTATAATACAAGTAGAAAAATGATAATACTTTCCGATAACATAAATTAATCCTATTCAAATATTCTGATACCGTGTTAAGTTTATTTCAGTAGAAAAAATATAAAACGGAACCATCGAGTTTCGTTTCAAAACACAGCGCCTCTGTTATTGACAAGTACCATGAAAAAATGGGCAAACTGTAAAAAACTGGCTTATTGAGATTGCCTGCAGCATATTTATTATGACTAAAAGAATACAGGCGGTTCCGATGGGCGGGCGGGGTTTTACTGTAATTAAAAATAAATTTCTAAACGATTCCGGGAATTAAAGGGGTTTTGAAAACACAGAGCTAACGAACCGCTCAAATTGCAAGTTAACATTTTTCTAGTTAGCTGCCTCGTCGCCACATCAAATCTGTGGGTGACATTGTGAAATGCTCGCTCCGAAAGGATGATTGATAAGAAAAATATCCTTGCAATTTGAAATATTGTGGTATTTTAAATTAACAATGAGAAGACATCTCAAATCTTAGCATTCCGGATATTCCGGATTAATGTAACCATACAACTGTAATACATATTTTTTTATTATTATTGGAAACCACAATTATAAAACAATACATTATACAAACAAAAAATATAAGAAAAAAATACGATTCAAAATAATTTAAAAAATTACCTATATAACATTTCTTTAAACCACCTCACAAGGTTGAGCTCGGCGTGCGGCGCGGGCAGTCGGCATATATATCACAGAAAAAACGTTAAGTACTTATTACATTTTTTTTCTTTAATATTATACCTATTATAAAATAAACATTTAAACTTTTGTTATCTATTCTAAATATAAAATATTTTTGGGTGATACGAGAATTGCTGCGTTGGGATACACGCCTGTGTCTTGCTTCCTTTTAAACGCAATGCACACCTGTCGCTGTTTACCTCACATTGTGGGAAATGCCGTGATGTTATGAATGAATAAATGCGAACTATGAAATTTTACGTCCTTTTTTAGACGAAATAAGAGTTCACTATTTCACTTAATTCGGGGTTTATCGCAATTTACTCGTTTACCTAAATAGATTTTTCGATATTGGTGCGTGGGTGTTTATGCACATGTCATGCTTTTTATAAGGTAATGCACACCTTTTGCTGGTTACCCCACATTGTACGATATGATATGCCATGATGGCATGAATGAATGAATAAAATAACTCATTTAAAGTAATAATTACTGTTTTTTACGATTCGTTTCGAAATTATAATAATAGCAAAGAATGGAAGCACTATTCTGAGTCAGTACTTATCCCGTAAGAGGCAGGCTGGTAATCGAAAATACAACAGGCAACAATAACATCTTACATAGTTCATCGTCGGCCTTCGTGGCTCAGTTGGTTGAGTATGTGACTGCTGATCCAAAGGTCCCGGGTTCGACTCCCGGTGGAGACACAGTTTTTAATTGTGTTTTCAGTCTGGATCTGTTAGTTCAGAATAATATCATAATAAGTCTCCAGAATGTGGCAACTTGTTAATGGGTACGTGTTAAATAAATATTTGACATAAGTATCTGTTAGTTGCCCGAGAAGCAATATTAATAAAAATTTTAAAGATGATTTAATATTGCAAAATTCCGACATATCAAAATCACTACCTGATCCCAAAGACACTAATATGAGCATTAAGAGAATAGTCAAGTTGAGGAAGGATCCAGCTTACGTTCACTACATTGTGGAAGTGAGCCCAGCGATGAGACGTCACTTAGTTGCGAAGTACAAAATCAATCTTGGATTTCAAAGAATTGGTGTATATGACACGGATCCCGTGGTACAGTGCTTTCGATGCCTCGCATTTGGTCATGTATCGACCAAATGCCATAAAATGGATAAACCACCCATATGTTACCACTGTGGAGGGAACCATAAATATGAAGACTGTGATAAGAAGCAGAACCAACCTCAGTGCACAAATTGTATGTTTTATAGAAGGGAAGGAAGAGCTAATGCAACCACTGATTTTAGCCACAATGCCTTTGACAAGAAGTCGTGTTCACAGTACAGAAGAATGTTTAACCTTGCATGTCAGCGAATCGAATATTAGTATGTATATAATATTGGTATATTATTTTAGTGAGTGTGTATGGTATAAAGATACACTTTTTGTGTGGGTTTTAAATTTAACTTTTTATATTAATAATAATTATATTAATTACACAAGTTCCTCGTTTGATGTTGGTGGTGAAATACTGGGCATCATTTTATGTACACTACTACTAGCGGTGTGGTACAACTCTGTACTATTGAGTACTGTCACAAAAAGCTATATTTGTGTTGGTATTATACTGTATGATAATAATGTAAATATTTGTGAATATTATTTGATGTTGTATGGTGTAGATTTGACAGCGAATATAAAAAATATTTTGAAGAATGGACTGCACCTGTATTGTTCTGTTATTATAAATAGCATATAATGTATTGTGTGTATATACATACCACTCCTATATATAATTTATTTTGCATTTAATAGAATATTGAAATATATATTATGCGTGGATAGAAATATTGATTGTATATGTATGAGTAAGTGCCTTGTTACGCAGTATGATTTTTTGTATCAGGATAATCATTTATTTAAACTTTTTTATGGAATTTAATATTATAACGGATTATATAGATGGTAGTTATAATATTAAAAATGAAATATGTATGTCATCTATAGACTGTGACAAGGTATTGTCTCAATTATCATCTAGTAAGTTAGTGGTCCTGCAACTGAACATAAGAAGTATACAAAAGAATTTTAACGAGTTTATTGCTCATTTAAATGAATTCCGTAAATGTAATATGCCCGATATTATAATATTGACAGAGGCTCATCTTAATAGGTATAGCCCGGACTATTCATTGCCTTATTATAAATATTTCTCTACTTCAAATTTTATCAATAAAAATAGTGGAATATCAGTATTTGTAAGTGAAAATTTAAAAGATGTACTCGTAGAAGAGATTTGCATTCCGCTGGTTAACTGCCTAAAAATAAATTTTTAGGTATGAATTTTACGTTGTTGCTTTGTATAGAACCCACGGATCAGAGATGGGTGCATTTCTCGGGGGCTTAGAAAGAGTTGTTATGCCATTAAGAGGTAAGAATGTAGTGATAGCTGGGGATATTAATATAAATATTGCGGATGAATACGAAGGAATTGATAAGAAAGAATATATTGACCTACTCAGTGACCATAACTTTAAACTTTGTTCAAAAAAATATACACGTGAATTCCACAACCAAACTCCATCATGTATTGACCATTTTTGGGTTAATACTCCGATTGAAAAATTGGATAATATAACAAGTGTGATATGGAAGAATTCGATCACTGATCATCACACAAAAATTCTTATTCACAATTTAATAATTGATAAACATGCTGATAGGGAGGAAACTAGTAAAATATATTTTTCCAAAATGGATAATAAGTTACTGAAACAATCGCTCCTATCTGAAAGCTGGTCTCAGGTCTATGAGTGTGAAAACGCCGAGGATTGTGCGTTAATTTTTCATAGTATTCTTGATAGATATATCTCAGCAGCAACCTCTCAAACGGAGACAAAAAGGAAATGTCAATCCAAATATAAACGAATAAAACCGTGGATCACCCACGGAATAATTGTATCTATAAGATATAAGGAAGTGCTATATAAGAGAACAATGCGATACCCTAATGATATTTCGGCAAAGATAAACTTTAAAAAGTATAGAAACATTTTAACTAATTTAATCCGACGTACCAAGAACGACTATTATAGAGATAAAATAAGTCAAGCCGGACAAAATGTAAAAAAAATATGAGATACTGTAAATATGGCAATGAATAGGAAAACAAAACACCAACCTATTGTTAAAGTAATGGATTACAAAACAGATACAGTCTTGGACGTTTCAAATGATACTAAGAAGTGTGCTAATATTTTCAATGTTTTTTTCAGTTCTGTGGGTCATACTCTTGCTAGTAAAATTAATAATAATTCAGATGATGTAGATGTTGATTCAATTCAACCAATGACATCATCTGAATTTAAAACTAAGGGAATTTAATATGACATCTGAGAGCGAAATAGAAACCATTGTCAAATCAATGAAAGGTGGATCATCACCTGGATTTGATAATATTACTGTTGATATAATGAAAGAGAATTTGAACATCTTGTCTAAACCGTTAACATATATAATAAATGTCAGCTTAAAAGAAGGAGTTTTTCCTTCAATTTATAAAATATCTAATGTTACTCCAATATTCAAGTCTGGGGATGCAATGGACCCATCCAATTATCGACCCATAGCTTTGACATCAAACATTGCTAAAGTATATGAGAAGGTTATTAAACATAGAATTTTAAGTTATACTAATGACATAAAACTGATTAGTAGTAATCAATATGGTTTCCGCGAGAAATTGGGTACAGATGACGCTATCGCAAGACTGACGTCTAAAATTTGTGATGCTCTTGATAAACATAAAAATGTATTGGAATTTTCATTGATTTACAAAAAGCTTTCGATAGCGTTAGTCATAATAGATTGATCAAAAAATTAAAATACGCTGGATTCGATTATATGGCCTTGAGTTGGATGCGTAGCTACCTAAATAAACGAGAGCAGTTTGTAAAGTTAAACGGTGTGCTTAGCGACCAGGTCAGTTCACAATATGGGATCCCACAAGGTACTGTATTGGGACCTGTACTGTTCTTGATATACGTTAATGATTTATATAAACTGGATCTTCACTCTAGTGTTATTTCCTTTGCCGACGACACAGTCATGTTGTCTGTGGCAGAGACATGGAGTGAGGTAACTGAAAGAGCAAATAAAGATATAAATGTATTAAAGGCTTGGTTTAATTGCAATATATTAACATTAAATGCACAAAAAACTACTGTAGTGCCTTTCGCAATTCAAGGCAAAAATATACCAAATACGTTAAATATTAAAATCCACCGACAGGATTGTGATGCATTTGGTTCTTGTTCAGAACCTCAGTGTACCACACTAAATGTGAGCAAGAATGTCAAATATTTGGGTGTCATAATTGAATCTGAAATGAAATGGAAGGACCATATATGTAAGACAGGAGAAAGATTTTAAAATATTTTATGTTTTTTACCGTATAAGAAATTTTCTGGATATTGAAATGCTTAGAATGACATATTATGCATTGGCTCAGTATGTGATGCAATATGGAATAATTGGATGGGGAGGGTCGTATCCTGCTCACTTGAAATTATTATATACCACACAAAGAAAGATTATTAAAATTATTTTAGTAAAGCCAAGCGATTTTCCCACTGAAGAGTTATTTTCTCAATTTAAAGTTAAAAAATTAAATGTGTTATATAAAATAAATGCAATTAAACAAATATGTAAAGAATATTTCACTAACCAAATTCACCCTATAGACAATCTAAGAATTGGTCCTCGCACAAGTGGAATGATAAAGATCCCAAAGAAAAATACATCTTTTGGCCAAAATCATTATTCATATTATGGGGTGAAGTGGTTTGATGATTCACCAGTGGATATGAGAATAGTGGCGCAAAATAATTTTTAATAAAAAAAATAATTTTGGTGGTTTCTTGGTATTGCTGAAAGACTTTTTGAAGTAACATTTTTCTTGTGTATTCATTGTGTGTTGTTTATTTTCAATTTGTGAATTTTTATTTATTCTACAGACCAATTTTGTATTTTTTTTTCTCTTTATATATAATATTATGTATGTTTGTATCTAAATATGTATGTTATTGTAAATAGATTAGTGCCTAGATTAAGATGTATGTATATAAATAGATTAGATAGTTTGTAGATTTGTGAAATGTGACTCACTTCAAAGCACGAGAAAACTCTTTTTGAAGTTGAGTCATAAAAAAAAACAAAATTATAATGTATCTTTTTAAAAATTGTATATATTGTTATATTGTGTATTTTTCTTTGTTATTTTTAATAATAAATAAATAAATAAATGTAATTCACTGACAATTCTAAATTTTGCCTTTTTAGGTGAGACGAGACTGGTGTGTGGAGATACACGCGTGTGTTGTGTTGTGTTTTTTAGCACATACATACACACCCGCACACTTGTCGCTGGTTACCCCACATTATGTCCTATTCTGATTCGTCTAAATTTATTCGTCTGAATTTTAGTACATGAAAAATGTCATAAAGTTGACTGCATTTATACGGGACTCATTATGTCACACCGCGCTTATAAAATCCTTTTATCCACGGTCGCCCGTTGGTTACAGACGTTTTCGTGCTCTGAAACGAATCACAATAGGACATATTGTGAGATATGTACTTCGAAATGAAAGACTTTTCAAACACCTGTAATGTTTAACCATCTCATAAATATATTTTAAGGCCGAAAAGAAAGTACCTACTTATTCTTATTTGCCGTTTCAACATGAATATTGAATTTTCTAGAAGAAATAAAATAAAGAAAATCTTGAGTTTTTGGTTAACAGTATTTTATAATAGGTAGCAAATGGGCACCGGCATTTAATTGAGTTAGTGGGAAAGTTTGTAAAGTTTATTTTCTGATGTACAGTTGAGAAAAATGGAAAAAGAAAGTTTCTAAGGAAATGGACGGTGGTATAGTAGTAACAACCGCTGTTAATAGACGCCATATTTCTTTTTAATCTATCGGAACATAAAAAAACACATACATTTAACAATCTGACAAATATTCCATTTGATTTAAAAATGAGCGGTTCATTCGTTATTTAAAAGTGAAATGATTGAAAAAACTATGGATGGCCCAAGAAAAGCGTTTGTATTGTGTATATACTTTATTTAGATGTAAAAAAATACAATTTCTAACATCTAGTATAAACAAAAATAAAAACAAATAATGAAAAAAAAACAAATCAACATCGGATGACTATATGAACACCCAAAAAAGACACGTAGGTACCTATCAATTACAATAAAACACAAAATAAAAACAAAATTAAAACACACTACCACATCAGAAAACATCAAACAACATGAAAAAAACAATAATATAATAATGTAGTATCAAAACAAGCAAAACAGATATTAAAGAATCTTAGGACATTATAAATACACGATTTTTAAAAAAACTTTTGTTTTATGTATTCAGCACCTAAGCGACGAAAAGCGGCAAGACAAGACGCCTCCTTTACACATTCAGGCAAATCATTATAAAGCTGTAAGCCTTTGTAGTACACACTATTTTGTGTACCTGACAGGTTTTGTGGACTCGCCAAAATATGGTCTGATGACATTGTCCAGTTTGCTGGTACAGAGGGGACAAAATGGAAACTTGTGAAAGCAAAAAAATATCCAGCAGCTCAGAGAAGAAGAAGAAGATGAAGAAAAATCATTTTCTATATCAAATAAATTACTCGCAATACCTACAACTAGACCTTAGAATGCATCACAGCTCATGTTACCAAGATCAGACCTGTCAAAGTTGACATAAACGGGAATATTTTCAACACAAAAAATAATAAATACAACTACCTACGTAAATAATATGTTGAGAATAATAGATTATTTAAAAATGTGATCAAAAATGCTAATACACTATAAACTTATTCCTAACCTCAAATGACAAAGGTGCTCATAACATTTTTTCTGCTACCAATTCCCATTCAATGAGCGAGTTGCTATTATTGTTAAAGGCTAAATTAACCTAACCAAAAAATTAAGAGGAATGGAGAACGCACACATCATACTATTACTTCGCTTTCATATTCTATTACATCCCATATAATTTTCGGCTAGGTTTAGTTAGTATTTAACAATAATTGCGACTCGCGTGAGCGAGTTGCTTCATAAATTAAATGGAAATTGTTTGCAAAAAATGTACTCAACACCTTTGTCATTTGAGATTCAGAATTAGTATACTATGTATTCGCATTTTTAAATTATTTATATTTCTCAACGTATATTATTTAGGTAGTTGTATGATTTTTAACACTGTTCATTATTTTTATGTTGAAAAACTTTTATGTCAGTTTTGACAGTTCATCTGATCTTGGTAACGTGAGCTGTGGTGTATTCTCGGGCCTAATATACCTTCTATCAATCATAAGTGTACAACCACTCTTAAATAAATTTCAGCTTTAATAATATTAGACCGATTTTTTTTAGAAACAGACTATTTATCAAAATTATACTTCGCGGAAATAGCCGTCTACGGTTATGTAAAATATACAGAAAAAATTATAACATTATTTTTCTCAACTCTTTTTCCAATTCCCTTAACGCATCACCTACTTTCGGACACAGCGAAATTAACGCCTAAAATATTATCAAATTAAGGGGAGATTTTCGTCGAATTAATCATTTTTTCATAAATGCGGCGCTCTGTTGGGATTCGACATAAACTAATTATGTACTGTAACGTGAAAATAAGATGTTCCATCACCGATTGCCGGCTCCGAAAATTGCTAGAAATTTCTTGTGTGAGAACGAATGACTTCACGACTTTTTTCTGAAGTCCTCGGGCCGATAGAACGACACGCTTCATAAAAACGCTGGTCCTTTAGTTTATCAGGGAGAGGATAAAGTTTAGAGTGTCTCTTCACACTGTTCTACCTACAAGTGGGTACCTATATGAAACAAAAGGAGTTTGTCCGAGTTATCCGAGACTCGAACCTCCCCCGCCCTCAATCCCGCAACCCTGGCATCTGTGTAAGCGACATCTTTTGTTTCACACAAGAAGTTTTATTGTGTCTCTTGATCGACTTTGTAAAATGTCAGGGATTTTGTTACGAGTCCATTGGAAATTGTTCCTATTGTTCTCTAGCGACTCCAGAGACCCAATTTTTTGTAACTTCAATATAATAAAAAACAACTCACAATTCATGCCTTCTTTGTTAGGAATCATATTAAGTATACTAAAAAATAAATACCTGTGTAATGTTTATTATAGAATTTACTATCAAACAAAATGTTTTTTTAAGTCGACTGGGTTGTGTTCAATACTAAACTCTCCAATAGTAAGTGCAAATTTTTTTTGTTCTTGAAAGGTTGACAAAACATAAATGGATATTATGAAGTACCCACATTTTTATGTGATTTTTAAACAAACATTAGTTTCCACTGGTCAAAAGTTTTACAAAAAAACTCACAGAGAGCGTATTTAGATAGTATGGACATGTAATGAGAAGACAAAAAGATCATGTGGTGCAAAAAGATCTAACACAAAAACAGGAGAGGAAGAGGATGTTCAATATCCAAAAGGATGTGGGGTAATATGAGTAAGCTCATAGATAAAGCCAAAATACCAGCCCCGATAATACAGGACATACTAGCCTGGCACCGAAAGAGAGCCGTAATACAAGGTAGGACAAAACAAAGTAGGACAAGGCCAAGAAAAGTTAAAAAAAAACAAATTCAAAATGAATGTTTGTTAAGATAGAATAATGTGGTGTTCGGTTAATGAGGGACATGGCGTGATGTTATGTACTCGTGTGAATGTATTATTGTATTCGCCTATACAATAATACGCAAATCCTTCACAAATTGATGAATTTCATGATTCCCATCATCAATTCTCTTGGCTAAGTTCAGATGGAACCTATTCGATAATCCCTTTCAAATCATCGAATTCGAAATCATCGAGATGAGGTGAAGAATTATCGCTGATTTTGCATTTTTTTTTTTAGTTTTTGATGATTTCGTCATGGATCCCATTATCATGTCTTCAGCAAATTGGTCAAAGTCTGATGATGGGATCAATCGAAACATACCTCCTATCTAATAAAAAATAATCAATGAAATAGGACAACGTGGTAAAAAGTACTCGCTGAACATATGTACATAAAAAAATCACGTCGAATTGAAATCCTCCACCGTTTTTGGAATTCGGTTAAAAAGAGTGATCAAAATAGTTAATAATATGATATGGACAATGGACATAGAACCTCAATGATTTGAAATTCAGGCGCCTCAGTACATGGTTAATAGCGTTCCTATGATTATATTTTGTAATATATTGATGTTGCGCCTTTCAACAGGCAATCTTTATAGCTTTTTACGAGATTGCACGAACGGGAGATCGGCATTCTTCGGGAGTAGGGAGATTTATATAAAGGAATGCCTGGGGTAAGGCCGGGGATGGATTGATCGTGTATTGATCGATGATATACATAGTGCTTTCACGTTGTGGTTCATATCTTTATACCTACTATTATTGTACTTCACTCTAACAATATCTAATTACTGTATTTATTAATAAACTGTGTAAATAGTAAACGCGTGTGTTTATTTAACAATATAATGTTATTAAAAGTACCAAACATTAAATATTTCGTAAACCAATCAAATTCAGGCTTGGTGTTTACAAGTAATACAGACACAGAAAATAAATTCCTATAAACGCCTTATGTTGGCCCAATGCTTTACATGGAATGGAATGTTTTCTGGATGAACAGTAATCTCGATTAAGGACCAACCCTCCAAGTCCGATATACCATTGATGTTATCTTCAAACAACATTATCGAGAGAAACATCCCCAAATAGTTTAGACCTCGAAACTGAACTATGTTAACTCAACCTCCGTCTGACCGACCTGTGTATGTATATTGAACGCGAAACTTACAGTCATTCATAAATCAAATGAGAAACAAACAACTGAACAAAAGTAAATCCAGAATGGTTAACCAGATAGACAGACACCTGTTAGGGCTATTGATTTTATTCAAATATTTGCGGTATTAACAGTCTATTACTTTTATTGATTCTGTACAAATATTTTCTGGTTAAACAATCTATTTATAACATAAATTTTATTGATTCTATACAAATGTTTGCGGGTTAAATATCACCTACTTTTATAGATTTTATACAAATGTTTGCGGTTAAACAGTCTATTCATAACATTATTTTTATGGATTTTATACAAATATTTGCGGTTTCAACAGTCTATAAATTTATAAAATTACTTTAATTGATGCTATAAAAATATTTCCCGGTTAAATAGTCTATTTAAAACATTACTTTTATTGATTCAATACAAATATTTGGGGTTTAACACTCTGTTTATAATATTTTTTTATTAATTCTATAGAAGTATTTGCGGTTCTAACGGTCTATTTATAACATTCGGTACTTTTACATCTATAATACCTATTAATTTTTCTTTCAATAACTTATAACAATATAATATTTTTTTTTCAATATTAGCCACTGTCACTTCGTGGTAGAACTCCATAATTAATTAAAACTATGAAAAAAAAAATATATTTAATTTCACGTTCTACTTAAATTTTTCGCAAACGCGACTCCCATTCACCGGTATCACTCAGGTATATATGTTGGTCAAACGGGTAGATCTTTAAATACACGACTTAAAGAACATCTTGCGTGTTTCCGTTTGAAAAAAGACACTTCGAACTTTGCGACACATTTACTTGAGAGTGAGCATTCGTTTAACTCACAAACTGGGATAAATCTTATACATAGTTTAAGAAAAGGTAAAAAATTAGACAAACTTGAAATATTAGAGATAAAAAGAGTAAAATGTAACAGCAACGTTCCTTTGATTAACGCACAAATAGATTTTAATACTTCTCCATTATTATTACCATTAGAATATTTAATGTCGGGTTTTTCTGTTGGCCATTATTCAATATAATTGCTGTCCTTTTAATACAATATTTGTATATTCATTCCTTCACTTCAATTTCATTTTTATTATACCTGCATACATATTTACCTTAATGTCTTTCGGCTATTTAATTTTTCTTAGAATTGCCCCTTTCCATATCTATTGTTGTTATCCTCTTTGTGAATCTATATATAGATGGTCTTCGTCATTATTGTTCACCATACTGACGATGCTCATCATAGAGCGATACCGGTGAATGGGAGTCGCATTTGCGAAAAATTCAAGTAGAACGTGAAATTAAATATAATTTTTTTTTTCATAGTTTTAATTATTTATAATATATTTATTGAACAACTTAAATATATCAAAAGGACCATGCTCATCACCTATTATGAGGTTCGTTTTTTGAAAAAAAAACTTCTAACAATCTATAAATACTAGATGACAAAGTTACAAAATAACCCTAAATTAATTAGTGAATACTTACCCCACTTTGGGGCAAGAATAAACAGTTCCGGGACAAGTATTAAAACCTTTACTTATCCTTTGAAAACCTTGGTAATTTTTATAAATAATGTATTATTTATTTATTATATATATATATATATTTGGAGATTAAAATATTATTTAACAGAATATTACAATAAAAAAAACTTGCCCCTGTTAATTCTAACCACGGCTTCCCTACTTCAGTAGAGATTCCGGCAAATCAAATTATGAAATGCGCCAACGTTCTTTAAATTATTCTGAAATTTATTGTTTTCTGATAAAACATGAAGACACATGGCCTTACCAAGTATCTATACGTACCATATCAGAAACGGATATCACAAAGAAGAAGAATAAAACTAAGTTATGATAAATTGATATCAGAAATATATCAGGTAAGTATTAAATGACACAAACTCGGAAACCTATGAAAACTTTTGATGTTTGAAATTTGTTGAACACGACCTTGCCTACAAATCAAGTTATCTATAAACTTTGGCCCTTACTATTTGCAACTTGTTGGATTAATCCAACACAGCCAATTTCGGCAATACAAATACCCACTAGTTAAACGACGGATTAAACTCAAATTGCAAATAGATTTGAAAAAATAACTACAATGTTTTGAAGAACGATATTTCATGTTATATTGATATATCGACTGTGAAAAATATTAATACCTTTGTGAAGAAATGACATATATCTTACAGCGTTTGTCAGCCTTCGTAGCTCAGTTGGTTAGGTATCTGACTGATCCACAGGATCGATTCCTGGTAGAGACACAGTTTTAATAGTGTTATTAGTCTGGATCTGTGAGATGATTAATATCGTAAGCATTCAGAATGTGGCAACTTGTTATTGGGTGCGTGGTAAATTAATATTTGACATAGTACCTATTAGTTGCCCGAGAAACAATATAAAATAAAAACCGTGGGTCTTTATTCTTAGCATTCGCTACTATTTGAAAACCGAAAACTGTGAATTTCGACATGAATAAAAACGTTAAGAATCCAAGTATGCGATATACAGATGAAGTAGGTCCTTATAAATATAAATAAAAAATGATGACTTAAATTTATTAATGATATTATGAACCAGCTATTTTATCCGTGGTGAAAAAAAAACGGATAAGAAGGTAAAATAGTGTGGGACGATAGCACAAAACAGGGAGACATCAGCAATGGCGCTACAGCCCGACGTGGGCCTTGGCCCCCTGTCGGCAGCAAGTCTCCTCCAATTTGTCTGTTCGATCGCTCTTATGTCTCCCTCAATGTCGTCCAGCCATATCATCCTAGGTCTCCCTCTGCTTCTTCTTCCTTCGGGACCGGTGTCCAATACTTTCTGATAATTAATAATTGTGGGACGATAGCACAATACAGGGAGACATGGAGGCGACAAATAATAATAGCCGACCCCAAATAATAAAAGTATGGAAATGGGGATGGAGATAAAAATATAATAAACAACACTTCCTTGCAATGCTGCAAGATGCAAAAGTTTCTTGCGAAATGCTTCATTCAACTTTTGTGTTTCCATTGTGGAAAATCTACGATCATTATTTATGTAAGCAATATTTTTAAATGTACTTGTTTCTCTATTGGAAATTGAACCTTATATACCGGAACAAATATTAAATGACTTTAAAAATTAATCAGGTTTTCCCAAAGACCTTATATACTATGGGTTTTCCAATCACGAGGGTCGATCAAAAAGTTTCAATTAAACTGAATGCATTGTGTTCCGTGATTCTGTCCTGTTACAACACGTCGATATTTTATTTTGAATATAAATTATTTCGAGTGTACAAACACCTCCAGTACATTCAACTAGAAAGTAAGGGTCTCTTGATGGGGTGAGATTATCATATAAGTATATAGGTATATTATATACATACATACATACATTTACTATGTATGACGGAGGGTGGACGGCACGCGACAATCAATATACACACACATAGGGGAACCACAGTCATATTTTATTATATATATTTTATCAACACAATGTGTATGATAATATGTCATTTGCATATACATGTAAAAACCTGCAAAATATATTCACACTATATTAAGACAAAGAACTTTTTGGAAGGGTCTTAGATTTATAGTTTTCCTATAGTAGATTTTTTATTTATTTATTTGGCAACGATACATAATACAGCGTTAAGTACCTATAACAACAAAATAATTTCAAAATTACAGTGATAATATATCCTAAATTTAATGCTAGATTACTAACAAATATTTAAAGTAAGCTGGTACGAGCGAAATGCTCCAGTAGGATACATAATTAAAATATGAACATAAAATTCTGTATTATTTTAATATTGTCTCACTGGACGTCCAACTAGGTTAACCTGTTTTAGGACGTGCGATATGTACATAGATACGATTTGTAGGTATCAATAACTTAACCAATTTAAGTTGCTTTAAAACTTAATAAATAAAAATTATAAATGAATAGCTAGCAAACTAGAATAAGCTTAATTTGTTATTGGATTCATCTATGCCGATGGATATAAGCAAACTGTTTATTGTTTTTTTTTCAGAGTGTCTATTTTTATATTTTTCCAAGCGTCAGGTAGTACGAGTACCTATATTGTTCATCTTGGGGCCAAGAAATTTAAAATTACGCTTTGCGAATGTGGTGTTCGTTTTTTCTTTACTATAACCTTTGAGCATTGCGAGTAGAGTATGAATGGCTAGCTATCGGGTATTCTTGTCTATGTTTGTGAGTGTGTAAAATTATTTTCATTTTATAATCGTCTAACTTAGTGCTCTCAACATTTGTGGTTTTTACGGGAGTGTTAAAAACGTAACGTTGTACCCGAGTTATTCTTATTGATTATTTATTTTTGGATACAAAAATAGTTATTTTTCAGAAATATTTTTATAACGACCGAACGCTTTCGCTAAAGTGACTTGGCATTGTTAAGGTCCAAATTAAACTAAACAAAATTAACAAGATTCACACTTCACTCAGCATTTGAAAAAAAATGTATTATTTGATAATTTAAAATATTCATTTTAAATTAATAAAAAAAAATTATAATCATGTATTTATTTATTAATTTTAAAATGGATTTATTTATTTGAATATTCTTGTACATATAATTAGTACACTGGCGGGCTTATTGCCTAATGGCAATTTCTTCCAACCAACTAGAGTAAATTTTAAATTATACAAAACAATTTGTACTATGGAAATAAGTTTTCCATTCTACACAAAAACTCTAGAATCATATATTATTATTATTTTTTCTTTATTGTATGTAAGGTAAAAATAATTGGGATTTTTATAACGCCGTTTAATCATTCAAGATCATTGCAAGTGCGCTGATTGTTCAATTTTGTGCTGCTTCAGTTGAGATATGGTGTGTGTAGCATTGCGCCCCCTAATCTCGAACTAGTATAAAAACTTATCTATTATTAGTTTTATTATATTATATACAAGCTAGTTCTAGTGCTAGTTTAACGTTCTCTAATTTTCTCAGTACCTAGTTAATCAATTTCATAAAAAAATAAATATTATGTGATACACCAACAATTTATAAAACCCTTGATCCGTCTCATCTGAATTTGGCATTAAATTAAATCTTCTGCAATTATTTTTCGGCGAGAAATCTCAGATAACTGAATACAAACGAACCATTTTAATTCGTCTGCTATCCAAGTTTACAGATACAGGGTGTTCCTAAAACGAAGCGGACTAATACGGTATCAGATCAAGTAACTTCAATCTAAAAAAAATATATAAATAATTTAAAAAATTTTCATCATTACAACCACATTAAAAATCTAAAAATATTTTTGTTCGTTTTACGATAACAATTTTATTTATTTTCGAAAGCATTGCATTTTGGTAAGGTCAAACCAAAAACATATTTTCGAAATACTAAAATTTGTAGTCGTGGCACTCGAAACACTGTCTCAGCGACTCGAATTTTATCAAGTGCCAATATCTCGAAATAAGTACCAAGTATCAAAATCACTTTGCCGACCTCTTAGTTTTGATGATGGACACCCTGTGCGTAAATATATAATTTTCCATGTATATTTTCTCAGAGAAGAGAAAAAAAATTTCAACCTTTTCACTCTGAAAAGGTCGAATTATTTTGTTGCTCTCAGTCGAGTTATTGTTAAGAGAACAAAAAAGTAAAGAATAATTTTAATAAATATTAAATTTATTAACTTTCAATTTTGTTGAATATATCTAAAGTAATAAAGCAATCAAAATGTTAGTGTATGTGTGTGTGTGTGTGTGTGTGTGTGTGTGTTTGTCTCACGATTTCTGAAAAACCAAGAGCATCTAAAAATCTAATTTATTTGCGAACATGTACCAGTATACCTGATGCAGTGTCACGCTAAAAATAATGCGATAAAAATGCTGAATTTTAAAAACATTTCAATAATTATTTTTTTCATACAAAATTTTCCAAGTCATATCTGTCAAAAAAGTGTACATTTTGCACGCAAATATCTGTTAGTTTAAAAGTTATAAGTACGTATTTACACGAAAAAAATATATTTTCAAGTATGACTTAGCGTTTAAGTGAAAAACATGGTGAATGTTTTGTATAATTATAATGTATAACTTATTTTTAAAGTAAGCGTTTTGTACATAAACGCCGCCATTTTAATATCTTTTCATACAATATTTCATTTTCCTACCGAATGAATATGTTCTTGAAAATAATAAACCTTTGAAATAAATGTAATTATGAAATAATAAAATGAAACACAAGACATTACAGCAAGTTTTAAGACATATATTGTAAAAATGTGCTTATTATTAGTAAAGATATAGGCATAATAAAATTGCATAATTTGTAAATAATATTTGATTTTTCTGACAATTTTCATTTTTATGGCATCGAACAAACCAATGTAGGTACCTACATATTCAAAAAAGTCTCAAACCATTTGATATTTTTAACGTATTGGAATGGTTACTATGGTAACGGAAAGATTCTGATATTCAAATAAAATTTGTTATGAATAGAATTTCTTTAGAATATTGTTGTAGGTAGGTACCTACCTATTACTATTTACTTACAAATCAACAATATACTGATTTACTATCGGAAAATTGTATGCGATGTACTCCTAAACCGTTTGTCCGATTACAATGAAACTTTGGTGAATTGTCGAGCGTGTGCCCGGGATGGTTTCTGGATTTAAACTTTTTTCTTATTCTTCTTCTTTATTTATTTATTTTATTTATTTTATTTTGGGAAACAAAACAGCTGTTACATGTTTTACATTAATAAAAAAATAACAATCAGGAAAGTAAGCCAATTACATTGTTCCACAGATTAATATACATACATAATAAAGACAATTCATTACAAAGTCAAAGACAAAAGTGTGGTGTAAGTGTACAATTGTGATGTGTGTGTATGTGTGTGTGTGTGTATTTTATGAAGCGAGGGTGGGACATGAAGAAAGGTAGGAGAGGAGGAAAGGGTGAGTTGTCATATTACCTAATACAGTATTGGACATACCAAAAATTGTACAATTTTTGACCATCTCTTCACAGGTTTCTGGGTTTAAACTTTTTCCTTTTTTTTCTTCATCGTGTATTTGGTCATCTTACCTATGAAGATGAACTATCCTGGGAGATGAAGGTCCAATTTTCCTTCCATCTCTTCGCAGTTTTCTGGATTTAAACTATTTTCTTCTTCTTTTTCATCGTCTATTTAGTCATTTTACCTATGGAGGTGGACTAACCTGGGAGAAGAAGGTCCAATTTTCCTTCCATCTCTTCACAGGTTTCTGGATTTAAACTTTTTTCTTCTTCTTCTTCTTCTTCATCGTGTATTTTTGGTCATTTTACCTATGAAGTTGGAGAATCCTGGGAGAAGAAGGTCCAACTGTCCTTCCATCTCTTAGCAGGTCTTCCAAGACGGTTTCTGGATATAAACTTTTTTCTTCTTCTTCTTCATCGTGCATTTGGTCATTTTACCTATGAAGGTGGACTATCCTGGGAGAAGAAGGTCCAATTTTCCTTCCATATCTTCGCAGGTATCTGGATTTGAACTTTTTTCTTCTTCTTCTTCGTGTATTTAGTCATTTTACCTATGAAGGTGGAGTATCCTGGGAAAAGAAGGTCTTTTCATCTCTTCGCGGTTCTTCCAGGATGGTTTCTGGATTTAAACTTTTCTTAACCGACTGAAGAGACGGGATGTAATTAATGAAGGGAAGGGACGTAATGAGGAATTGAAGGGACGGGAGGTACTGAAGGGCCTGAAGGGACGGGAGGTACTGAAGGGTCTGAAGCGACGGGAGGTACTGAAGGGTCTGAAGCGACGGGTCTTTTTCTTTTTCTTAATTTTATGTAGACCTTTAGGACAGTTTTTATACAAACTATTTCCTATAGTCTAATTCATCTTCTTCTTCTTTTATGTATACATTTGGGTCAGTTTTTATAAAAATTATTTCCTATAGTCTAATTATTCTTCTTCTTATTTTACGTAGACTTTTGGGAGAGTTTTAATACAAACTATTTCCAATAGTCTTATTAATTTCTTTTTCTTTTATGTAGACCAAAGGTGAGTTTTTATACAAACTTTTTCTATAGTTTAATTATTTTTCTTTTATATAGACCTTTGAATCAGTTTTTATATTAACTATTTCCTATAGTCTTATTCATCATCTTTTATGTAGACCTTTGGTCAGTTTTTATACAAACAATTTTCAATAGTCTAATTCTTCTTCTTCTTCTTTTTTGTAGACCTTTGGGTGAGCTTTTATACATACTCCTATTGTCTAATTCATCTTTTTTTATGTAGATCTTACTTATGTAGTCAGTTTTAACAAAAACTATTTCCTTTAGTCTTTTTCTTCATTTTCTTATTTTATGTAGAACTTGGGTGAATTTTATACAAACTATTTCCTATAGATTAATCTTCTTCTTCTTTTATGAAGACCTTTTGGTTTGTTTTCATACAATCTATTTCCAATAGTCTTATTCTTCTATTTTATGTATTTTAACTTATTTTACGTAGACCATTGGGATAGTTTTTTATACAAACTATTTTGTATAGTCTTATACTTATCCTTCTCTTTTTTATTTAGACTTTTGGGTTAGTTTTAAGTCTAATAGTCTATTGTGCAGAAATATTTTTAACGATATGCATACTTGATGAAAATACATATGTATAAACGAATGGATTGTGGGATGTGACGATGTAACCTGCACTAGAATCTTTTCAATACTTTACTTTACATGTTTAATCAAATTTAAACCATTTATATCATCCTATTTTGAATAATTTTCAACACCTACGCATTTGATTTAGTTGACAATATTTAAAGAATGGGGGTTGTGGCCATTACTGAACTCTTCACAACGTTTATATTCAAATTAAAAACTACTTACCATAGTTTAAGTCTTCTTCTTCTTCGTTAATGTAGACTTTTGTGTCAATTTTAAGTCTATTAGTCTTATTGTGCAAAAATATAATGCACACTCGATGCAAAAATATAAAAACGAATATTATGATGTGACCAACACTAGATCTTTTCAGTACATTTGTTTAATCAAATTTTAACCACATCCCAACATCCAAAATTACTAAATTTTCAATAGGTACATATTAAAATTTATTTCGATGATAATATTTAAAAATGGGGGTTGTGGCCAAACCAATCTCTTTACAACGTTGATAAACAGTCATATTTAAAACCATTTCGCATAGTCCATGCGTGCAGAAATTTTGTATATTATACTTCATTCACACTTTATAAAAAATAATGGGTTGTGGCCATCACTTGAACATTTTACAATCAAATTCAATCATATTTCAAACCACTTTTCAGAGTCCGATTTTGCAAAATAATTGGGTGACAATATTATAAAAACGTATGCTTTTTCCTTCACAATATTACATTCTTGGCCAACGGCGGGACATAAAAGCTAGTTAATAATAATACAATGACTGACTAGTGTAAAATATTTATTTTATATCAGAATATCAAAACAGATTTATATAACAAATATATGTAATATATACCTACATTTATATTTTTTCATTAAACACCTAATTATAAGTTTTTTTTTTAATAATTCCACTGTAACAAATTAATATTGAAATGAGTTTTTGGGTTTTATTTATAAGGTCCATATATTTTTTCTTAAAACATAATAAGAATCCATACATAAATACCATCAGGCATATAACACAATGTAGGGTAACCAGCGACAGGTGTGCGGTTGTGCCTAACCTTACTAAAAGAAGCACGCCACAATCGTGTTTCCCCACACACCAGTCTCATCTCACCAAAAAAAATCACTATATTCAGAGTGGGGGGGGTGAATCTCATAGCTATACTATGCGAAATGTTATTTTGCCTGATGCATTTTCGAACACCCAGCTCTTACAGGACAACCGGAAAATTTTATAAAATATTGGCAGCACTATTCTAAGTCGGAGCTCTATGGCGAGATAATACGCATCCAAATATGTAAAAATAAAACACAAAAAAGATTATTTTTTTTTTTATTTCAAAACATATTTTTCTACTTCATTTGATATACCTATAACAGTTCAGAATATACATATAAAATTTGTATTCACTTGTGATCGACTTTCTTTAATAATGAAATTTCTTAGTACATTATATCAAACTTTCTATACTCATTTCAAACTTTTGGCACAACTTTCTCACTAGAACATTCTTCTTTTTACTACTACTATTTCTCTGGAGAGCAGCTTTACAAGATTTTTTCTGCTTCGTCGAAGCATCTAACAAGAAAGACGAATTCTAAATATTAAAAAAAAAAAAGAAATAAAAATAGAAACTATTGAGAAATATCAAAATAAGAACGAAAGCGAAAAAACGGCTTTACATAATATAAATTTAATATTTTTGTGATGCAACCGCTTAGAATAGTGTTTCACCTCTTTTCTATTATCATTATTTTTTTGTTTAATATGTTCTTATTCTACTTTTTGAAAAGGCATTCGTTGTTATTTTTTTTTTACTTTTTTGTATGGTCTGTTCTTTTGCTTTGTGATGATATAAATGTTCTTGGTGCAAGGGCATATTCATTGTTTTAAGGGAAACTATCATAGATGCGTTTATATATGCTGTATTACATATGTTTTATTTATAATTTAGTAATTTACTATCTCTGATTTGTAATGCTATTTTTGTGTGTATTTTGTTGGTTGCCATTCACTGTTAAAAGTAACATTATTTCAAAATGCTTCAGCCCCGGCAAAGGTTTTTTTACCTAGTTGGACATTGCAGTTACGAATATGTAAATGAAAGATAATATAAAAAACTTGTTTATTTCTTATGACAAAGTGAATCCCAGTTCAAATTTCGTCTCAATCCCAGTTGAAGTTTTGCCTCAACCTATTGTAGGTTTACTCCATATTTATACTCAGGTTCGTACAATATAGAGATTCTTTTATAGCAAAAAAATTAATTCAAAAATAAAAAAAACTAAATCAATCGGTTTTCATATTTTCTTTCGTCTATAGTAAAAATCTACTTTGTAGAACTAATATATGTTTAGTCACTAACAAAAAAAACCTAATAATGGATTTTATTGAAAATATTTTCAAAATTTAGTATTTGACTCAAATTGCGATAAGTGATTAACTGATTACATAAACCGTAGTTGTCTATAAGTCGTAAGCCTCACATGTGATATATGTAACTAAGGTACAACGAACGAATTCATTAGTTGTATTTACAATAATTTATTATTGCGAATTATCATATCGGCACCTAATCGTATGTCAACAAACGTACCCGCTCCAAATGAACACTGAATTGTAGGATGAGGGGAAAGAAGAAAATAGGGAGGGGGTAGCGATAAATAGTTGATCTAGGCGCCTACTAATACAAATATTTACACAGGGATGCCAATATAAAAATATACATAATTTTTACGACATAAAAATAAATGGAACATATCTGAATCATCTTCGTTTTGCAGACGACATAATAATAAGACCTAGAAGAGGAAGAATACATGAACTTAATGAAATGATCAAAGAACTCCACAATGATTCCTTAAAAATTGACTTAGAAAGTCCAACCTAGGACAGAGTCGACATTGACAATAAAAGCGATGAAGTCGTCGACGTATATGTATATCTTGGACACAAAAAAAACTAGTCAAAGAAAATCATACCGCGAAACCACCACGGCGAATAGAACTAAGTTGAGCCGCTTTCGGCATGTTAAATATATCCTTAGAAACAGAGCAGTGTCCTTGAGCATGAAAGCTAAAGTCTAAGACTTGTGTGTCTTGCCAGTGATGATATACAAACTAGAATCTATGACGTAGGAAGACAACTAAAAAGGTGGACAGATGACATTGTTCGGATGACATTTGTGCTCAAGACAAAAATATGTAGAAAAGTTTAGAAGAGGCCTATATCCAGCAGGAGATCGAACATACCATTATTTTTTCAATTCTTTGCTATCAACTGACCGAAAATAGTTACTGTATTATTTATACAGTATAACAGAAATATAAAATGATAAGAAAATAACATAATAATGAATAAAAGAATCGCAACACATAAAACGATAAATATTTTTTGATTGAAAAAACTTTTCAATCAAAAAATATTTTATTTTTCAGTAAACGCAGAGTATCCAAGTCAAAAAATTAACAGATAAAATAGAACAGTATTTCATCACAGATTTAGCAAAAATGTTTTTTTTATTAGGCAATTCACACTGCAAAGAGTTCTTTAGCTACATTGTTACTATTTTATGAAGTGTTGGATTAGTTTTGTCAAATTTTGATTCATTTAGACCTTGGAAATATCGAGACACCTCCGCCAAAACGTTCAGTCATAATTAATCGAATCAGTGGAAAAATATTGTGTTTAATTTATTTTCCTATTTTTTTCACTGTTGAAAATTTTTTTTCTGGAAACACAAGCAGATCTTTATCATTTACAATGCCAAGGTTTGTATCGTCTATTGTGGTTATATATGTAACCGACTTCCAAAAACAGAGAGGTTATAGAGATTTTTTATGAATGTTTGACCATTACTTTTTTATACGTAGTCCATTTCTGTTTTCATTACAAAAGAGATATCTTCCGATTGGTCTCATTTCAATGTGGTCAAGATCTGATCATGGAATCCATGAGAAAATCATCAAACTCTTCAATTTTCACTTCAAAGATACTAATAATTATGTTGATGATTCCTTCTTTAATGGAAAATGGGTGCTTTGGAAGTGATCACACATATAAGTTTCATCGAGTTCTGATGATAAGACTCATGATATAAAATCATCAAACTCTTCAATTTTCAATCAACGATACTAATTATGTTGATGATTCCTTTTATGGTGGAAAATGGGAGCTTTAGAAGTGATCACACATATAAGTTTCATCGAGATCTGATGATAAGAATCATGATAAAAATCATCAAACTCTTCAATTTTTACTTTAACGATACTATTTATGTTGATGATTCCCTTTTTAATGGGAAATGGGTGCTTTAGAAGTGATCACACATATAAGTTTCGTCGAGATCTGATGATAAGAATCATGATAAAAATTATCAAACTCTTCAATTTTCACTTCAACGATACGGATTACGGTTTAAGTGAATAAGTCGAATTCCATACTCTTTTCATCTTTTTTTGTATTGCTCATTAGAGGCAGCCCTGATCAAGACCCTTGTTAGCGAGGTTTGTCGTAGATTAGGATCTTAGCACTGCTAAACAATACAAACGAAATTATATAGTATATAATAGTATTGGATGAAAATGGATGAAGGTTTACCTATGTACAATTTATCTTATATCACTTCCCATTCGTCTTCCCACTAACTACATATTATGTATAGTTACCATTTGAATATTCACGAATTATGAATGTAGGTTTTGATAATTTATGGATTCGTTTTATTTTGTAAATATTGTGATAGCAGAATGGTTTAAAATAATGTGCGATGTTTAAGGTAGAGATAGAATATTATTTATTTTATAAATTAATGACGTAAGCAAAATATCGTCTATATTTTATTTTAATTATTATAATAAAGTAGCAGCATATGTCAAAGATTATATGTGTATGTATGAGTATTTTATTTAGATGTAAAAAATAAATGCATCTAGTATAACCAATTAGTATATTAAGAAGTTGAAAAAATAAAAAGTTTTCACAGTATGAAATATATTATAAAGAAAACAAGAAAATATTTAAATTGACACAAAAATACAAAGGTAGCACACAATATCTTAAAAGTACTTTTCCTTTGTGTATTCAAGACTTAGGCGACAAAATGTTTTCACAAACAATAATAATGAAATCGCTGTCTGTGGAAAACTAATGAAATCTATGTTCAGTTGCAAAAATAAAACTATTATGAATTCGGCAGATTTTTAATTTTGACTGAAAAATTGACGCCTCGTTATAAATCCAATTGGATTTAATAACATCACTAGTAATCATAATAAAATATACTTATAGGTCGGCCTAAGTGTCTCAGTTAGATACCCATGAGTTTTCATTTAAATCTCCAAAATTTGGCAACTTGTTATTGGGTCCGTGTTTAATTTATAATTCATAATGTAGGTACCTGTTTTTTTACGGTTAACTTAATGACCGAACCGTCGAAAATTTACATAAAAAATAAAATGAAATTAAAATAAATAGATAAAATGGTTCCTCTCTCGGCCATTTTAATTTAAAAAAAATTGAAATCACCTTTTATAATAATAACGCGCAGAACCTTCACTCGATTGTTGCACCATTTGGAAGTTGTATTATTGTGTTGTTGAACTGGTGGTATGTGCAGAAGTTTATTACCGTATTAAAATTTCACAGATATAATCACTTTTTTACTTTGGAAAAAAGGGAAAGTAATTATTACTTTTTTTAACTTTCACAATGGAGGGAAATATATTTTGCGAAACGTGAGTTTGTGTTAACATTGAGGGGTAAACCGTGGAATATTCACAATGGAAAATGATGACTAAAATATACCTTCTTTCTTTAACATTAAAGTTTAATTATAATTCAATGTTAATGCTATTTTTTTTAAACAACACAAATTTTTAAATAAAGTCTTGTATTTCAATATTACATGCATATTTAAAATGACAATTAAAATATATGTAGATACCTGCTAATTTTTATTTTGTTTATTTAACTTTTTATACATAACTAGCAGACCCGTCAGACGTTGTCCTGCCAGAACTATTTGTGAAACAAAAAAATATATGTATGTAACATTATATTTGAATCATATGGATGTTATTATTCGCTGATCAAACTTACATTTTCTTGTTTGATGAGCCGCTAAACACATTGAGGTTAGATTGATTGTCATTTTGTATATAATTGCAATACAGCATATTATAATGACATGGACAGATTTCTATGTGTTGTCAGATGGAAACATTGCTAATTTGACATTAGCGCCACCTATTATAATTTGTAGTCATAAAAAATAATGTTTTTAATTTTCCTTTTATTATATTAATGTTTAAAATTCCATTTTGCGATTCTAAACCATTCAGGGGACTCACACAAACACACAAAAAAAATCATCAAAATCGGTTCAATCGTTTAGGAAGAGATCAGTGACATACACACGTACAGAAGAATTATATATATAAAGATATAAACAAATATAATGCACACTGCCAGGCTTATTGCCATTAGGCAGTTTCTTCCAACCAACCAGTAATTTTACTGTTGTCAACTCATGAAGTTGACAACAGTAAAATTAAGATCAGCTTCAGAATTTAGCAATTTTTGAAGCTATATTAATTGAATAATAATATTAATTTACAACAACAATTAATGAAAATATCATAATAAACATTGATATTAACAATTTTTCGTGATAAAATGTAGAGAAAGATAAAGACTGGATTATACTGGTTTTTGCAAGCTGACGTGTGGCGTGTGACGAAGGGTACACTGAGACTGAGATTTAGATTTAAATTCACTAAGGAAATAATTGTTTGCATGTTTTTGGGATTTACTTAGTTCATTTTTAAATATTTTGATATAATTTTATTGTATGAATTTGTGTATGTTTATGTATATATATGTAAACATACACATATATTTTATATGTATGTTTGTATTGTATTCATAATTTTAGGCGATGGAATTTATATTGTAAGGCTATTTATATTGTATTCATTTAGAAATGGCCATCATATTTTTATCATTCTTTCCATCATCTTTTCTTTTTAATAAATTTATATTATTGTAGCCATTATATTTTATACTATTTTAACAATCATTTTAGTTATCTTTTTAATATTTTATATAATTTTATTGTGATAATATGTGTATGTTTGTATTGTATTCATATTTTTATACGAAAGAAATAGCCATCATGTTTTATCATTTTTTCAATGTTTTTTTTTTTGTTGGAGATCATCTAAATTTTTTTTTTTAAATATGTTTATATAATTGTAAAAAAGCCATTATATTTTATAGTATTTTAGTATATTTTTTTCTTAAATATTTTTATACAATTGTATTGTGTTAATATGTGTATGCTTATACTGTATTCATAATTTTATGCGAAAGAAATAGCCATCAAGACACAGGCTTTGCCTAGTTTGATGGTGATTAAAACACCTTAATGACACTGCTTTCTGCATTACTGTATAATATAATATGTATTTGTTAATAATAATACGAATTATAAGTGTATCAATATTTGTCAGACATGAATAAATAAATAAAATAAATAATAATAATAATCGAGTATTGATTTATACATTTTTAAGATAAAGGCAAGCCAAGAACGCATTAAGAACGTATCATGAGTAGCCCCCCAGATTACAGAGTGACAGAATTATATATGTACATCAACAAAAAATGAAAGCTACAAAAGAACAAAGAAAATATACATAACATCAAGATAAATTAGTCGAAAACGATCCATGGAGCGTCAATGTTGAAATGAAATGTTGGGCATAAGCAGCGGCGACTCTATATACATAAAGTGCGTTGGATCAATTGCACTACCAATTTTTAAATGATATATTGTAAAAAATAATATTTAAATATGTTTTAAAAATAATATTACGCTTTACTTTATTACTGTTATTTTTTCAAAATAAAATAATTAGTAAATACTGTCCATACACTCTATATCTTCGCGATCGATATAATAGAAGACCGCAATACAAATATTATTTAGTACTGAGTGCGATATTTATAACGCACCGAGTTAAAATTGTCCATTGTATAGCGTATGTATGAACAGACAGAGATAGTCCCGTATTAGATGAGAAAGAGATACTTGTACTTAATAGCAATGCATTCATTTCACAAATTTCGTGCATTGCACCAAATTATCATATCTTAGATGTACTTAGAATTTATATCTCTATCTCGCTCTCTCTACTATGTTCGCAATTAGTATTAAAACATGAATATTCGCGTGTTATCTTTTTTCTTCGTAATGCAAACACTAGGTATACATGAGCATTGATCATGCGCAATTAGAATAATTTGTCAGGTTTTAGTCATTTGAAACAACACTTTGTTTATATCGTATATTATCGCTTTTTACAAGATAATCTAAATCAATAAATATTTGTGTATAGTTCAGATATGTTATAGATTTAAAAACGAGTGAATTAATAGATGTGTTTTACATTAAAAGTAATAAGTCTTCTTTTGAAAATAAATTAAAAATAAATCGTGGTCTTTCAAGACCAATGTTAAATATTAAACAACAATGCAAAATTAGAACTAAGAATTTTGTTCGTGTTTTTAAAATGCAGTTTTATGATAATATTAAATGGTTATGTTGTTAGGACAAATTAAATAGTTTATTTTGTTTTCCATGTTTACTATTCGATGGCGACTATATCTACTTGGATTATAAAAGGTGTTAATGATTTGGCTCATTTATCTGAGAAATTATTTCTTCACAAATTCATTTACGCAATACAATAAATTTATCTAACTTAGATACTGTTGACATTAGAACACAATTAGATTGTGGATATCGATCAATAACAAACGAGTGATTGAAGTTTTTGCCAAATAGAAACAGCGCAGGATTGAACTTCTTTACAAATAGGTAAAATATTTTGAATATGTATATTATTTCATTTTTATCCATAATATACCAACGTAGACGTATATATCTATGTAGACATACGTAAAAACATATCGATTAAATACCAATTAATTTATTATTAATTCAGGAAAAAATTGCACTACCAAAAATTATCAAAAATACGATCTACCAGTCGCCACTGGGCATAAGTCTGAGTAATAGAATTACAAACACAGAAATCAGACGCCGAACAAAAGACGCCGATATCATGGATCGGATCGCAAAATTGAAATGGCAATGGGCAGGACACGTGGTCAGACAGCCAAATTCAAGATAGACCCCCAATGTCTTGAAATGGAGGCCATAGGAAAACAACAGGGGTGTCGGTCGGCCACAGAAGAGATGGGCCGACGATATTGATGTGATCGCCGGAAAGAAATGGATTCAAGCGGCACAGGATAGAGAAAAATAGAGACGGATGGAAGAGGCCTAAATCCAGCAGTGGAAGAAGAAGATGATAATTGAAGCCAATTATAGACAAATATTTTATATCTTATTTACATATACCTCCAGCGGTTTAATATTAAACTATTTGTAAATTCTGAACAATAATATGATTGAAACCATCTCGTTCCTGTAGAGGACACGTAATACGTTTACCATATGTACGTAGACATAAATAACCGAATAAGTTACATATATTATAATGTCTATACTGTATTGTCGATGCAAGGAGTTGAGCTTTCTTCGCGATACTACTCATGTTTTTCCGCCATGTGAAAAGTGGGTTTCATTTTCTTCTCAAATATTATGGGATCTCTGACGCTATTTGTACCACATAATCTGTATCACACAACAATTTTATGTCTTTTCAAAAAATGATTCTTAAATAAAGTACTGGGTACATATTTCTTCACGGATCTTTAATCTATTTGATTTAAATTAAACCCACCGGTTCATTATAAGAAAACGCTTATGATACATACGATTGACTCACAATTGCGTGAATTTCAGAAAAATGTTCAATATTCAATCAAATAAAATATCCATCGACTTAACATTTTTTATATGGTTTTTCCAACCTATAAGTATACTCGTACTCTCACAAAAGCAATGTTTATACAATATTTAGTTACAAGATGTAAGCAAAACAAACTGCAACAAATGTAACGATCTAGCTTCAAATAGAAATAATTCACCCATTCAGTTACTTAACATATCAAAAGATTACGGCTAAACAATTTTGAACGGGATAGCAGTCTTAAATTTAGGTTTTTTATACTTCATGCAATATTTATTGGGTATTTTGTATGCTCGTAAATTTAAATTAGTAAATACTATTTTTTTCTAAAAATGCAGTGATGGTTTCCATTGATTTATGTTATTTATTATGTTTTTGGCACCCATTATTTAAAATTTAATGGGTGTCATTCTGGTTCATTAAATCTGAAATTATCAGCGATCGTTTTGACCGTACCTTATATTTATTTATTTATCTTTATCTTTTTTTACATAATATAAAAAAAAATATTGCACAAATACGGGCTTAATGCCATTAGGAAATTTCATTGAACCAACCAGAATCTTTTTCAAGTTCCGTCTCTCTGCTGAGTTTGACCATCATCTGAGAGCCATCTCCATCTTGAGCCAAGAAATTCTTTCGATCTTACAACATTTAACTAATGTATTATGTATGTAGATACGTAGAGATTTAGCAATTCGCTAATTACAACAAGACACCAACTCTCCAGGAAGCTGTCCACCTGGCTGCAGATAGGAAAGAGTAAAGAAAGAGAGTGTCCGGTGTGCTGTAAGGGGATCACGACCCTCAAAAATGTGGTCTACAACTAATGAGAAGATTACAACAAAGTTGAAACAATAATTATTGGTTGCAATGCGATAAATAAATCGTTACCGAAGTTTGTGGTCGCCTTCAAATTACCCAGGCATTCCCCACAAATCCAGAATATTCCCTAATAATAATTATATAATATAATAGTAATAACAATTATAATTATCAGAGTTATTGGAAACTTTGTAACAACAATAATACGACCATTACTGGAATAGAATATCAACGCTGTCGCATCGAATTATTCCTACGAAGATTTGAGAGATAAATAGGGTGTCCAAAGTGTAGATGCCACGAAAAAATATTTTGTAGAATAGGTACTGAATAATCGACAGAAGATGTGTGAAAGGGGAAGGGAATTTTTTGAGAAACTGAAAATTAGAAGTGATTAACCTAGTGATACTGATGATGATTATTCTCCATCCGTTAAGAAAATAGACAGTTATAGTAGGCATCTGTTGACTTATATTTTATGTGTGGAATGATGACTTCTATTTGTTTCTGTGGAATCTATTGTCAGTTGACATCAGTTGACAATATGCATTCATTATTTTCCAATGAAAGGTCGGTCAGAGATCATTATTTACTCCACTGCCCAATTGTTGTCCATCGACGAAAATATACCCTAAAAAGAGACATGCATGATAAATGACATTTGACATTTAAAACGCTCGATGCTGTGTTCAGATTGAAACGCCGCTCGAAAGCGTTCAGTAAGATTGGTGTAAAAAAACACCATAATCTGCAAATTCAGGTACCGTACATCCGACGTCCGACGTCGAGTTTTGTATCTGAACACATCCCATGGCGTCTGCCGGTGACGTCACACCTCCAGTCGTAGGCCACGTCCAAAAACCCCATATAATCAACTCCGTCAAATCCGTAGCCCGTAGATATTTCTCCGCGGTGCGACAAGTTGGTAACGAGTATGACGTCACTTATACAAACTCGTCAAGATGATTGTTTTACATGTATATAAAATGGCGGATTGCCGAAATATTTTTATACATACACTCATTCAAAATGTAAATTAATACATTTTATTAAACTCTTTTTAATGTATTTTATTTTTAAAATACTAATTACAGTGATTCTCTCTTACTGTCATAACGCCTATTGCATATAAGATTGATTTTTAATTTGAAATTGTTAGCCTACTCACTAAATAACTACACTGTTTGGGTACCGATATTTTTACTTTAGCTATTACATATGTATATTAGTTTGGCTGTGTGCAGAAAACTGCTGAACTGCTATGCAAATAACGAAGTAACCAAATGTTTAGCAGTCAATATAATTAGGTCACATGAAATTTTGCTACTATATACATTTTTTTTAATTTGATGCAAAGCAATAATGGAGCCAAACGTTAACTCTAAGATTTATCTATCCTCTCCTGGCAATAATGTATAATATTGTGGGAGACTATTTTCAGAAGCATGTATTATAGAAAAAAAATCTTGACAATTTTCGGTGAAGTAGGGGATGGTTTGCGCTTCCACCTACCAAGCAAAAAAAAAATGTTCTGGGAAGCCCACCTGAACCCTCATCGAGATTTTTGCCGATGAGGGTAAGATCAATCGTTTGCTACACTAAATAATACTGAAATACGTTTTTTCATAATTATGTAGAAATAACAAAACAATTGTTCAAATTATTAAATGATATGTTGTAATAATTAAATGTTAATGTATGGTCACCCTAGACAACAGCTTGCCGCTAAAAGCGGACACATTTGGATACTAATTATGTTAAAGGTAGGTACGTGTTGACTATGGGGAATACTATGAATTCATCGAATTGGTATTAAGTTTTAATAATTATCAAAAATCCTTAGTGTTTTTATCGAATAGAACATTAAGGCCCTTGTATATCTTGGGTATACGGATGTACACAAAAAATCACACTAAATTACCTTCTTATGTATGCAACACGAAAAAATATTGTATATCACCTATTATGTGATATACCTACAACATTTCTTCGTGAAGAAAAGGTAAAATTTAGAGTTTTTTTTAATAAGCATGAATAATAAAAAAATATTACTATAATAAAATAAACTCGGTCGGTAGATTTTTAGATTCTCTTTGGATTGAACTAAAAATCTACTTCATAGGTCTTGTAGTTTTTTAGTAACTTACAATAAAAAAATAAAAAAGGGTTTTGCTACAACTAATTTTATAAGAAAAGTATTAAACAAATTCAAATTTCATTAAAAAAACTAATGCAATAGGATGAAGATGTACATACAGACTGTTCCTTATTTTAAAGACGTAGTGCCTTTTCACGCTACCATGCGTACCCATACACTTCACTGCCAGTTACCCGGCGCCGGCTACCCGGCAACCGGGTCGTGTGAAAAGGCACGTATCTTTTGAAGATACTGGGGAAATTATTTTCAAAATATACTAAATGTATAGCCTACTATAGCCTCTTCAATATAATTTTGACAAAGTTTAGCAACAAAGCCAATTAAGTAAACAAAAATATTAAAGAAATAAATAACGGCCTCACTTATTTTTTGTGACTTCACTATAATCCAACGCTTAGACAGTTTCTGTTTTATATAGTTAAACGTCGTATTAAACTCAAATCTCAAATAGTAAAGTATAGATGGGTGGTGACAGAGCGGTTATCGCACTCGGTTAGTAATCCAGTGGTCGCGAGTTCGAATCCTGCCACGACCGATTATTTTCACCTATAGCACAAGCATTAATGCTAAGTTTTGGGAATGTATGACGATGTATACGTACTTTTCACAAGGACATAGGCATTCTTTAAAAAAAAAACCGAATATGTTTTTACTAAATATCAGCAAAATTTGACTACCTACGCATTCCTATCAAAATCTTCAAAAATCAAACAGTACCTACCTTCCTACAGCAGAAATAATTTGGAATATCAAATACCTGCGTGAACTTGCACACACCAATAACAGTCACCAATGAAGTCTCTTTAACAAATTTCTTAGATGTTGTTAGTGAAGACGCGGATAGTAAATTATAAACAAAATAAGTGAACTGTATTTTTTGCAGCGATGATTTGTTGCAACCACTGAAAGGCAGAAGGAAAAGATATTGATGGAGCACTCACTTAGTTGATTATTCCTATGACATCTCCCTTTTCTGGATGGTCACAACTTGTCACTTTGATAACACGCGCGCGGTGAGAAACAATTTTGAGAAACGATTCGGTATGATTGTCTTATCAGGACGCGGTATATGTGGAAACTGATTTGTGGATGTGGAGCTGGCAGTGATTGCAACAATTATAATGTCATTCTCATATATAAAAGTGCAACAATTATTTAAACCTCATTTTGGCGTTAACAAAAATGCTCCGACAAGTTTTAGACATTTGTTTTTTTTTTAAAACCATTTTTCAAAAAAGTGCTGCTATCTTCTGTTGATACTGTCCAAATGATGGGAAAGCAGTGGGTTCGTGTTGCTCAAGATCGGGAAGCGTGGAAGAGTTTTGAAAAAGCCAATATCCAACAGAGGAGAGAAGAGGGCTAACAGTAAGTTAGAAGTAAGCTGCTAAATTCACACTAACAGCACAACAAAAACACGTGGAACGATTCGATAGATATAACGTCCCATTCAGTAGGTAACCTTTTTTAACTAAAATAGGAACGTTCTAAAATTAAGGTCATTTGAACTTAATTTCATATTCTGAAACTGACGTTGTTCCTAAAGGTAAAATCTACAAAATTAGTGCACCGTAGATAATAATGTGAAGTCAAATTGTCTATGGCACAGACTACGCATGCGTACTGCGCACTGTACGGCTATGTTCATTTATGTCATGTCGCCTAACCTAACATTTTAATTGATCTGCACTAATATTTTTTGTTTTTTTTTTTATTTTCAACATAACGCAACACTTGTAAATTATTCTTTTTTTTCGTACACAACTGATGTTTTCAAATTAACTCAAATATCTCGCACCGATATGAAAATAACTATTACGCTTCCAATTAGATGTGAACTAAAATTAGGAATGTTTTGACAGTTGATTAGACAAAAATGTGGTTTTTGAATAGGGAATTAAACTAATGCGTGACTTAATTGGAGTAAGAACCTTCCTATTTCAGCGTTATAGAATATCAACATGGACAAAGTAGAATAGTAACGCACCTATTTTAGCTGGAACGTTCTTAAAAAGTTATAGAATCGGACGTATTGTTAGAATGCTAAGAGTAAGTGTACTGTTAAGTTCGCGCAGGTGTATCAAATATACTGACAAATAATATTGAAGCATTCTTGGACATCAAACAAAATACAATGCCGTCTGTCAAAAGTTTCACAGAAAATTGCTGTTATTTTAAATGAAAGCGCTTTTAAAATAAGTCGTCATTGAGAGAATAAGTAGACCCACTTCATTGATTGCTTGAACCATAATCATAAAATTTGCAATAAAATCCAATGCACTCTCTGCTCCTATAACTTTACGAGTTAAGTTTTAATAGCAAAGTTTCACTGCATAATTTTAATAAAATCCAAAACCCGAAGATCGTTGCAATGAATTATCATCTACGAGTTAACAAAGTTATTGAAACACCTATAGAAATTGATAAAAATAAGAAAATACCTTCAATACATGACTAAAACTTCTCTGTACTTACATATTTAAGCAAATTTTTGTCACTATAATTTTTATTGCTCGATACCCGAATTTACACATTTTTCCAAGTGTCGATTAGTTCAAGAGAATTTATTTCTCTTAATAAATCGACAGTATTAACCTTAGCCGAGTGTGAGAAAGTTGTATAGAGTTGTGGACTTTTTGCATGGTTTTCTCAACTGCATAGTCTAAAAATACCATCTTGGACGCTTCTTAACGTATACAATATTATCCAACTGTCAAAACCAAGATCCGCGAGATTTGATCAAATTCTAAGTTTTTCATGTTTTTTTTTTTAGTTTGAAGTAATAATAAAAACTCGCATATAGAAGTAATGCATCATAAATGTAATATAAACGGATGAACTCAGAATTCAGAGTAGAAAATTTTATGTGTGTTTGAGATTGAAAATAAAAATTGAAATGTTGACTGGTACAGAAATTCAAAAAATGAGTTTTAAATTTTTGATGGCCTAAAATTTTCTGTACTTTTTAATGTTAGTCTCTGTGCATCAAGCGAATCAAAAGTTATAAGGGAGACACACAGAAAAAAAAGTGTTCTACTTCAAATTCGGAGTGTATTTTACATGCAAAAAGTCCAAAACTAAGGAAATATAAACTTCCTTGAACAAATCGACAGTTGTAAAATACATACATTATATTAGTACCTACCTTTTTAAACAATTTTAATCCTACAGTCGATTTGTTCAAGAGAATTTTATTCTCTTAACCTATCGACAAATTTTCAACCCAAGATACGCAAGATTTGTATGCAGGGTCTATTTTTTTCACGGCTTTTCCAACTATGAAGTAAAAAACACCATCTTAGAGGCTTCGCAGCATATATGTTCCTTATACGGATTTAATCAGAATTCGGAGTAGAATATTTAGTGTGTCTGTGTGTCCGTATCCTCTTATAATTTTTGATCCGCTCAATTTATAGAGCCCAAAATTTCAGAATACATAAATTGTTATAGGCCTACAAAACTTTTATACTCAGAATTAAGAATTTTCGTTTTAGTCAGGGGTTATCAACTTTTAAATTTTTACTTTATTTTTCCATATACTTATCTCAGAAATCATAAAAGCTAGAACGCTGAAAATTGGTATGAACATAGACAAATACAAAATCTCAAACTAGTTTTTTCAAAAACATTTTTACTAAGAAAAATATTTTTTATGATAAATTTAAGTGTCAATTGCCTATATTTCCAAAGTTTTTAAAAATATCGAAAACGCCGAAACATGTCAACTAGAAATTTAATTTGCTATAAAAAATATGAACATTGTAGTGATACCTACATCTCAAAAAAATTTTCAACAATTTTTATAAAAATTTAATTTAGTGACGACATCGCTTCATAAAATTTGTATGGCAGTCGCCTATAAAAAAGAAGACTCAATAATTTGATACTCAATCTCCAAACATACATACATACCATCATGCTGTTTTCATATTCAGGGTAGGAAAAACAGACTGACCTCCATACTATCCTATCCTGACATACATACCTACATGTTTTATATAGAAAATAAATTAAAATATTTATTAATTTGTTTTAAGTGTTTATAGTTTGGTACGTATTCTTTAACTATGCATACTATCGCCATCGAAATTTGGATCTCATGTGTTACATGCAACTAGTAAAAATCAAATTTAATGACGATATCGTTTTATACAATTTGTATGGCAAAATACACAATATCTACGGGGACTCTTATTTGATACTTATAAGCTTCATACAATCAAGCCGTTAGCTATTCGGGGTAGGAAAAAAGGACTGAACTCCATACTATCATATCCCAAAATGAAGTATAGCTAAACAAAATATCTTTAAGTATTCAATTGTTTGGATCTGGTTATATACTCTCGTCATCGACAGTTGGATCTCATGTATAACATGCAACTAGTTACTAAGTCATAACTTTTATCATGGTCAGCTCTAAAAGTTTCTGTAATTTATATAAATAAAATACAATGATTGTCCCTCCTGACGAATCAATTCGTTTCGTTTTCCTTAGAATGTTTCCTACAAATATTGAAGAAAAACTGTTTATTACATTAGATTGGACACAATGTGTCGATAGGAAATTGGGGTCTTGTGTACACTATCAATAAGACTCAAAATAGTTTGATCAAACAATGATTGCATCGTAATATTGTAATGATTCAGTCAGGGGTTTGTTTTATTACACTAAGGGTGCATTTATAACATTTTTCTTCAAGAAAACTGACATCGTAGCACATTAAATGGATTTTATTATTTAAATTGATCCTTCATACTTTTGGGGACCTTATTCTTAAATTAAATTGTCCTTCAATAAATTGTCATATACAACATTTTTTTGTTCCCAAACGCACGTGATATTTACTCTTACTGTCACGTTACTTCATAGTATATTAGGCGGTTTTAATATATTATTAATGTTTTCAGTCACTCAAGATGCTCTCTTAAGAGGGCATATAACACTAAGTACAGAGACTGAAAACATGATATATTAAAACCGCCTAATGCACTATGAAGTTACATGTTAGTGAAGGTTACTATCGCGTGCGTTAAAAAGGTTAAATATCGGAAACACAAAATTTGATGTTTTTTTACGTATTTCAAGAACAAAACTGATTTGATATGAAAAATATATATCGAACATTCATTCTCTTTAATTTTATGCACTATTTAAGCACAAAAAAAATCTCTACAACACATTGTAGGTATATTTATTTATTTGTTAAGAGAAAAAACAATTACACATCACAAATACACATTTTTGTCTTATAAATAATAAAGTTGATTTATATGTGCAATTACAATATTTCCCATAGAGAAGTTACAATGTAAACCTAGACGTGCTTAGATAATAAGGAATAAAATATAAAAAATCAATACTTATTGAAAAAAATATATTATGAAGTATAGTTTGGAATACACAAGAATGACATCACTCATATAACATTACTTCCTCAACAGTGCATTCCAGCCACACCCAGGTCCTAAGAGGTTGTATCAGTTATCTTTTTTACAATTTCTCTTTTGAATATAGATTCAGATGCAATTTAATTATCGATTAATGAATATTATTTTTTTGATTTTTAAATCTTGAAAATACTAACGTTTTTTTAGATACACGCTGTTTCAAATTGGGATGTTTGGGTGTATGCCTCCTTAAATAAAGTCTATTTTCAATCTTACTTCTTTGTATTTTTTCTCCAAATTAAAATTAACTTGGTATCTTAATTATGATTTTAAACTGTATTTATATATTTTACTACAATATTTTGATACATTTAGTTAGTTTAAATTTTTCTTAGTTTTCAAAATTGCATTTGTTATTCTCAACATTGAACAATATGAATTTGTCATAATAAAGTGAATTGCTATGCATTGAATACTTATCCCATTTCATTCCCATGTAGGTACATATAACAATAATATGAATAGGAACATTGCATTGTAGGAGCATGTATAGGGTTACACAAAAAAAACATTCAAAAGCCTATATGTTATTTTTCATATTTCTAAGTATTTCTTTCGTAGTATACGTGGCCAATATTTGATACTTTTTATTGATTTGATTTCATTCTATGCTACAGTACAATAAATATATAAATTAATTTTGGGAATTCATATAGGTTTTCGTAGAATATTTTCTTTAAGCTATACAAAAAAAAATAAAACTCACCTAATCAGAGTTTTGCAGTTCAATGATATCTGTAACAAAAAATATTCAATACTCAAAATATGCATATTTTTGAAATTGAAATAGTTGTTTACGCATATATGTTACGTTAAATGTAGGTTAGTTTATCACAGCTTCATTAAATAAGAAAAAAAAAAATCTTATTTTACACATAATTTATACAATAGCGGGTTTATTGGTAAACGGTAATTTCTTCAAACCGATAAATAAAGTTACAACATAACAAAAAATAAAAAAATATATACATTGAAGATTACAAAGATAACAGAAGAAAAGCAAAAATAAAAAAATACAAAAAATATGAATGAATATAATAACAGTTCATAGATATTTATTATTTATTTATTTATTTTATTTGATTAAAAGGGTACATCGGCAGACATCCAGCTTACAATTTTCATAAAAAGAAAATAATATGGGTTATTACATATTATGATTGCTGGACGTCTATGATAGGAAAAAAAGGATAAGGAGAGGAGGAAAAGAGGACGGAGAAATCAGGTATTATCAGATAATTAAAATGAAGAAGACCAAAAAAATTATTAAAGTGTATCTTTATTTATTCAATAACTTTAATAATGAAATAAATGACAGGTCATAAGCCCAGAGCTGCCTGACTTTCCGGTTCTCCGTAAATAAATATTTTTGATTTGATAAAATTAACGAATTGAACGTGCATTCTTGGTGGAATTATTTAAATAATGTTATTTAAATAAAACAGTTAATTTGTTCTTCCACAATTTCATGTTTCTTTGTAGCCTGTGACCATGTAGGACGTGTCCTACGAAACTAGTCAGGTAAATAAAATTGTGGAAGAACAAATAAACTGTTTTATTTAAATAACATTATTGTTGATTTGTCCAAAAATAATTTTATTTTTTAATTTGGGTACTCCACAGCCAAAAATTTTGATCCACACTATACAAGATGGTGTATAGTCATCCGTATATTTCCTACCCCAGACATCCCTTTGTTTACTTAACAACCGCTTTTCTACATTCATCTCTATCCACTACACTGACTACACAATACATACTACCACTACACTTAACTTCCACCTTCTCCACGCGTCCGTCTTATTCTTTGTCACCACTTCCTGGTCGATGGAATACATCAACCGATTCAATGGAAGACACATAAAAGTTTCTTTGGCCAACGGCATTTGCTCATTTTTATTGAAAACGGAAAACGGCCATTGTGAATTGGAAAATCTTTACGTAGATTCCGATCGACTTGTTCAATGGCGGAGTTTTATTCGAGAGCAAAAATAATTATTGGTTCACAAAACTTTTTATCACAATTCAGGGGAAATGTCGAATGAATACCAACTTGATTTTTTTTATTTATTTTCGTACTTTTAATACAATTTCTCGTACCATTTCATTTTATTTTATTTAAAGTACACAAACAATTACTAGACAAGTAAACTGGTGATATAAAATATAAAAAAAATAGTCACGCCCAGCATCAATTAAATGTATACATTAATACCTTATTAATTAAATTAGTAGTGTAAGAAGAAAAACAACAACGAATATTAAATAAGACAAAAGTTGAAACTACAATATATGCTACCATGTGTGTGAGTGTGTGTGTGTGTGTGTGTGTGTGTGTGTGTGTGTGTGTGTGTGTGTGTGTGTGTGTGTGTGTGTGTGTATGTGTGTGTGTGTGTGTGTGTATGTGTGTGTGTGTGTGTGTGTGTGTGTGTGAGGGTGTGTGTGTGTGTGTGGGTGTGTGTGTGGGTGTGTGTGAGGGTGTGTGTGTATGTATGGGTGAGTATTTGTATGTGCGTGTACTTTTATGCGATGCACCCAATTCATCAGTATGGAAAGTTCAGATTATAGTAGAATGCTTAATAATTTATTCTTTATTGTAATTCATGTGGAGTTAAAAAGATCTGCATCACTAAGTGCGGTATATGAAGGAGTTCTGTCTGGCATTTGTGTTGCAAATGGGGAGGTCAAATAAGTCAGTCAGTCTTGTCGGTCTTGTTGGCACTCTCAGAGTCAAGCGTTTTAGCAGATCAGGGCATCATATTTTATACATCACCTGTCGTCTTTCTTATAAACGTAAACTAGCTTTAGTACCTAGCAATAGAGCGTGATTAACGAAAAGTTTACTTATCAACCGAGACTCTCTTACACCTTTATTCAATAGACGTAAACCGTCTTACTTATTAGATTTCATTAAAAGCTTACTAAACCCGCAACTAGATAATCGCGACTAAAATAGTAAAGGTCGGTATTACAAAAACCTATTATAAAGATATGAATCAGAATTGTTTAGGAACACCCTCATTTATTTTTTTCATGTGGCCGTATTGGCTTCATACATAGATGCCAAAAAAAAGATAAATGCATGTAATCTTTGGATAACTGACATCAAAAGATCAAAACAAACATCTTGTTGTACCGTGTTGGTTCAATTTGAATACTATTGCGATGAAGATAACAATGAAAAACGTTATAAGTGTTAAAATTTTATGTCAATATCAAATATGAGTCTGATTATACATTTATATCTGTAATAGTATCCTCCATTTTATTTATTATATAAATAAAAATATTATATAAATAAATAAAATGTCGTGCTTCCTTTTGTAAGGTGGTGTACACATACACCCGTACACCTGTCACTGGATACCCCACATAGTGTGGATGTTTCATGATATGGTATAAATAAATATATAAAAATATTGACATAATTTACATAACTAATGTTTGTAGTGTGATAGTTTTCTTCCTAAATCTAACCTATGAATCAAAAATAATTTTAAATTATATTGACCAAGTAAATGTGAAACGCACTCTTCCAATTTGGAGAAACAAAATTCATTACAAATTTTCTGTATTCGATATATTTTGTAATTTTTGCTTACAAAATGGTTTTCACGTGGTCGAGTCTTCATGTTGTTCATGGTAGATATAATATAGATTATTATATGTTGACTCGAACCAAAAAACGTTTGGCAATAGGTTTTTGTGAAATAAGCGTAATTTGACGTAGGTAGGCACACACCGAGTGTCAAAATATCTCTGAATTTTAATTAAAAACCCACGTTAATTTACTACATTTCGTTATTTATTTTTTTTACAAAAGGTTCGAGTCGCTTACTAATTTAAACTAATTAGTATATTTCCAAGTATTTCGCAGTTACACAACATAAAGTATTTATAACGAAACGTATCCCATGTTTTACGGAACTTTACCTATGCAGTTATGACTTAGACAAATAAATAAGATATGGATGAATAGGTATTTATTTTTCAAAGAAGAGGATCAAGGCGTCGAAGAATTTCTTGGTTCCATAATATGTGGCAGTGAAAATCACTACATCGCTGTTAAGAGCCACAGTAAACAAGATGGAGATAGCCCTCCTGATAATCGCCGATCTCCACAGAGCAATGGAAAAAACAACCACCACTGAAGAAGAAAGAGGTACTTCAAATGTAGTTAGTTGCAGTAATGACACTATAAAGACAAGGAAAAAAAAACAACCAACACTGAAAAGACAAAAAAATAAAAGACCTAATTCTTCCGAATAATTTGATCTTTCAGTCCAAAGAAACAATAAATTAATTGATGAAAAATAGTCGCATCGGTACAATAATAAAAAAAACTATGGGGGATGGTATCTATCTTAGTTTTATCTTAGTTTATAGTTTACATAAAGATTCGGAATCACATCGGTTTATGCCCTTAATTTGTCAAACCAATCGTGGCTACGGAACAAGTTTGAGTAAATATTTTTTTTTATTTTATTATTTTTTATTTATATAAAACAATACATATTCAAAATACACACTTAATCCCAAGTGTGAACTGGATAATGTAAAAGCTAATGATTCACAAAAAAATATGAGAAACTAGATATTAAAGTTTACTTGCAAAATATAAATAAGTCGGTAAATTTAAGTCCTGTACTTTGTAAACAAATCCTTCTTTATTCACGGGAATAATTTCGGAGCGCTGGTAAATTCCAATATATTCTAAAAGTTGTAAATCTTAAAAAATATATAGATACGTTTCGGTACCTATTCATTAGTTTCCTATTGTATTAATTACATATAGGTATTTATTTTCCGGCAAGATATGTATGTACTTGGAATAATATAACAATAACATTTAGTGTACATACTAAAAAAATTATAATATATTTTTTTTACTTATGGTTTACATCGTAACCCCAACACCACAGTAATGTTTCAATTAATATTAATACACCTTCTTTGCATCCTGTGCAAGTGGCGAGTTTATTTCCATTTCATCCAACTAACCGCCGCGCCGTTTCCAACCCTGAGAAGCAATAATTGCGTGAGAAATGAATTTACATAAATTTCTCCTTTGTTGTAAATCTAACCGTGGGAGGTAAGTCTGGTCAACAAGCGGAATCAAAACCATACATGTTTACCCATATCATGGATATACTTATCTTATGGAGTTCTATAACATCTTAAGATATTATACAACTCCATAAATAATTATATCCATGATATGGGTAAACATGGATGGTTTTGATTCCGCCGGTTGTTTAGACTCCCCCCCCCCCATAACTCCCGCACAGAAGCCAAGCTGCTTAAAAACTGTGGTTATTCATCATTCTTCGCCATATTTTTTTTACAGTTCTTCCAACATCTCGAACTTTTCTGGCTTTCTAACGATTGAGTGGACAAGGCTTGTACACCATTCAATCCGAATCTCTTTGAATATTTTTTACACACTTTGTTGTGAATCGGCAATGTTTTCAAAGTCGCGAATAAGCGAAACCGCGTAGAACGAAACAAGGAGTGTATACACACGATTATCATGAAGAATTTGGTTTGGTGAGTATGAGTTGCGAGTACCAAATATTTAGATTTTCAACCCTGGCTGCCTGCTACGTCATCGTAATATTTCAGGAGTAAGTGCTTCGTTGGAAGGGAACCTTAAGTGAAATTTAGTGTATAGGGATACAACGTATTTATTCATAATATGATATTAACATATTTACTGGTGCGGGAAGCGAATGTGTACATATATACACAGGAATATGGGAAAATTATGTTTATAATAATAATAAGGAATTGTCGACCTTATAATCTCACTGAATAAAAACGGGAATACCACAAGTATTATGGAGCAATCATAGGAAATTATGTATAAGCTTTTATAAAAATGTTTCGCGGTACATAATATATTCTATCTTATCATAATATCCTTTATGGTAAAACAGTCGTTTGGTTATGACAAGGAAATTCATTGGTGCTTTATTTTACAAACCGTGGAGTTACTAAAGAAAATATTAAAGACCCATCTTAGGACCAACATTATATTGAGTTGGGTGGGTTTTGAAGTCAACCATAATGCACAATATCGTATATTTAATATGTAGCTTGTTTTGGATCTATGGAAAATTTTTATACCCTATAAAATGTTATCGGAACATAAAAGTATTTGTATGTATATTGACTTTTTGATAGGCATAATGTCGCTATCATCAAGGTACAACAATGTCTACACTACACGAATAAAGACTTTCTATAGATTTGTAAAAAACTTAGAAATAATAAAATAATTTATTTAATTTATTTTTAATTTATTTTTTATCCGTTGTAGATAAAAAATAAATTAAACAAATACATTTTATAAACCTTTTTTTATAACAATGTATGTACGTCCTGGGTTCGATCCCCAGCAGAGGATAAATTTATATAAATTAATTTATCACGCTAATATTGCTTCCCTGGGCTGGAAACACAGGTTAGTTGGAGGAAATTGACATATGGTAGGGGTGGCCAACCGGTCGATCGCGACTATTAGTCCAGTCGATCGTGGCAAGGCAAAAAATATAAACATACATAAATACGGAGAACAGACTGCGCCACGTAATCACCAACTGCTGCATCCATCACGTAACGTTCACGTTACTTTATGGATCTAGATTTCTGGGCATTGGTTTTCAATAAGAAATATCCATATTTGAAGAAATCTGTTGAACGATTGCATTCGTGTTTTAGTTCAACATATTTATGTGAGTCAGCATTTTTCTACTTAAAACAAACAAAAAATAAGCACCGTTCTCGCTTGACAGATACACTGGATTCTTTAAGGTTTCCAACTACAAACCTGATTTTGCTAATCTATCGGGAGATGCTCAGACGCAGTGCTCACACTAATATACATAAGTAGTTACTAAGAATAATTTTCAGTTTTATGTTATCCCTCTTAATTAAATAAAAAATATTACTTAATTGTGTACTGAACTGCTGTTTCATTTAAAATTTCTAGAAGTATGTAATTGGTAGATCGCACAGGGCTTCCTCAGTAAACATTAGATTTTGGATCTAATTAAGTCGGCCACCCCTGAGTCATATGGCAATAAACTCGCTACTTGCGCAGGGTGCAAGGATGTGTTTATTATTATTATGAAGTGTTGTCGTAGACAAAAATTGTGAATTTTAATTTCGTTTTTTGCATATTTAACACTTACTAAGTCAAATGTCAATTTAATACGCATCTGATTGTAACATTCCACATTTACGGGAGTTATGGACATCTCACAAATTCAGTCTACACCGAGCATAGAACCCGGGACTTACTAACTTAACGTGTCCGGACATACATATTAGGCCTTTCCACTCCAATACGTTGCAGCAGCAATTGCCACGTTATTTGCCACAACCAAGTCTTCTTCGTTACATCTCTGTACCATGTTTTGGCAGACAAGAAGATGCTTATCATCTTGGACCTCCCCGCAATCACAAGATACAGCCTCTTCTTGTCACCATCTGTACAAGTTCTTTTTAAACCTTGTGACACCTACATGGAGTCTATCCATGAGGGTAGATGGTGTCCCGGTCCCAAAATCTCCGACAACTTGTTTCGACCTGTTCTGTTCAATCCAGCATGTACTGTTCAATCCAGTGTTCTTGCCTTGCCCTGTCTGGCAGCACCTGAAGGGGGTATGTCGTGGTCAGGAAACCTTTTCTCGATTTTAATCTCGCCATCGGAAACATTTGACCAAACAGGAGATGTCTTGAGTCCGTTTCTTGCTTCATTGTTTCAGAATCTACAGCTACCTTTATTCGTACATTTGGAAGGACAATACCAATTATCGGATATATCTCACTCACTCTTGTTGGCTCCAAGTAGCCAGATATTGCTACCTCTACATATTTTGCAAGTGGTGTAGAAAACCATACAGGTGCTGCATACTCAGTGGCGGAAAAATATGATCCCAGAGCTGAAGTTCTTAAAGTGGAAAAGGCATGTTATTGAAATAAATTTTTCATGGCCGGAGAAATGATTAACGATGAACTTATGTTAAAAATCTTTAAATATTCGACATTTTCCAATTTTATTTCAGGGTTTGCGTAGTCTGAAGGTTCTAGGCACGCCCCTGACTTCGTGATGTATTTGGCGATTTTTATAGGACGCAGTACGAAAATCGCTCTGAAATTATTTGATGGAAAAAAATATTAACTCGTGAGTTGGTAGGTTTAAATGTGGTCTTTCATTAAACAATTTATAAATTTACGAAATTATAAATACAATATACCTAAGCAAAAATCATGAATCAATTCAAAATACCTACGGGCATAATTCAATATAGGTATAAATAATAATTCACAAGAACTCATCAAAATTTCCCAAAGACAACAAATCCTTTTTAGTTCATTATTAAAGTGTTGTAAAATGATCGTAGTAAGTACATACACACTCCGGCACTAGAGGTTTGGTATTAATAATTCTCAATACAAAAGCCAAACACGAAAGAACAATAGGTAAGTACAATAATGTAGGAACGACTCAAAAGAACGACTCGTAACGAACGAACGAATACCAAATTTCCTTTCAGTTTTCCTTTGTTTGATTTATTACCGAGCCCCGCCGCTTTCTGTCAGCACTTCCTGCCTACCTCACTGACTCAACTACAGATGGGGTATCTTCATATTTCATCGTTTACATACAATAAAAAACATTTTTTTTTATTTAGTACATCAATTGAAAATACAAACATGGTTGATTTATAATAATAAATAACACTTTTTGATCCAAAAGTAGTTGTTTCCGTATCTTTTTGAAGTAGTTTCCATAAGTTTTTAATTTATTGTGGCATTGAAAACTTTAAAATACGGAAATTTGACGAGAAAAACTGAACGAGGTGTCGATTTTCACATTAGAAAAAAATCCAATATCTCAAAAACGAGTGACTTTTACCAAGGCCATTCTTTGATATCCTGGTCAGTTAATAACTAGAAATACATAGCAAATATTCAAGGCTAACTTTTTAATATATAAAACTAGCTCAAACGGCAAACTTCGTACCGCCTAACAGTCAATGAATGTCGTGTTTAATTTAGCCAAAATTAATTTAGGACTTTCGAAAAAAATTTCTGTCACGCTCATATTGTGTTTTAATTTGTTTATTAATTAAATTACTGTTATATATATATATATATATATATATATATATATATATATATATATATATATATATATATATATATATATATATATATATATATATATATATATATATATATATATATATATATATATATATATATATATATATATATATATATATATATATATATATATATATATATATATATATATATATATATATATATATATATATATATATATATATATATATATATATATATATATATATATATATATATATATATATATATATATATATATATATATATATATATATATATATATATATATATATATATATATATATATATATATATATATATATATATATATATATATATATATATATATATATATATATATATATATATATATATATATATATATATATATATATATGTTATAATATTTTTATCTCGGTTTTCCCGTGTCAGTAGGTCTTGACTAAGACCATTTGAGACGGGAAAACCGAGATAAAAATATTATAACATATTTCACCCGTGAAAACATCAAATATAACATATATATATATATATATATATATATATATATATATATATATATATATATATATATATATATATATATATATATATATATATATATATATATATATATATATATATATATATATATATATATATATATATATATATATATATATATATATATATATATATATATATATATATATATATATATATATATATATATATATATATATATATATATATATATATATATATATATATATATATATATATATATATATATATATATATATATATATATATATATATATATATATATATATATATATATATATATATATATATATATATATATATATATATATATATATATATATATATATATATATATATATATACTTGGACGATTTATATAGCGCCGTTTTCGTGAGAGCTCACCTCAAGAGCGCTTTACATTGATTTTTGCATGAGTTAGTGGTATCTTAAAATCTAGATTAGTGACGTTAATATTAACTTAATTTAAACAGATACAAATTCGAAATTTAATGCCATGAGACATTGAATCGAAACCATTTGAAGTTTGTCAGTTAGTCAGGTCAGTTAGGTTAGTTTGAGTTATTTCCATGTGATTTTCTAAAGAGGTGTGTCTTTAGTTGTTTTTTGAAAGTCATAATATTATTTACTTGTCTTAGCCTGTGGGGTAGTTTGTTCCATGATGATGGACCAGCCACTGCAAAAGCACGATAACCGAATTTAGTTTTATTTACTCGATTTACTTGACATACCTTTCCAATCGCTGTGTTTGTTGCCGACCTGAGAGTTCTTTGTCTTTCGTTCATATTAAGAGGACTGTTGTGGCAGACCACGTCTAGAAATTCCTTCAAGAGCGACGGCAAGTATATTTTTTATATATATTATTATATTTGCAAGTATATATTATTTTTTTACGTGAAATTTTCCTATATTTTTCTTTGTCCATTAAGTTTTTCGATATTTTAATAGTTATTCTGCTAATCGGAGTGGGGACGATTCCAACAAATAAGAGATCATTCCAATTACTCTAGTACTAGATCCCTCTAGTGTTATTTCCTTTGCCGACGACACAGTCATGTTGTCTGTGGGAGAGACATGGAGTGAGGTAACTGAAAGAGCAAATAAAGATATAAATGTATTAAAGGCTTGGTTTAATTGCAATATATTAACATTAAATGCACAAAAAACTACTGTAGTGCCTTTCGCAATTCAAGGCAAAAATATACCAAATACGTTAAATATTAAAATCCACCGACAGGATTGTGATGCATTTGGTTCTTGTTCAGAACCTCAGTGTACCACACTAAATGTGAGCAAGAATGTCAAATATTTGGGTGTCATAATTGAATCTGAAATGAAATGGAAGGACCATATATGTAAGACAGGAGAAAGATTGCATAAAATATTTTATGTTTTTTACCGTATAAGAAATTTTCTGGATATTGAAATGCTTAGAATGACATATTATGCATTGGCTCAGTCTGTGAAGCAATATGGAATAATTGGATGGGGAGGGTCGTATCCTGCTCACTTGAAATTATTATATACCATACAAAGAAAGATTATTAAAATTATTTTAGTAAAACCAAGCGATTTTCCCACTGAAGAGTTATTTTCTCAATTTAAAGTTAAAAAATTAAATGTGTTATATAAAATAAATGCAATTAAACAAATATGTAAAGAATATTTCACTAACCAAATTCACCCTATAGACAATCTAAGAATTGGTCCTCGCACAAGTGGAATGATAAAGATCCCAAAGAAAAATACATCTTTTGGCCAAAATCATTATTCATATTATGGGGTGAAGTGGTTTAATGATTTACCAGTGGATATGAGAATAGTGGCGCAAAATAATTTTGGTGGTTTCTTTGTATTGCTGAAAGACTTTTTGAAGTAACATTTATCTTGTGTATTCATTGTGTGTTGTTTATTTTCAATTTGTGTATTTTTATTTATTTTACAGACCAATTTTGTATTTTTTTTTCTCTCTTTATATATAATATTATGTATGTTTGTATCTAAATATGTATGTTATTGTAAATAGATTAGTGCCTAGATTAAGATAAATAGATTAGATAGTTTGTAGATTTGTGAAATGTGACTCACTTCAAAGCACGAGAAAACTCTTTTTGAAGTTTAGTCATAAAAAAAACAAAATTATAATGTATCTTTTTAAAAATTGTATATATTGTTGTATTGTGTATTTTTCTTTGTTATTTTTAATAATAAATAAATAAATAAATAAATAAATTGGTCCAGCCGTTCTTTAGTTTTAAATGGTGTAACTTACCCGACATTGTTTTATAATTATATGCACATTAATAGTAGAGACAACATTATGATAAATAGAAATACGTTAAAAAAGGTATCACGAAGCACTTTCTAGGGTAAATAGCCATTATCTCAACTCAAAAAATATATAGGTTTATGGTATTTTTTTATAATTCGATTGGGTCGAAGCAGAAACATATATTTATAGGAGAAACTGGCAAACAGGCTCCTACAGGGCTTTCGATTTTTCATCGGCTGGTTTACATGTGGTCACTTAAAGCGTTTAATAATGCACGAAAATATCAAGTGTACATACAAATAAAATTACAACTATTAATAACAATTATTTTGCTCGAAAATGTAGATATCTCCTTTGTGATAACGACAAACTAACACACACAATAGGAAACAATTCTAACAAAGTGTATGTTTAATGATACTCCGGATATAATAAGGGTTCATTTCATTATACGTTATTACATTCCTGTTGCTCACGAAACGTATACACCTTTTTATCCATTTACCCAATTTATTTACCCAATATTGTAAGGCAATATAATACATAAACTACCTACATCCAGCTAATTGAAGAGGTTCCACATTCAGGGAGTACAAACAGATCCAATGTATGCATTCTATTGTTAAATTTGATTGATTGTGCTATTCTAAGATTTTGATCAAAAGGATACAACAGGACTTTTAACAAAACCCGAATGATTGAAACAAGTCGGCTATACCCGTTACAAAATCCTGGCTTTTAAACCGTATCCCTGATATTTAATATTTGCTCTGTACAATCGTCGTTTATAAATAATCGATAGAAATATAGTAAAATTAAATAGTTTTTAATTACAATATCATAGGTAGGTACCTATTTACAGGTTAGTTTAGGGTAGGTTCATTTATAATCATAATTTAGGTCAAAATTTGTTTTCGGTACCTACATAAATTAGGTTTTTATCATATGTACTAAACGTTTTGCAAGGAAGTATTTTCTTTTTTTTTGTACATTCACATTTTTTTCATACTGTGTAATCTAGTTGGTTGGAAGAAATTGCCTGGCGGCAATAATCCCACCAGTGTGCAATGTATATTTTTTTATATTATATACAGAAAGATAAATAATTATAATAAATATGTGTCCATATTCTTCATAAAATTAATTTATTAATGAAATTGATGCATGAAATAAATATCTTCCGGCCATTCGAAGCAACTAATGTAAATTCAGAAGCAGCATAAATATAAGATATATTTCTTATTTCTACAGATAAAGAATTGTCATCAATTCAGCCATTCCAAAGCATCGCTCATTGCATTCTATAGATTTTGAACCTTTGAATTTAGAAAATTAGTCTATTAAAAAAAAAATATTACATATTTTTGCACATGTTTTCTTTTATATAAAATGAGATCGGTAAAATTTTCACTTATTTTGTACTTATCTAGATGTGCAATGTACTACAGATGATACACAATATTCCCACGCGAAGTAAACAAACATATAAACCCTTTTTATGAAGAATCGATCAGTGTTTGATTATTTATTCCAATATTTTTAACAAAACATCCACCTTCAGTCATTCGATCTACCGCTCGTCATATATCGAGTTACTTACACCTTTTTGTTCATTCACTAATAAACGAAGAGCTTATGTGCCTACCCTTATAGTCGCCAACTGTTTTATTTCCCCCCAGCCTTCAATGTACCTCTCCCGCCGATATAACAACCCTCGCACCACCCCGCCCCTCTAATAGGTATCCCCTCCCCGAGCTTCTAAAACATTCACCCATCCACGCACGCTATTTGGCCACACTAAAACGCACTGCCTACACACTACTTACCTTTGAAACATTCTGAGAATAATAAAAAAAAAATACACCGACCAGTAACTAGCAATGAAAGCTTGCACGCAATCTCTCACACATACACATGTCCTAATTTATAAACTTGAATGTAGATACATTATGTGACTGTGCGCCCATTCCCAATGACGGACTTATATAAATATTTTCAACTATCAGGTTATAAATGACGGAAAATGCATGAGAGTATATGATAAATGTATCATGATAAATGCCTTGAAAATAAGATATCTTAGAAGGTAAGGTGTGTAATGAGACGGTGTATATCGGCCTTACGGACTTCTGCAACAAGATTTCCGGGTAAAACGATTTATATCATGAATTTTCAGAATGTGATAAGTTTTATTGGTTGAATGTTACATTTATATTTGAAAAACCTCGTACAGTTATATTCAAAATAAAATTAAATTGTAGAAGAGCATTGTTAAACATTTAAAAAATTTCACACATAGTATAAATCAAAATTTCAAAACACTAACTACAGCATTATTATACAAGTAATAAACAGACTTCAACAACATATTAAATATTAAAGTCAATTTTTTAAGTTTGTCGACAGACATCTATTGGTTATACTCCATTATGACATAATTTTAACACTAAGTTTAGTTTGTCGATCGACAATTCCTGATAGAACTCCATTGCACGTTAATATGTTATAAAAAAATATAAAAATACTTGGTTATAGTTCTATTGTTTTTATTAGATTATTGACGCGTTTCGTGCAAAGCACATCGTCAGAATAATGCTCTACACACTTAAAAGATAACAATAAACCAATAAATACAATATTATTTACCTTTCGAATTTTACTGCCGTCGTTTTCTTTTGTTACAGACCTAATGGACACAGGGGACTACAACCAGTGACCCAACTACTTTTACTGTATTAAAACGTAGATTTGTATAGATTCATTTGCATTATATAACTTCTTTTCAACCGTTCAAAAACCAACATTTTTATACACCTGTCATGTAATTTTGTATATAACCACTAGTCTCAGTCTTGTAGAGCATTATTCTGACGATGTGCTTTGCACGAAACGCGTCAATAATCTAATAAAAACAATAGAACTATAACCAAGTATTTTTATATTTTTTTATAACATATTAACGTATAATTTTAACAGTTTTTTTACATATACATCCTATACTGCCTCATAAATTTAGCATGAATGAGGTTGGTCCTATCAGTTCTCGAACCCAACGCGCTAACCCCTCTTCTACCACCCGTCGACTTGTTTGCACTGAAGATTGTATTCGACAGACTGATACTGGTCGTTGCCTGTGATACATAAAATGATCGTGAAACATAAACATGAAAAATTCTATCCGTCTTACTTATTAAAGTAAAATATCTGTAGTACCTGGTAAAAGAGCGTCATTAACGAAAAAGTTTACTTATAAACCGTGAGTATCTTTATTACGCCTTAATTTCATATACGTCAAGTTGGACAGGTCGAGAGGTTGTTTAACGCTTGACTAACGCGACATACCAAATATTTCAAAATGGCGGATCTTTCAGTTCCGACGCATATTTGAGAATGACAGAAAAATTTAATACTTGTAACGATTTTCCTTGTTATTCTTCATCGCAATCGTATTTAATTTGACTCAAAACACGGCACAACGCGGTGTTTGTTTTCAATTTTCGATGTCAGTTATCCAAGATATTTTTCTATTTTATGACATTTGTGAAGCCATAACGGCCACATGAAAAAAATAAATGAGGGTGTTTGTAATCAATTCAGTGAACTAGTAAGTCATATCTTAGTATACGTTTATAAGTAAGATTTTTTTAATACCGATCTTAGCTTTTTTGTCGTGCTTATCTAGTTGTGCGTTAAGTAAGTTATTAACGAAATCTAATTAGTAAGACCGTAAGTTTTTATAGTTAATTTCATATTATAGGGAATGCGATGATAACAGACAATATATCGTTCTTATAAGTATTACGTGTGTGTAGACAAAAGCGTGCGTGTTAGTGGCGTCAGTCAATTCCCCTGAAAAGTAACTTTATCTATAAATTTCTTGTCATTTACTGGTGAATCAATCTTGGACATATCATTATTGAAATAACTATTCAAATATTCCTATAGTCCATTAATGTTTTTACCTACTGTAGTATTTGATATTACATATCAATAAATATCAATATAACTTGTTGATGAGATCTCCCGAAGATAGCTCGGCTATCTTCGTTTAAAATCGAAGGACTGCGGTGTACGTTTTGGGACTAGACCTTCAAATAAACCGCAGCTCATATTTGCCACTATTGGATAAGCTGTCAAAGTTGGCATTAAACGATAAAACTTTCAACGGAAAAAATATAAATTGTGTTAAAAATCATACAACTACGTAAATAATATGTTGAGAAATTTTATTTAAAAATGTGATCAAATGCGTAGGTATACATAATAAACTCATTCCTTACCCAAAATGGTAATGATGTTGGTAACATTTTTCCTGCAACCAATTTCCATTCAATTTATGAAACAACTCGCTCACGCGAGTCGCAATTGTTATAAAAGACTGACTAAACCTAACCGAAAATTATACGGGATGCAATAAAATACGATAACGAAATAATAGTATGCTGTGTACGTGAATCTCCATTCCATTCCTTGGATAGTAGTTATATATTTTAATGAAGATTATTTAAATGGTGTGATAAAAAATAATAACAAAAACAAAAAAATATCACAATATCATACCAACACATATCTCTCTCCATAATAATAAACTAGGATGACTTTTATAGCACTGTTTTTGTGAAAACCTCACCTTAAGGACGCTATATACCTTCTCTTATTTACCTGCTTATGTATTCCGACTTCGTATGGAAACATATTACTGGTATTGTTGTTATAATTATATATTTTATTGTTCTTATCAAAAACTCTGTATACGCCGTTTGTTTCCCAAATATAAATTAAATAAAATACAATACATACTAAATAAAAAAATTTAAAAATTGTTTTTAATTTGTAAATACGCTGATCCGTTCTATTATCATCATTTTCGGGTGTACCGAAAATAACATTTCTCATAGTTCATCAATTTGGTTCACCATACATTCTAAATATTGCCTTTTTAGGTGAGATAAGACTGGTGTGTGGGTATATATTCATGTGTCTTGCTTCCTTTTAAAAGGTACTGCACACTCGCAAACGTTCCGCTTGTTATGCCATGAGGGTATGAAGGAATAAAAAAAACATCACAATCGCACGAAATCATCTCAAAGTATGGTAGTCCTATGTAATTCGTCATGAACGAAATATAATTGAAGACTACAGTTTGAGAACAATTGAAAAAGGGGAAAATTTGAAATATTCATCCTTCCGTTGCATCCCCCTCTCTCTATGTGCCCACTCCTTTCCTCACAACCCCTATTACACCGCAGACATCTTCCAGCAGTCCCAGTATTCGGCCATTATGCTAGAAAGGTTTTCCCGAACCTTCGTCGGCCTTTATACATGCCATGTTGCCTGTCGCCATCGCGTCATACAAGTTGGGCAGTGTTGCCAAATGGCACGTCAAGCGAATTAATAATTAAGCCCCGGTGCGGTCATTAACGAGGATATGTTACAGGATATTGGATACTGTGTGGACATATACCTAAAATTGTCATAAATTCATATTATTGGTCAGTGTTTACTCGGAAATACATCAGGTACCTAATATATTACTTGACATAAATTATACTAGCGATAATGTCCTCCCAGTTACTTTAGATGGTCGAATTTTTGACGCCAGTAGGTAGTATCAAATATCTTGGGCATGTAACATTAAGGACATAGAAAGACAGAGAAGGGCTATTAATGTAAGGTCTAATATGCCAGCCAGGATGTTCTCTAAATGCAGTGACAACGTGAACTTCAATGCCCGGCATTGCGCGCCGTTGGCCAAGAATGTAAGTACATATGTGAAAGAATAACCTATTGTTCTTATATAATATTTTCACACGAAATTTTAGCAAGTGGTCTAAAATTTGATTGATTACAAGCATTGTAAATAGTTTAAAGTTACCCAACCCACTTTATAAGATATGTTTACTCCTTTGTATATAGTGTAAACGAGGTTTCTGCAAAATTGGACTATGGGAAGTGGTTCAAAATTTGCTTGAATTTAAGTGTTGTAAAGAAGTAAATGTCGCCACAATCCATTCGTTTTTATATATTGACATCAAGTGAATATAAAGTGTATGAAAATTTTGCATGATTGGACTATGGGAAATGGTTTTGAATATGACTGATCTTCGTTGTATAAAGTTTAGTGTTGTGGCGACAATTTATAGAAATTCTTTCATGATTTGATCATTCTTAATTCATTCACGACAATCAATAAACTATGAATAAAAATTGTTTCAAACGATAAATAAATGTAAAACTAAAGAAAATTGTAAAAGGAATTCAGCACAGTATTAAATTGATCTACATAGATATTGGTATTTCACGAACGAATTATTTTACAAATCAGTTCACATGCTTCGACCCATACGGTATTTTATCAATTTTCCATACAATTTTCCACATCATTTCATATTATTAAGAACTCTGTGTGTTCTATTGATGTAACAAGATATTATGTAACAAATATCACGGCAAGATATGGGAGCAAAATGGCCATCAAAGAGACACGAGAGAAATGCGATCTGTAAATATACTTCATTTCTCGTCTGATACATTTCACTAAGCATCGTTTTCATTTTTTATGATATAGATAATCAAAGAAATATATCCACTAAACAACAGTACATATGTAGACTAGTTATTATTTGTAAGGTTATGATAGGTTTCTTCACGAGGGGTAGACATCTATAGATGGCAATCCATATATATTATAATCTTTCATATAAATAAACCGACTTCAAAATAAATGTGTCAAGATTTAAAAAAAATGCGACGTTCGTTTCTCTCTTCTTATACCATGACTGACATGGCATGAGGGTATGTATTATATTTTGTACAATTCGCCTATACAATAATACGTGCTTTGCAGACTGCTTACGCCTTAGGAAATTGAAGAGATTGATATTTTTTTCTCATCATCATAACTCTGCATTTTATTGTCACTCTTATTAGATATTGATTTAAGATTTATGGTGGTCAAATTGATTTGAACACGCATATCGAAACAGTATTGGTTCGATACCTACTGATGCTATATATTAATTACACTAATTATATGAGACCATTATTCTAGCCTCGGTAGAACAAGAATCCCGCCATAAATACTGGTGACCTCGACGTGATTTGAACACGCAACTTTCTGATTTATAAATAGTTTTTACATGTCAATGCTTTTGTGGAACACTTATTTGAGTGAGTTTTAATATTTAATGGTAGGTATTGGAGGATTTTTCTTGTTTATGGTAAAAAGTTGATGTGTATTAAGTTTTTGGATGTTTAAAGATTGTAAAACCGTTATTTCAATAAATTTATATCAAAGCTAGCGTTTTTTTTCAAGCTCATTCCATGAATTTGGTAAAGTTATTGCAGTATAGTCTATGTATAAAAATAGTTTTGTATTTAATTTTGTAATTCGTCCACATATAAATCATAAAATTTTCAATATAAAAATATCATTAACATATAAAATAAACAGCAGAGGACCGGAGATTGTTCCTTGGGGTATTCCGAAATCATTTGTTTTTGGTACGCTTAGAGTATTATTTATTTTTACATATTGATTCCTAGAGTAAAGGAAAATTTCTATCCACAAAATAGGTTATTTTTTTTGGACACAGAAATATAATATTATACGCATAAAAATACTGTCGCTTTGTTGAACAACGTTGATACATTTTTTTTCTTCTATATTTTAAAGTACATAAGTGTGAATTGATTTATTTATTGCTTACACCAAAACAAATTATGAAATTTAAATCAGAATTCAAAAATGAATTCCGAGCAAATAAATATTTTGTTAATCGAATAAGGCATCCAATAAATAAAGAAGTAGAAAGACAGATTGCTCGTTAGTAAGACGACAGAAGGAGATAAAAAGAGAAATACAACAGGATAAATGGAGGCAAAAAATGGAGGCAAATTGAAATCTGAATCTAATTTCCTGTGAATCAGTTAAAAACTTTACGCAAAGGATGACAGTAGGAATTATGTTTTACGATATAAATTGAACTTATTAAAAAAAAGACGTCGTTCGTTAAAAAGAAAATATAAATTGGTATTTGTTTTGATTTTTACTTTCGAGAAATTAATATTAGTTAAGTGAAATTTGCAGAAAAAAATGATATTTTAAATGAAGAGTATCTGACATTTAAAAACGTTTTTAATATTGTCCGGAATAATATAGGTATGTTTAAAAATTATTTTATTTATATATTGCTTCTCAACAATAACAAGTAACAAGTTGCCCCATTCTGGAGACTTAAATATTTACCGTCTCACAGATCCAGACTGAAAACACAATTAAAAAATGTGACTTAATAACCGGTAATCGAACCCGGTATCTTCTCTACTGTACACAATGTTTGATCATTTTGTATCGATTCAAAGAAGTCATTGCAAGAAATATATTGTCATATCCCCCGGTAAAACATTTTTTCAACAAAACCAGAATTCTTTAAAGGAAAATCTAGATTTTAATATTTTTTTTATTGGTGTTGAAGATCATTTTCAAATGTCATAATATTACTTTTTGGAAAATTAACTTAAGGTACACTTTTGGAAGCCCAAAAAACATAAAATTCCACAAAAGACCTCCAAAATGCATATTTATTTTAATACAAAGGTAGGTACCATTTTCAAATGTTTTGTAAATGAGTCAAATTGGTCAAACTGCGTTATATAATAAGTTACCTGTAGTAAGTTTACCTTCTTTTGTAGCCATTAAATATCAGATGATAGTACATCAAGTCGGTAAAGGGAAGGTTATTTAAGATTTTATCAATAATAGGGTTTACATTTTGGGGGTTTTTCTTATCTTATAATGACATCCTACTCTCCTTCAGCAGTATTATCTCAATATTTTGATCGTAATCTATATGTAAGTATGCGGCAGGCAGAAAGAATCTAACGCCACACTGCCCCTTGTTTTTATTCCGTGTTGTATTTTTTGTTTCAATGTATTTTGCATTGTATGCGTATAATTAATTACCATTTTATAACACGTTTAACATATAAAAAAAATAATGTCCTTGAGTTTGAATTAGTTGCATATTTAGTTATAATATTCAAATGTTACTCTTGCTCCATACACAAGTGTCCACATCATCAATGGAGCAATAATATTGAATTGTTTGCTTTTGTATTTTAAATTTTGAAACATCCTTTTTTATTTAAAAAAAAATAATAACAGTAAAAATGAGGTCCCGTTGACGAATGTGAAAACAGATTGAGAATACTGTAATTATTATTGTGAGAAAAATGAAAATGATTTATTTTAGATGGTTTAAACAATAAAAAATAATGAATGATTGACATCAGACAAAGCGAATAATACAAAAGATTGACAAGAAAGGTATGAGATATAGGATAATTTATCTCACTTTAAAAAGGTCAGCAGTTTACACTTAAACTGCGATCATAACGAGCCACTTTATTTACTAAAAAGTAAATAAAGCGTATGGTATAAACAATTTTTTAAGTTATTTTTATTGACAAACATTTTTTCAACATCTCAATAGAGACGAAGTTGGGATATTGTAGAAGAACCATGAACCATTTTAAGTACACAAAATTGTTTATACCATAAAGGTCTCAATATATATATATATATATATATATATATATATATATATATATATATATATATATATATATATATATATATATATATATATATATATATATATATATATATATATATATATATATATATATATATATATATATATATATATATATATATATATATATATATATATATATATATATATATATATATATATATATATATATATATATATATATATATATATATATATATATATATATATATATATATATATATATATATATATATATATATATATATATATATATATATATATATATATATATATATATATATATATATATATATATATATATATATATATATATATATATATATATATATATATATATATATATATATATATATATATATATATTATATATATATATTATATATATATATATATATATATATATGTTATATTTGATGTTTTCACGGGTGAAATATGTTATAATATTTTTATCTCGGTTTTCCCGTGTCAGTAGGTCTTGACAAAGACCATTTGTCTTCCGACGTTTCGCCTGAATATCACCAGGCATTTTCAAGGACTTAACGAAAAGCACGCGCGCGACACACGTCTACTCACACTGAAAGCTCACCGTCAAGTGACTCGTAGCGTACAAGATGGCCGCTTATGTCAAATATTGTTAGCGCGACGTGATTGGCTCCTTGTGACACGCCCACCTGCTGTCGTGTTCGTTGGTAATAATATTTTATCATTATTTTTGTGTTGTGATTTATTGTTAATTTTAGTTGTGACATTAATATTATTATTGTTGTGTTTTGGGTTTATTTTCGCTATGGTATTATTAATATTATTATTGTATTGTTTGTCATATAAAATGTTCTTCCAGGTACTAGGCAAACGAACTCCGTCGTCCCGATTGTTCATTATATCTCTTCTCTTATATATTTCTATAGCTTCCCTGTAAATTCTGAGAGGTTCACTGTTTAAACTTGCTATTATTTTTGAATGGTCAAAATCTATTGTATGTCCTTCTGTGAGCGAGTGTTGTACAAGTGAGGATGTAAGTTTTTTGTTTCTCATGTCGACTCTGTGCTCCGCTATTCGTGCTTCAACTTTTCGATTGGTTCTTCCTACATAAGTCTTATTGCACGATCCGCACGGTATTTCATATACTCCATGAGCTTCAAGTGGAATGATGTCTTTCGGGTTTCTTAGAAAGGTTGATATTTTATTTGTTGTGCTGAAAACGGTACGTATGTTATTTTTGTTTAATAGACGGCTGATTTTATCGGTGACGCCTTTGATATATGGTAGTCGGGCTGTTGATAATGGTGTTTCATTGGATTTTTCTTTCACTTAGTGTTTTCTTTCACTTAGACGTTTTAGTGTTAAAAAAAGCAAACGGTAAAACGGTAAACGGTAATATTTGACATAAGCGGCCATCTTGTACGCTACGAGTCACTTGACGGTGAGCTTTCAGTGTGAGTAGACGTGTGTCGCGCGCGTGCTTTTCGTTAAGTCCTTGAAAATGCCTGGTGATATTCAGGCGAAACGTCGGAAGACAAATGGTCTTTGTCAAGACCTACTGACACGGGAAAACCGAGATAAAAATATTATAACATATATATATATATATATATATATATATATATATATATATATATATATATATATATATATATATATATATATATATATATATATATATATATATATATATATATATATATATATATATATATATATATATATATATATATATATATATATATATATATATATATATATATATATATATATATATATATATATATATATATATATATATATATATATATATATATATATATATATATATATATATATACTAGTTTGCCACCAAACATAAAATAAACCACAACTCTTGCCACCTTTTGTAGGCTAGGTGCTAAACACATAGTTAAAAAAATATTAATGTTCTCCATACTTTTACATGTTTTAATAATTTAGTGTCATACTCTGTACCATAATTTATTATTGTATCAAAAAAAAAATTATATACTTTTCGTTTACACTAGATGTATTAATTTTGTATTTTTTACGTCTATATAAAAGTTACTACTACTACTACTAGTATAATATCAATATTTTTCTGTAGATTATTTTTATTTGAATTTGCTAGCATATGTTTCATAATTGGTTAACGAGCTTATACGAGTAATGCAAGCTAATGCTTGGCACCATGTAACGTAATAGAAGTAGTGACGTTTAGTAGTGTTACGGCACCCAACCGGCTACTATCTACTTAACATAATAGTTTACCACCAAACATAAAAGGAACCACAAGTCATGTCACCTTTCGTAGGCTAGGTGTTTCTTCTTTAGCCTGTTCTTTTCCATTCTTGGACATAGGCCTCCCCCTTGATCCTCCACAACTCCCTGTCCTGGGCCTCCGTCACATTTCTGAATGTCATCAGACCACCTCGCCTGGGGTCTGCCGACACTTCTTCGGCTTGTTCTTGGTCGACAGTCTACGATCTTTTTGGCCCATCGTGAATCCTGGCTTCTGGAAATATGCCCAGCCCAGCTCCACTTAAAACCAGCGACCCTTTCCGCTTCTTATTATAAATACATAATTTAATACAAAGTTATTATATGCTATGGTCATCTAACTAGGAATTCGTGTTTTAAGATGGTCATTATTTATACACATACATTTTTATACCTATGTATCTATAAGTACCACACTGTAGTATTTTTTTACAAAAATTTCATACAATTTTTTTTTCATTTTATCACTTAGTACTTACATAATACTAAATTTAATAAATTTTATAGATAACGTATAGTCGAATATTTTTACTATTGCATATGCGCAAACATTGGATTTTTTTCCCTGTCGGGAGTCAAAGATATTTTTTAACAGATTTTTAATTGTCTCAATAGAGACGAAGTTGGAATATTTATTGTAGGAGAACCGGGAAATCAAGGCACCTACAGGGCTTACGACCTGTCATCGGCTGGTTTACGTGATCACTTTATGCGCTTGCGCAACGTTCACCAATTATGCCTTTTAATGAGATCCCTATCAATTCAATTTTGAAAAAAGGCATAATTGGTGAACGTTGCGCAAGCGCATAAAGTGATCACGTAAACCAGCCGATGACAGGTCGTAAGCCCTGTAGGTGCCTTGATTTCCCGGTTCTCCTACAGTAAATATTCCAACTTCGTCTTTATTGAGACAATTAAAAATCTGTTAAAAAATATCTTTGACTCCCGACAGGGAAAAAAATCCAATGTTTGCGCATATGCAATAATAAAAATATTCGATTACTTACACATTGGTACAAGTAGGTAAATAAGACAAAAATGACCTTATAAGTCTGGCGCAATTCAGGGGTGACTTCTATGCGAAAAATGCATTGTCACCTCAGATATAAGAATTGTAGCTTTCATTATTTACAAAAAAAAAAACCAATTCTCTCAATAGATGGCGTTCCAACAAAATAAATAAAAATAATAAGATTGTTGTTCATAATTTCACCCATAGATGGCTGTAGTAAAAATTCCTTATTTTCAAGCGAAAAGAATTTCAGTATTTCAATATATAGAACTTTCAAAATTGAATTGATAGGGATCTCATTAAAAGGCATAATTGGTGAACGTTGCGCAAGCGCATAAAGTGATCACGTAAACCAGCCGATGACAGGTCGTAAGCCCTGTAGGTGCCTTGATTTCCCGGTTCTCCTACAATAAATATTCCAACTTCGTCTCTATTGAGACAATTAAAAATCTGTTAAAAAATAACGTATAGTGTTGATCGTATTTCCATAGTTGAACTAAGTGTTACCCATGAAACGACAGCACTAAGTTCGATGTCGGTAAAAAGCGTGCGCAGGCCTGTATAAATATCGTAGGCCACGGTCACGACTTTGATGACGTCACCTCGACTGAATAAGGATAAAAATTGACGGACGGACATGGAGTTCTACTTATAGATTTCAATTCAATCCATGCAGACATTATTCAGTACATGTTTTCGTAATGTGTGGGATGTAATTTTTCGCTTCGTTGCTCTCCTTGTCTGTGATTTCTTCCACTTCTCATCCCTTTTTTTGTCTCATCTTTTAACGTTCTTAGCCGGTAGGTACACCACTCGAGAGGAATCGATGTCCCGTTTTGACGTGTATTAACCTATCGCCATGCTCGCTTGAGTCTGGAGAATTTTCTTTTTGTGAAGCTATAAAACAAATTGCCCCTTAGAGTGATCAAAGATCTCCACCCTGGCAGGGCACAACAAAGGGAATAAGAGTCATACCTCGAATCGACATCAAAGCAAATCATGTCTGAGAAGTAATCAAAAAATGGCAAAATGTAAATGATGTTGAGGGTCAAATTGGATGTATGTGTATATTGCTATCGATAACAGCTGACGATATATCTAGACACGCATTGAAATTGTAGGATTTTAAAAATGTTTTGAATAAAACAAATGTATCACAACAATATATTTAATTATTGTTTATGCTGCATTAAAATGTGACAAACATATTTGAAACTTCCATAAATATGACAAATCTATGTTTGTTTATAAAATATTTAATGTTATTTTCTTTTAGTTTTTGATTTATTTTATTTTAATCATTTTGTACTTACTTTGTTTTTCTGTTATATAGATTTGTCTAACCACAGTTTATGTACATTTTTTCGTGCCTTATTCGTTTCACGTTCATTGTAACACAAGTAGATACTTACTTTAAATGAAAATTTTTGATACTGTTTTAACCTGAGGGTCTTCATTTGATTAAACTCGCCTAGAATATAACAAAGTAGATTGGGTAAATGTTGAGACATACGATATGTTTGCATTCTCGCCCCTTAGTAGATAGATATATGTACAGTGTCAAGTATGGAATTTCCCCTCTTGAACGATTGTAAAGGGTAATAATAAGTGGTAGGCACCTATTGTATTGCGTAATATGTATTTTACTTATGTATCTACTTCCCATTTCATCATAAAACTATGTATGTGTTATACAAGTAGGTTAATGTTTTTAAAAACTGTTTGATTAAAACATACCAGATTACGTTCTTAAGGTTTCTTTTCATAAGTACACACAAAATAAAAACTTATACTAAATGCCCGACTGGTGATTTAATATGTATAAATAAGTTGCCATAAGTACATCGACCTTTGTAATGGCGCAAAAGTGGAAAATTATACAATATTTTTACTCTACCAACGTTTGACGGCTTTAACCTTGAAGCAATATATTAATAGACCAAAGAAGGGGGTAGTAGTTCGTGATTAATGGATCAATAATATTATTTTATTAGTATTTTTAAACAATTACAAAACATATTATATATTACTAGTTGCATGTAACACATGAAATCCAACTGTCGATAGCGATAGTATGTATAGTTCCAAATACTCATAAATCCAAATTATTGAATATTTTAGGATATTTTATTTTCTATACAACACATGTAGGTATGTACATATGTCAAGATAGGACAGTATGGAGGTCAGTCCTTTTTTCTACCCAGAATATGAAAATAGCATGATGGTATGTATGTATGTTTGGAGATGAAGTATCAAACTATTAAGTCTTCTTACATATTGTGTATAGGCGACTGCCATACAAATTGTATGAAGTGATGTCGTCACTAAATTAAATTTTTATAAAAATTGTTAACTAAGTTGGTGTTTATTGACTTCAAAGTTGGAAAAGCCGTGAAAAAAGTAGACCCTGCATACATTTCTCGCGTATCCTGGCTTGAAACATTGTCGATATGTTAAGAGAACAAAGTTCTCTTGAACAAATCGACAGTTGGAAAATTTCAATAACCAGCGTTTGCAGCAGCTATAAGCATACATAATTCATAAGCTAGATGTAAATAACCATAAGTACATCACATAAGTATTGTTATTAAAGAAGAAATAATCTGTGTACAAGAATATTGTGATATCTTTCATCAAAGATGTGACCAGAATCTCTGGAAATAATAAATTCAATGGGAGTCATCTGATAATAATACCCCGTGTAACAGAATCGTTTGAATGTTGAGTAATGATTATTCTTCGAGATCACTATATCTTCATGACCTGTGGGACTTAAGATAAACCCAATAACAGCAATGAGAAGCTCCAGGAATATAAATATATGTGAGACAAAGAATACTCCCTCAGGATGACGAGATATATTCTGAAGTTTGGTCCGGAAATTAACTAGACTTATACGAAGAAGAAAGAGTAAGAGTTAGTGAGAAAATAAATGAGATTAAATAATTGAAAAAGATGAAAACAAATATGAAAAAATATGAAGGCACCAGCCGTTTCTAATCAGCACACAGTAAAGTTAATCAAAAATCAATATACGCACCGTAACTTGTCTTTTCGTCTATAAAACTTCCTTTGCGATTGTTAATAATTTATTTTTACAGGCTCGACTGTTCGTGTGACTGAATAAATCCTGGCCGAGGATAAAAAGGAGATTTATTATGAAATATTTAATCCGGGACCTTGGCTCCGGGTGACTCCGACATGTGGACAATTCACCGCCCAAATTTAACATTTTCCAACTCGTATTATCACTAAAATGACAGGCCAAACTATCTGACTATCTTTTGTGAAAAAACTGTTGTCACCACGTGCGTCAATATAAAAAACACGCATATATTATATAACAAACTGTCACCACCACTTAAATGGATAACAAAATTTAAAGTGTCTGGAACAAAGTGGCAACTTGAAGTAAGTAGACTTCAAAATTAAATAAATAATCAATAATAATAATTTAACTTATGTCATTCTTCTGCATAAAGCATTTTTGTAGGTAATTTTTATGGTATTGTCATTTTTAATTGTATTTTGTTATTTTAAACATATAAGTGTAATAAGAAAATTTTATTTGTGTTTTGAAATTATAAAATATAATAACAATACAAACTTTACAGTTAATTGCTTCGAAACAGACTACATATGTCTAGTGAAACAGACTACATATGTCTAGTGAAACAGACTACATATGTCTAGTGAAACAGACTAAATATGTCTAGTGAAACGGTTAGCTTCAAAATATGCAAATAAATATAATTAAATAAAACCTTATATATTATTCAACTTCGTCATAATCTTTGGTAACACGGCGGATCATATAAAAATAAAGTTAACGGTTCATCGTCATCATGCACGATGTATTTATCAAAATGCTGACCTTGGAATATATTAAAGAAACATGGACATGACATAAAACACATAAAAACAGGATTAACGCAGATCTTGGGAGATCACTAAGAATGATTTGTATTAAAACAATTTATGACAAGAAACAATAGCACCAGGATATAATTTTAGATAAACTTGTAATAAATGGAAATTACACGTTATTTTTTTGGGTTGACATTGTATATTCACACATGGAATATGGTTGGAAGAAGTTCCTGAACGCCAATAGAGCATCTCTAGTAACAATGTAAAAGAAGAAAACCAGAATTGCCAGGAAATATGATTTCACTGAGAACAAATAAATTTTATATTGTTGATAAAAACGAACACCTATGGGTTTTGGCCCGCGAAGTGTTCTAAAGCTGACAGGTCAACCCACGATTTCCCCCCCTGGAACTTGGCCAATTCTTCTTTAGAACACCCTGGAACGATTTCAGTATTTAACTAATTAATCTGGAGTTTAAATCAATGCTCACTACAATTTCTATGAAACCGTATACGTACAGTATACATATTTGCACCTGTTTAGTGGCAGCTCCTATTGAAACTTTGGTTCAAATCAATCGGTTCCTTTTCGAGTCTAATAACTAATGAGTTGTAGAATGTACCTTCATTTTTCCTCCTAATTTTTGTCTCTCATCACTGACAATCATGAATCATCTATAATTATTTTATTTGTTTTGTTTACAAGTGTACAAACGCTGGTTTATAGCCAATAAATAGGCAATCTCTTCCCTAAAATCTAAACAATATAAAACTACACACGAATACTTATTCGATACTTATTCATATTTAAAGTTCTATCCTCTATCATGGATTTTGAAAGAAATGTGGTATCATTTGAAAGAGATTTAGCTTATTTATACTCCAAAATCTGCTGGCCTAAATGCAAAAAATATATACATATGTACATAGATAAATACATACCATCACGCCATGTGCCTTTTGGGGTAAGCAGAGAGAAACGAGCGCCATACTTCACTATTTTTGCACACATTTCTGGCTTCCTTTACATTCATCGTCTCATACATGCTCGTCGATTGTTCAAACTTCTTATGTTTCCTTCTTTCAAAATATCATTCGCATGGTTATGCCATCCCTTTCTGGGGCGGCCCCTGCTATTAACTCCATCTCTTACACCTATGTATGTATATTTTTTAGTCAGTCGTTCATCGTTCATCGTTCATATCCAAACCACCATATATAATAATAAGATTTTATTTCGTGAGCAGGGGGGTGCAATTCAACACAAACCATACCTACAAATAAAAAAGAATAACAGAGAAAAATAAGCATAAAGAATAAACAAAAGATAAAAAAAGAAAAGAATAACACATAAATTTGTAAATACAAAAAATGATAAATAAGTAAATGTAAACATATATAACCGAAATAACTTAACTGTGTAAAAATATCTATTGAAATCACTTCATGCACTGCAAAATTAATGCCCGTCTTCTGTGAATTGGAGAATCAAGCCACATACCAATAGAATTGCTAGATCTCCACATAATCATTCTTGCATCAGCTATCTTGCGTCTTTTGAGAGCGGCAAAGTCATGGACCCCGCGCTATGCAAACATTTGAGATGCTCTGCTGGATCTGGGTAACCCGAGCATTATCGTGCATTGAAATCCTTCTTTATCTTGCATTCTCTCCTTATATCCTCATTTTTTATTCTATTGCATACTCTTCTTAGTGATCTCAATCAAAAAAATCATTGGTATTAAAAATACTGTAAGTTTTCATCAAATGATTTAAATATTGGTTATAATTTATAATTTATGAGATTCATAGTGATGTCATACTTCAAATGATGTGAAAATGCAAATTAGCATGTTTTGTCGAACAATAATAATACGTCCAAGGAAATCCTATTAAACAACCGAAAGCTTATAAGTTCCACGTTAAAATGTTAATCCAGAAATCGATTGTTAATTTAGTGATAGCGGCTATATGTATAGACATAATGTAATGATAATATAGAGACTATAGACACACGGGCTACAGCTGTGTCAGGTACCTACTTAACAATACACAAAACTCAACAATATAAAGGACGACAACGATGTAAAATTTTGACACAACACAGCAGATTCAAATTACAATATTATACAAAAACAATTTAATAGAATGCGATCATTTTGAATTCGTGACTGGTCAGCATGTTACATGCATATCAACCATAACGATGTTACTTTTATCCAGATATGGTTCAAATTTGCAAGATTGATACTTCTCCGGACTCCAGACTTTGCAAGAACGGGCTTCATCGTGTCCTCTGTTCTATAGTATATTTTAGCATGACATTTATTTTTAAACCATTCGTATAAAAATGTATTCAGAAAACAAAAAAACTCGTAGAGAGATTGAGAACTTAGCTCATAGTTCTCTTCTAGATTCTTGGGAACGTCGCTTGTCGTCTTCTTCCATAGGCAGACTGACGTTTTTATTTTTCCCGATGGGAGGACTCGAATTTCTTCTTCGTGGATTATTCCCGATTATTGGACCACGCAATTCCTTATGGAACACGGCAGTTTCAAAATTTATCTTTTTCGTTTTCACTTATTCGATTCGTCCTCATGTCCGCTTAGGGACAACCCTGAACAGACTTCTGAGCATATAACGACAAGATCTCTATAACGATATCCGAAGCGATTTCTTTGGATCCGTTAGGCATGGGGACCTTGTAGCCACGAAGAACAAATTCAGGGCTTTCAAGCATTTCTGTAAAAAATACGGTTCACTTTTATCTTCATTTTCAGTTAGCGGTGAGCCAGTTTTTTTTTTCATAATTAGCTCTCTTCGGCACTTTAAGGGCAGTGTTTGCAAAGTTTTAGACTTCTCCGGACTCTTATTATGCGATTTAAGAGTTTTGCATGGGGCTGTTTTGTAGTCCGTATAAGCAGAACGGATGGTGGGAAGAAAAATCGTACCTACTATCGTAATATTGATGATTTTAGAATATCACGTTTTAGCTTTCGTGAGTGTGAATTTTGACAAGAACAATTTATTCCCTGGCGATCTTTATTAGATCCCTACCTATATCTTCAAAACTACCACCTTTAATAACAACTTAAATATCTGCCCATGACCGCCCTACATGACGCGCATAATTCGACGAGGGATTGAATGTAGTCACCAACTTTAGTCATGAAGTCAAAGAATAAGAAGATGAAATTACTCCTTTCTAACCCAAAACTCGAAATTAGTTAACGTGGTAAAGAATTACTAGCCCATCATATAATCGTAATAATTGCAGTGAGCATAGAACAGAACTTATAGATTGCAGACGTCTTTGCAAATTGAAGATGTTGATGATTTTCTCATGAATCCCATGATCATATCTTGACCAAATTGAAATGGGACCAATCGGAAATTACCCCCATTCTATTACAAAAAGAATAATCAGACAAAGTGGCACAAAGTTATTACTGAACATACATACATCCGCATTGTCTAAGAAAATTATGGAAAAGCTAAGGGTGACACAAAGAGCGATGGAAAGAAGAATGTTGAATATTCCACTAAGGGACCACAAAACTAATGAATGGATTAGGAAGAACACAGGATAGCGGAGTTAAAGTGGAGTTGGGCGGGTCATATATCTCGGATGTCGGACGGACGATGGACAAAAGTTGTGATGGACTGGAGGCCAAGAACAGGAAGCAGAAGCGTGGGAAGGCCCCAGACCAGATGGTCCGATGACATCAATAAAGTGGCCAGAATGGCGAAGAATGGCACAGAATAGAGACCAGTGGAAGTCCAAGCGGGAGGCCTTTGTCCAATACTGGACTCAAGAAGAGGCTGAAGTATACATAAAATATATATATATATATATATATATATATATATATATATATATATATATATATATATATATATATATATATATATATATATATATATATATATATATATATATATATATATATATATATATATATATATATATATATATATATATATATATATATATATATATATATATATATATATATATATATATATATATATATATATATATATATATATATATATATATATATATATATATATATATATATATATATATATATATATATATATATATATATATATATATATATATATATATATGCATTATGTTTCCGAACAAAATAAAATATATAAAATACCTAAATTAAAAAAAAATAACGTCGATTTAATAACCTCTCCGTTTTTGTAAGTCGGTTAAAAAAATCCCTTATCTTATATATTTTAGGTATTTGCACAAAGTGAATAGATAATATTATCGGCGTAAGAGGAAATATAAATGTATATAAAAACAGTTGGTAGATATAGCAGAATAAGTTTGTTGTTTGACTTAGTTCAAACATTTGCCCACTTACTCATAGTGACAATGATAAAATAGCAATAAAGAAAAGATACAAGAGGAAAATGTAGACAGAGAAAAAGGTAACATGGTTTAACTTATCAACCGACCTACATTATACACCAAAGCTGTTCTCTGCTATATCAACATGCCCTAGATCACTGCTTATAAGAACCTTTTCCAAGCCACGGAAAAAATATATTTCTTAAGTATCTTTTTCAGCTACGACTGGCCTTTGTGGTGCCAACTATAATATATCTATGGAATCTTTGTGTATATACAAAATATTTTCTTTCGTTAAAGGTAATTCCTCATCCTCATCTTCCTGACATACCAAAACACATTTCGTACCTTCATCCATACCTTGAACGTGGCGACAATAATGTCGCCCTTATTCGTGCGCGAGTTCGCCACCTTTCTTAGTCACAATACTCAGCACCGTGTGCATCTATTATACAAAACTCTGCGTACTAATTCAGCGCCGTGCGCATATAATTTTTTTAACTAATCACGTTCGCGGCTTTTCGCGAGTGAAAAAAACATAATAAGTAAAGACAGCTCAAGTGAAAACATTGTTGAACCAATGAAGAGCAAAGATGTCGACGCGAGAAAGTAGATTAAACGCGGCTGGCACAGTATGTCCACTATCCTTTTCTATCTTTCCAATCTATTTATTCTGCCGTTATCGTACAGACAGTGTAAACTTTGTGTATGCTTATTGACAAAATGAAAGTTCAGTCTCGAATAATAAGAAAATATATTCTTTGCTCGGAATCGAATTAAGGACGGCGGCACAGATATCGACTTTATATTTTCCAACAGCGGTAGGCATCCCATGTATTCACGGTCTCTCCCATAATATTCTGTATTTAAATAAATAACTTAGTTGAAATTATTTCAAAAGATACGAAGTTAAATCAATTCCAAATATCGTAAATTGTATTTTTAATGCTTTGTATCATTTACACAATCTAATTTGATGTAGATTGTGTAAATGATACAAACTTATTTGTATCATTTACACAATCCTGTATGGTGATTTTTTAAAGTTTTTCGTTGGAGCGGACAAAAATATACATTTGAGAATATTGAACGATAATAAACATTGGCTGTGGGACATATTGCCTTATGAAGTTTTTATGTTTGAGCTGGGAACACTGCTTCTCAAAATGTAAGTCGTATAATTTAAAGAATTTTAAATAGGTGGGTATATCAAATTGCAACAGCCAACTGCCAGCGTTCTTAATTTCTATTCAGGACAAAGAAGAAAGATTTCAACACTGCATAAAGTCAGAACTGACTGGTAGAATTTTTTTCGTCTGTGGAATGAAAAAAAACGACTTTGCTAATTAAGTTTCCACTTGCAGTGTATTTCGCAGTGAGAATGTATTTTGAATTACATTTGTGCAAAAAAATTGCAATGTCCTGAAAATGTTTTGAATTGAAATTTGAAACTAAAATATTGAAACAGAAATTTTGGCGAATCCAATTTAGAACGTACTAACAAAAAAAAAACTATTGAGTCACATGGTCAAAAAAATTATCAAAAGAAACGTACAACCAGAAAAAGCTTTTAGTTCCGGCCGACACAGGAATAAACACTCTGGTAGTATTCGACAAATCTCCCCAAAACCAACACGATGGAAAAAATATAATGGATGAAAAGGAGTAATAAGAATGCCTCACTTCGGATTATAAATGGTTATATTTTGTGCTTTGAATGAACAAATACGTGCCTATAACATTTTTCTCAACATCGTCTCACTAATGTTCGTAATGGCCATCCCTTCGTCCATTGCGAATTATGTAAATTAAGGAATATTACAATATTTTCACGGGGTACTTACTAATGCGAAAGTTTAGCAGGAATCATTTTGCTTTGGTATATTATTTTCTGAAGTGATTTATAACTTGAGGAACCTTCTCGAGATAACGGCTACTCTTTTTAAGCGTCAATGTAAAGATGACGAATGAATAACATATTTACATCGAAGCTAGCTAATTTTGTTTATGTAGTGAGACAAAATTGTATTTGTAAGAATTTCAGATATGCCTGTATTTCTAATGTCGTCAAAAATCTGTTCGGCACATTCCAAAATCACGTTTGCACAATCCTTACTTCTTACGTTGCTTGATTATGCTTACTTACATATGTATGTTATCTGGATGCTAACGAAGAACTCCTTAATAAACTTGAACGATTGCAAAATTACTTAATTTTTTTTCCACTTAATATTATTTTTTATATTTACTAATTTTGTTACAGTAAGTACCTTCTTTTTCTTTTTTAAATATGTTTATGAGTTTTATTATTTTGTTTTGTAATTTCAATGTGTGTACTTAATTGTTGTTCATGTTTGTAAAAGGCAATTTGCCGTAAATAAAAAAAAATGTATGTGTACGCTTTATTAACAATCTTAGAAAATATGATCATGTTTTCACTTTCCGAAATCGTTTTCGCTGGCCTAAGATACGTCAACGTCGTATCATTCATCTACCCTCACTACTGTATAATATAAATTATAACACTAATTCACCACAATATCTTAAGAAAAACGTTATTCGCATTCATTTTATTGAATTTCTCAGTTCCTCTTTTTAAGTGCAATCAGCAAGACTATGGAACACCTTGTGATGATATTAAGAAATTTTGGTGAATGTAGCAATACAAAATAGATACTCCCCTCTTTTAATAAGAGATTTTATCTCAATTAAAGAGGGTTATTGTGGAACATATGGAACTTGTAAACCTTGTTAATTGTAATTTATATTTAAATATGTATTGATTTGATTAATAATAAATAAAAAAATATACTGGCGTAAAAGCCGTATGATTTTATAAATAAATTAATAACTTACAGCATATATTAAAAATGATTTTGATAAATTTTCTGTAGACAAATAGAAAAATTGATTAATTTCTTCAAAAGTGATAATCAATACCGTGGAATATAATATACAAATTATTAATAGAAAGTCATATTATGAAACGATTTCATAGGACATGTTATTTTTTTCCAGATTTGACTAAACCCATAAAATATCAATTTATTTTTTGTTGCTTGTAATAGTAACACATTTACGAGTACATTGTTAAGTTTTTGAAAAAATTGAGAAACTTTAGAAAAATTGGAAACGGAAATTCCAACGGAACAAAACCAATATTTGCTCTCACGATCCCTAATTGCTAACAGTCACATTACCAATAATGAAGTAGATGATCAACATACTTGAATTTCATATCAATATCTAAGGGTTTTCATATTTTCAGTAACATATAAAATAGATCATTAACTTGATTGTATACGAGTATGAGAATTGAAAGATAAATTTAAAAAAGCTATAAAAGGTATTTTTTTAAGGTGAAACTTGATCCAGTAAGTTGTTTTATTCTAGTGTGTAAGTATTTTGAAGGTGAAACTTGATCCAGTAAGTTGTTTTATTCTAGTGTGTAAGTATTTTTAAGGTGAAACTTGATCCAGTAAGTTGTTTTATTCTAGTGTGTAAGTATTTTTAAGGTGAAACTTGATCCAGTAAGTTGTTTTATTCTAGTGTGTAAGTATTTTTAAGGTGAAACTTGATCCAGTAAGTTGTTTTATTCTAGTGTGTAAGTATTTTATGTGAGGTGTTATTATGTTTAACGGCCATATCATGGATATAATCATCTTGTGGTGTTATTTAATATCTTAAGATGTTATAGAACTCCATATGATAATAATATCCATGATATGGGTAAACATGGATGGTTTTGATTCCGCCGGTTGACCAGACTTGCCCCCCTGATTGTAAGATAACTTGTCACAAATTGTGATACCCTACAACTTTTCATAGGATTAGTTACAAATATATATTATATTAGTTCAGATAGTTGGATTTCACATTTTAACTCACAAGTCATATCAGAGAGACCATATTAGTAGACCCCATAGCATTTATTTGTACAAATGTCAAGGAGTTTTGAAACAAAACAATAAACGTAAGGGTTGACGAATAAATAAAAAAAGATCTGATGCACTCGTTAATTGGAGCGATTCTTGACATCACAGTCATACCCTAATGATTTCAATAAACCTGAGGGTATTATAAATAAAACAACTTGACAATATCATCCCTTATAACTATTCAAATACATACCTACCTATAGCGTATACCTTGATACACAATTGGTTTCATACCTTCATAGCACCTCATAGTTAGAAAAAAATGGAATGAAAAATCTTCGTAGAAAGGGAGAAATCATTTATTTTTATATAACTTTATTTCATTGGGAAACTAATATCTACTATCTTCTTCTCTCTTGCTATATCCCAACAGTTTGTCTGTACCGAATATTGTGGTCACCTCTCCTCATCCTTAAATAATAAGTCCTTCTGTCCTGTATTATGTCACCAATAATTAGTTTCGTCTTTGCGCGATTCAGGAATTCTTTGGTCTTCCTCTGGATGTTAGTCGAGGAATATCCATGGAGATTGCTTGGCAAGACTTCCAAGGCCTAGGCTCCCACGAATTCGTGAAATTTTTGTGTTGTCCTGTAGGGAGACTCCAGCTGCCCATCTTAGCATACGCATTTCAAAAGGACACTCCAGCTGCCCATCTTATAGCATACGCATTTCAAAATTTTCCAGTTGCCTAGAGAAGGAGTTGTATATTGTCCAGCGTTCGGAGACATAGAAAAGTAATGCTCATGTCCAGCTACTATGTCATATATTAATTTAACAATAATAAGTTGCCGCACATTTTGGGATTCATGATATATTCACCGTCTCATAATAGGGACCAAACTGAAAAAATATTATTGGAATGATAGGTCAACACCGAGAATCGTAAACGGGACCATTTGGCTCGCTATACAAGAAGAAAATAAAGTTCACCAACCATTCTGAATGCAGTTTGTTTAGGTTGGAAGAGACTGGTATGTGGAGATACACACATGTCTCGTGCTTCTTTTTATGAGGTATGAGGCACCCCTATACACCTGTCGCTAGTTACCCCACAATACGGAAAAAATAAATTTTTATGAATCATATAACAATAATTAATGTAACACAGTCTATATTGTTTTATTACTATAACTAGTACTGTGACAGTACATAGAGAACATGCATACAATTATTATGAAAAAAAAACAAAAATACAAAAAAAGGAAATTTGCATCTTACTAACTAAACCTGATATTAATATTAAGACTATGTGTGTGAAAGAGAGATATAGGAAGAGTGTAAGTGGGAGTGTGTGTGTGTGTGTGAGTGTGTGTGTGTGTGTGTGTGTGTGTGTGTGTGTGTGTGTGTGTGTGTGTGTGTGAGTGTGTGTGTGTGTGTGTGTGTGTGTGTGTGTGTGTGTGTGTGTGTGTGTGTGAGGGTGAGTGTGTGTGTGTGTGTGTGTGTGTGTGTGTGAGTGAGGGTGTGTGTGTGTGTGTGTGTGTGTGTGTGTGTGTGTGTGTGTGTGTGTGTGTATGTGTGTGTGTGTGTGTGTGTGTGTGTGTGTGTGTGTGTGTGTGTGTGTGTGAGAGAGAGTGTGTGTGTGTGTGTGTGTGTGTGTTATTGACGAACATAATAATATATTGACAGATTCAAAAGTTGATAAGAAAATATTGCTGTGGGTGGTTAGAAAAAAATATTTGTTTTTATGTCGTCCGTTAGTTTCCGCGTCCAGACCATATTTTATAATGTCACAATATTAGATATAAGTTTGTTATTGAATTTCATATGTGAGTCTAAAAATATGTCTGATTCGGTTTTTTATAAGTATTAAATAAGTATTGTCTGGCGAATAGATGTATTATACATATATAAATAACTATAATATACCCTCGCATGTCATGTTTATAATAATTATTGACTCCATACAAAATATTCACATTCTGTGTGATGTGCAAAATAATCGGAAGAAGAATGGAAGGGAAGGGTCTAGATCAGGACGAAGATCAGGATCAGGAGAGCAGAAGAGTATAGAAGGGAAAATATCTTCCATGTCGCTACCCTCGACATTCAACATGAACCCCCGCTGGTATCTCTCCCTTCCGGCAATTACACCCCTAGGATAAAACAAAAGGACCTAATCTCTTGTGTTTTATTGTTCAAACAACTACACCAGATAAATATGATAATAATAACAATAATAATGTCAACATTTTTTATCGCTAAACAACATGAAATTATACACGAATACTAAATATGTAAATGTTGAAGGCTTTAAATTAAGCATGTATAAAAATACAATAGGATTTTAAGAAATGATTTAACATTTTTTTATTTTAGTCATATTTTATTATAAATCATATTTCATTAGAGAGTACCCCAGGAATTGAATTCAGAAATTCAATGAGGAAACTCGCGCATCGACAGGACAACCCTTCATTACTAGTGATACCAGGTCTAGAAGATTAGCTTGGACATGTCGTCAGATCGGGAGAAGAGAGAGCCACCAGACTTATCCAGCAAAATAATTCTGTGGGCAAGATAATTCTGGGAAGACCAAAGCCGAGCTTGATGTACAATGTCACCCGAGATCTAAATGTTTTGAATGTTTGTGATGACTGCGAGTTCTTTGCTGTTGACAACAAGGCTTGGAAATCCATTGTTCGGGAGAATTAACCTCTACCAGAGTTATACGGCAATCGGAAGTATGTAAGATTACTTCAGGGGTCAAGATAATATATGATGATCGGATTCCTTAGAATACTATCAAACTCTTCCATTTGCTAAGGCATCTTATGTCGTAAATTTTGCAAATAACCAATCACATTATTCTCCACGTCAACCAAATTTTTGAGTTGGATGTTTTGTATAATCAAGTTTGCAATTCTACTAAAAAATCGTGTCTAGTGATCAATCGCTGTTTTTAGTAGTTAAAACAGAAGCATACGATCATATCTTGTTCCGGGTCAAATATTAATCATTAACATGGGCTCTTTCACAAAATTCTTTGATAAAATTTCAAATACTTAGTGAATTCAATCTCTTCAAATGATTATTTATCTAAAGTAATAAAGCAATCAAAATGTTAGTGTTTGTGTGTGTGTGTGTGTGTGTGTGTGTATGTGTGTGTGTGTGTGTTTGTCTCACGCCTTCTGAAAAACCAAGAGCATCTAAAAATCTAATTTATGTGCGAACGTGTACCTGTATACCTGATGCAGTGTCACGCTAAAAATAATGCGATAAAAATGCTGAATTTTAAAAATATTTCAATAATTATTTTTTTCATACAAAATTTTCCAAGTCGTATCTGTCAAAAAAGTGTACATTTTGCACGCAAATATCTGTTAGTTTAAAAGTTAGAAGTACGTATTTACACGAAGAAAATATATTTTCAAGTATAACTTAGCGTTTAAGTGAAAAACATGGTGAATATTTGGTATAATTATAATGTTTAACTTATTTTTAAAGTAAGCCTTTTGTACGTAAACGCCGCCATTTTAATATCTTTTCATACAATATTTCATTTTCCCACCGAATGAATATGTTCTTGAAAATAATAAACCTTTGAAATAAATGTAATTATGAAATAATAAAATGAAACACAAGACATTACGGCAAGTTTTAAGACATATATTGTAAAAATGTGTTATTTATTAGTAAAGATATAGGCATAATAAAATTGCATAATTTGTAAATAATATTTGATTTTTCTGACAATTTTCATTTTTATGGCATCGAACAAACCAATGTAGGTACCTACATATTCAAAAAATGTATCCGAACCATTCGATATTACTTACGTGTTCGAATCGTTTCCATGGCTACAGAAAGAATGTGATATTCAAATAAAATTTGTTAGGAATCGAATTTATTTAGAAGGTTGTTGTAGGTAGGTACCTACCTAATACTATTTACTTACAAATCAACAATAATATACCTATACTGATTTCCTATAGGAAAATTATTTTATTTATTTATTTATCAACCGTTTGTCCGATTATAATGAAACTTTGGTGAATGTCGAGCGTATGCCCAGGATGGTTTTTGGATTTAAACTTTTTTCTTATTCTTCTTCTTCTTCGTGTATTTGGTCGTTTTACCTATGAAGGGGGAGTATCCTGGGAAAAGAAGGTCCGACTGTCCCTCCATCTCTTCACAGGTCTTCCAGGACGGGTTCTGCATATAAACTTTTTTCTTCTTTTTCTTCAACGTGTACTTGGTCATCTTACCTATGAAGATGAACTATCCTGGGAGAAGAATGTCCAATTTTCCTTCCATCTCTTCGCAGGTATCTGGATTTAAACTTATTTCTTCTTCTTCTTCTTCATCGCGTATTTTTGGTCATTTTACCTATGAAGTTGGAGAATCCTGGGAGAAGAAGGTCCAACTGTCCTTCCATCTCTTCGCAGGTATCTGGGTTTAAACTTTTTTCTTCTTCTTCGTGTATTTAGTCATTTTACCTATTAAGTAGAGCATCCTGGGAAAAGAAGGTTCTTTCATCTCTTCGCGGTTCTTCCAGGATGGTTTCTGGATTTAAACTTTTCTTAACCGACTGATGGGACGGGATGTAATGAAGGGAAGGGAGGCACTAAAGGGCCTGAAGGGACGGGAGGTATAAAACTGCCTGAAGGGACGGAAGGTACTGAAGGGCCTGATGGGAAGGGACGTAATGAGGGATTAAAGGGACGGGAGGTACTGAAGGGCCTGAAGCGGCGGGTCCTGGAGTCTAATTCTTTTTCTCCTTAATTTTATGTAGACCTTTAGGGCAGTTTTTATACAAACTATTTCCTATTGTCTAATTCATCTTCTTCTTCTTTTATGTATACATTTGGGTCATTTTTTTATAAAAATTATTTCCTTTAGTCTAATTATTATTCTTCTTCATTTAAGTACGTAGACTTTTGTGAGAGTTTTAATACAAACTATTTCCAATAGTCTTATTCATTTTCTTTTATGTAGACCTTTTGGTCAGTATTTATACAAACTATTTCCAATAGTCTAAATATTCTTCTTCTTCTTTTTTGTAGACCTTTGGGTGAGCTTTTATACAATCTATTTCCAATAGTCTAATTCTTCTATTAGGTATATGTATTTTTACTTATTTTATGTAGACCATTGGAATAGTTTTTTATACAAACTATTTCTTATAGTCTTATACTTATTTTTCTCTTTTTTATTTAGTCTTTTGGGTTAGTTTTAAGTCTAATAGTCTATTGTGCAGAAATATTATTAACGATATGCACACTTGATGAAAATACATATGAAATGAATGGGATATGGGATGTGACGATATAACCTGCACTAGAATCTTTTCAATACTTTTGTTTAATTAAATTTAAACAATTTATATCATCCTATTTTGAATAATTTTCAACACCTAATATTTAAAGAATGGGGGTTGTGGCCATTACTGAACTCTTCACAACATTTATATTCAAATTAAAAACTATTTACTATAGTTCAAGTCTTCTTCTTCTTCGTTAATGAAGACTTTCAGTCAAATTGAGCAAAAATATAATGCACACTTGATGAAAAAATATAAAAACGAATGGGATGTGACCAATACTAGATCTTTTCAGTACCTACGTTTGTTTAATCAAATTTTAACCACATCCCAACATCCAAAATTACTAAATTTTCAATAGGTACACATTACAATTTGTTTTCGATGATAATATTTAAAAATGGGGGTTGTGGCCAAACCAATCTCTTTACAACGTTGATAAACAGTCATATTTAAAACCATTACGCATAGTCCATGCGAGCAGAAATTGTATAAATATTATACTTCATTCACACTTTATAGCAATATATAAAAAAGAATGGGTTGTGGCCATCACTTGAACATTTTACAATACTTAAACTCAATCAAATTTCAAACCACTTTTCATAGTCTGATATTGCAAAATAATTGGGTGACAATATTATAAAAACGATTGCTTTTTCTTTCACAATTTTACATTCTTGGCCAACGGCGGGACATAAAAGCTAGTATTAAATAAATAAATAACGAAAATTAATAAATAAAAAAAATTATTTGACAAAAAAGAAAAATTTTACATTATCTAATTGAAACTTCCTCTCCTATTCCTTTCCTTATCCTTTAGTTTTCCTATCATTGCTATGAATTGTTCTTATAATATGCTATCTTCTTTGTTTTTTTTTACTTTTCTTCTGCTGTATTTATTTATTTGGTAATGTGATTGACTTATTGCCATAGTACACATTGTTTTGTATACTTAACATTTACTCTGGTTGGTTGAGAAAAATTGCCATTAGGCAATAAGCCCGCCAGTGTAATAATTATATGTCCAAGAAGATTAAAATGAATAAATAAAACAATTGTAAAAAAAATACAAATTGAAAAAAAAAACACAAAACTCATGACCGGTATCATTCATTACAGAACAAAATATACTTGGATCCAAAACTCCTAAAGTACATTAAGCTTGAAATAAAATTCATGTCAATTTTTAATTGATTGAATAACTATAAGTACTATCCGTTGAAATGAATCTACTTGTAATCAATTTAGTTGAAGTCTCGCGACTGATGAATTGTATATAAATCATTTTTAATTTAACTTCGGTACTTAATAATATCTCCTTTCCATTTCTGCCATTCACATTCCCTTACTTTCTCGACTTGAAAATGTTAATCTCATTTAGAGTACAGCTAATCAAGAGGACTTCGACACCCTTCTTAAGTCTCCCTAAGGATCTTTAAATTTATGATCCCTCTTGCCATCACACTCCTCATCAGTTGTATTTATTTTTATTAATTTACAACACTGCACTCATTTGAAAAAAAAAATCAGAATATCGTTCTATGAATATGCACGTATAATAATTATTTATCAGGAGGTATTAAAAGTAATTATATTTAGATTGTAATATGCAGATCAAATAATGATATGTACTATGTATCAAAGAGTATTAATAAAATTAATGATATTCACCTAGTAATATGCAGATATAATAATATACATATAAAATTATGGTCATGCCAACGAGGCCTTTCCTTCTCCGTGCAAATTAATTTCAAAAACCGCCGCTGCACCATCTGTTGGTGAAATTTGCCAATTTTAATAATATATACCTAATAATAATTGCCGAAAATATAAACTGTACAATAGCAAATTCAATTAAATCCTTGTTCATAAAATTCTATTAATTTTCCCGGCACAATCCAAAATAAATATTTATTATGCAAATTAGGTTAGATTGGCTCTACCAAACCATTGCTCTCGCCTCACAATGAATGATATACGTTTAGCAAAATGCCCTTATTTCTTTTTTAAAGCTGTTTGTTTTCGCGTTTTTTTGTATAACGGTGACGGTGTTTGATACGAACCAGTAAATGAAATAACATTTTTTTCCGATAAAATTATAATACGCCCTGTCATTTACAATAATTTGAAAATAAATTGAGTTTAAAATAAAAATCTTGAACGGAATTGTCGCATCGGAGTCAGAAGCAATCTTTCCGTTTTATATAATCAAATATAAGGGAGGAATAAAATAGATAATATGCATTAGTAGATTGTTATAATATTATACGCATTCTGACATGTCTTTCCAATCATTTATGATTGTATTTTTATGGTCATTAGCAACATTTTCTTGAAACACCTCCCTTCGTCAGTCTATCTTTACTCATTCTTTACAAGTAAAGTGTCAGGATAACAAAAACGAATGGGTTGTGGCCAACGCTAAACTCCTCACTAACAAGTCACTCCATAAAGTATTCAAATTTTGTATGGACAATTTTCAGCATTTTCATAGAATGATTTTGTTCAATCATTTTTAATTTAAATATTTTATTATGAAAACTTGATAATTATTCAAGACCATTTTATGAATGTGATGAACCTTTTTACCAATTTGAAAATATAAATTTCAAATATTAAGTTTTCTGAGCTTGGGGTCACTTTGAAATATTTGATAGTTAAAAAAATTGAGAAGCACTATTCAAATATCCTTCAAAATCTAATGGGGTCAAAACGAGTAGGTATTAGATATACATAGTATTAGATAATATACTCGTACATGCAAAATTTGAAAAGAATCGAATGAGTACTTTATTCTATAATTGATAAAGTAAAATGAACACGCTGTACATAGCACATAACACACACACACAGATACATTGTGATGAAACTTTCAGAATACTATCTCAGCATGATACTAGTTGATTATCTGCAAAAAAATAAAATAGTCTTAAAAATTGCAAAATCATAACTCCCCACTATATCGCCTTGGGTTAGTGAGGAGTAAAAAATCGTGTATGATACGATTCACGAACCTGAATGTTGTGAGAAATGTATGTTCTCTCTGTCTTCTTCAAATAGAAAAACGATATTTATATGTACCTACGTATACTCTTTATTAAAATGATATACCTACATGAGTTCAGAGAAAAATCGGGGATGAAAATAAATATCTGAATTTTAATTAAAAAAAAAATATGAAATATGTCTACAGTTATTGCAAATTATTACTTACTTCATTTTATCGTAATATTTAAGTATTAATAATATTTTATAAAAATACATTTTCATAAAAAAAGAGTGGGTTGTGGCCAACACTAAACTCTCCACACCATACTAAGCGTTCATTTTTCTGCTTGAAATGTTGACAATCTCTAAATGCATTTTTATGAAGTACATTTCTATAAGATTCTTAAACAAATATAAGAAAGTTTTCACAATACACCCTCCACACAAAAACATTGTCACGAAACTCATAGTATTTATTATCTACATGATACCTGTTAAGAAATTTTAAGTAAAATTGCATGACTAGCAAGATGAGCATGTATGAGACAGTGTATCAATGTTGATGAGGCGATGTATGTGTCAAGATAGAATAATGCGGTGTTCGGTTCTCACTGCCTACCCCTTGAGGAAGATAGAAGTGGAGAGTGAAAATACACTTGTCTATAGAGGCACATACAATATCAATTTGAAGTTATATACATTCTTCATACAAATATAAAATTTATTGCACATTGATATGGCAAACCATAGATTTTTTTCTTTAAATTTTGAATGCATTTTTGATGAATGAATTTTTGCTGTATCAAATTTTGAAACAGTATACAAAAAACTCGATTTTCCAGACGGTGAGAGCATTTTGAAAATTTGGACAGATGAAATCATAGAGAATAAATTTACGGATATCTATGGAAAACTAATCAGCTCTAGGTCTATGCACTTTACACATATAATGTTATTATGAAGTCGATCGGACTTATAGTTTGGGCTGTAGAGAGGATACAAAAAGGATAATCCGTATGCCGTACGCCATACGTACACACACATCACGACGAAAATCACAGTGTGCACTCTCCACATGATACCCGTTGAGAAATTGATGTAAAAAAAATACGCTTAAAAATTGTGAAACCATGACTCTCCACTATTCCATAGTATGGAGAGTTATAAAACAGTATGTTTTAGATTCTACGTCTTGAAGATGCCCTAACAAGGCGAAATAGCTATCGACTAATAAACAATATACGTAGAATCTAAAACACACTTTTTATTTTTAATTTAAATTTATGATATGTTCGGATATATATTCATAAAAAACATGTTCTTCGTATTCCAGCCACACATAGTTTCAAAAATAATCATAAAATAATCTCATATTTATTTTCATTGTGACACTATACAAAATTGTTCATTTAAATTTTTCCATTTTTATAACCAATTACCTATGTATTTTATTGGTGGCTGTGCCTTATTAAAAAAAAGTTATGTATTTTTAGATGATCGCTATCTATTGAATACAGAAACACGAGATCACTCGTTCAAATATTGGCCATCAATTAGCATTATTGCTATTGGTGGCCATATTTTTTAAAATTAAATTAAACTAGTTGCATGTAACACATGAGATCCAACTGTCGATAGCGATAGTATGTATAGTTGAAGAATAAGTACCAAACTATAATCCCATAAATACAAATTATTAATATTTTAAGATAGTTGATTTTCTATACAACACATGTACCTATGTATGTATGTCAAGATTGGATAGTATGGAGGTCAGTCCTTTGATCCTACCCAGAATATGAAAACAGCATGATGGTATGTATGTATGTTTGGAGATTAGTATCAAAAAATTAAGTCTTCTTAGATATTGTGTGTAGGCGACTGCCATACAAATTGTATGAAGCAATATCGTCACTAAATTCAATTTTTATAAAAATTGTTTAAAAAAATTGAGATGCGCTAATATAATGTTAATATTTTTTTATAGAAAATTAAATTATCTAGTTGGGGTATTTCGGATTTTTTTGATATTTTTAAAAAAATTGGAAATATAGGCAGTTAAACTCATAAATTTATCAGAAAAAAAATATTTTTCTTAATAAAAAATGTTTGAGAAATCCTGGAATTTTTTTTAAAAAAACTGATTTGAGATTTTGTATTTGTCTATGTTTGTAGCGAATTTCAGCATTCTAGCTTTAATGTTTTCTGAGATACATGGAAAAATAAACCAAAATTTCAAAAGTTGATAACCCCTGACTGAAACTAAAATTTACAATTCGAGTATAAAAGTTTTGTAGGCCTATAAATATTTATATATTCTTGGGCACTGTAAATTGAGCGGATCAAAAGTTATAAGGGACGGACACACACACACACACACACACACACACACACACACACACACACACACACACACAAAACTCACATAAAATGTTCTACTCCGAATTCTGAGTAAATCCATGTATGGGAACATTATAAGCTGCGAGGCCTCTAGTTGGTGTTATTCGCATGCAAAAAGTCCACTAGGTCATACAAAATTTTCCTTCGTACACGCATCTTGGCTTAATAATGTCGATTCATTCAGAGAATTGAATTCTCATGAACGAATCGACAGTTGGAAAATTTAAAACTTTAATCCCTGATGGTGAAAAATTTTTTTTTTTGTTTAGTGTCACTATGAAAATAAAGATGCGAAATAATATTCAAAAATACTTGAGCACATCACTATTGAACACACCCTTCCTATACTAACATAATTAGGTACATGTTGGGTATAAACAATACAGTCTAGAACAACATAAACACTGGGAATAGGTACATACATAAATCTCCACTTTACCTTCGCTTCCGGAGAATAAAAAGCTCTCCAAATATTTCGTCAAGAAAACCAACAAAGAAACCGCTCTGCTGTATAAACTTCTCCATTTACGAGTTTCTTCTGCGAATTCTTCTTCTTTTTCCACGAGAGCAGTTGATTGCCTGCCACGATATTGTAATTACACATCACTTCAGATACCTACATCATTGACGGATGCCTTTTATCAATTCTGAGAAATACTCTCAACTTATAAATAATATATTTACTATCCTCGTTGACTTGCCGCCTCGTCGGGAGCCTCTCGAAAAATATCGGAAAATACGGTCAATTCATCCATCATTGATGACATTCGGTAATTTTTTTAAATTCTGAGGTTATATTTTCGCCAATAATAATATTTTATAATGCGCCATTTAGTGATACAAGAGTACTCCAAAGGCTCTACGGAACAAGGCAGTCTTAAGTAATATTATATCAAAGGTATCAATGCTCTAAGCTCCAGGTATGTCAGAGGGCAAATTATTCCATTTAAGGTCCCCGTTAAAGCCTTTGACATTGGACATACGGGATGTACACAAATATGTACACTTATAACCTTCTTATGTATGAAAAACGAACAAATATTGCAGGTATATCACCAAATCAGTGACATACAATATTTTTCCCTGAAGGAAAGATTAAACTTAAAATTTTTTAATAACAAGAGTAGTAATTAAAAACATAAAAAAATATACTTAAGGGGCCATATAAACCTAAACACCTCAATTCCAAATCAAATCCCTCAAATATGTTAAGCAGTGTGCTTCTAGAAAAATGAGCATAAAGTGCACTTTACACGAACACTATGAGCAAAAAAACGCGATGAGCAAAAAAATAGAACGTTTTCTATTTTCAACGCGAATTTCATCCTTTTTGGTAAAACAGAAATCTGTAAAATTATTAGCTGTCGTCGTCGGTCGTTACCGACGAGTCAAAATGGCTGCCGTTTGCGTTGACTTTTGCGTGTGACATTCGCTCGCGATGTACCTATTTTGTTTATTTGGAAAGTGTCGAAACTTTCGATATACTATATTATAATTATTATATAATTTTTCGATATACATTTACTTATATTATATTAAAATTTGCACTTATAATTGTGTAAACTGTGTAAAGTACTGTAAAGCGATGCTCGGAGTAACCTCTATTTTGGATGCTGTTTTAAGCGTTGCGTGTAAAGCGATGTTTGGAGTAACCTGTATTTTGGATATTATTTTAATAAAATGGTGAATTTATTGCTAAAATGGCCATTTCTTCCAATAATTATTATTTTCATATGTAGGTAAATCATACACAATACACCGTATTCAGTAACTATTGTAACTAAAATAGGAACATACTAAAATTGTAGATTAACGGTCTTATTTCAGCGTTACAAAATATCAACTTGGACTAAATGGAATAGGAACGTACCTATATTGGCCGGAACGTTCTTAAAAAGTTACTGAATTAGACGTATTTTGGATAGTTATGAAAATGATGAAAATTTCTTAATTATTCATAATACGTCTGATTCAGTAACTTTTTAAGAATGTTCCGGCCAAAATAGGTACCTAGGTCCCTATTCCATTAAGTCGCAATTTATATTTTATAACGATGAAATAAGAACCGTAAATCTAAAATCTGTAATTTTAGAACGTTCCTAATTTAGTTCCAATAGTTACGGAATACGGGGTAATGTAGAAATATTTTTTTTAATAATCTTTTTTGATATAACTCACTAATTTTACGTATTTATTCGTATTTCGAATCTCTATTGAAATATAGTAAATATATTTTAATAATTATTCCTGGAAAATAATTCAGCGTTTTTTTATTTTATATTAGGCAATTCACACAATATTGTATGATTTGTGCCATAATTGTATTCACAGAACACTCAAACTTAAATTCAGCGTTTTATTGTATATAAAAAAGTATAAAGCATTGTTGTAGTAAAAAACATTATTGTTAGGTATTAATTCAAAGCCGCAAAACTAATGAGAATTTCCGAAAAGCTCAACAATTCGGTTAAAACATTTGAGGAAATTGTGGAATTCAAAGTACGAGGTGTGGTCAGTGTAGAGGGGTTGATGAATTCGTATATATGTAATTTGAGGTACCTACCTACCTTAAAGTATAATCTAAATATATGCAAATTCTTATTAGTAAAATCATCGTTTGTATGTAAGGGATAGAGGATGTAGAATGACTAAAATAACATGTATAATTACAAAGGGTTTTAATATATCATTATTATATAAATAATTTAACATAAACTTACCTACCTATTTTAACTCCTCACTAACCCAAGGGGATATAGTGGGGAGTTATGTTTTCGCAATTTTCGATATTTTATTGCAGATTGTCAACTAGTATCATGCTGAGATTGTATTCTGAAAGTTGAAAGTGTCATCACAATGTTTCTGTGTGTGTGTGTGTGTGTGTGTGTGTGTGTGTGTGCTATGTACTATGTGTGTTCTATATACGGTGTGTTTATTTTACTTTATCAATTATAGACTTAAGTACTCATTCGATTATTTTCAAATTATGCAAATATGTATATCTAATACTCGCTTAGGCCTCATTAGATTTTGAAGGAAATCTGAATAGTGCTTCTCATTTTTTTCAGACGTCAAATATTTTAAAGTGAACCCAAGCTCAGGAAACTTAAAATATAAAATTTTTATTTTCAAATCACTTCCTTAAAATGGCATAGAAAATTTTTCAAAAATCTAATTTTCATGATAAAATATTTAAATAAAAAAATTGTGAACAAATTCAATTTTTAAAAATGTAGTGAGGAGTATAGCGTTGGCAACAACCCACTCGTTATTTTATTTTATACTAAGTGAACATACGATACAATATCTAATACACAAAAAAACTGACCAACGAAGGATACAAAGTGTTACCTCAGTCATTGTACAATATTGTTATGTGTACAATATTGGGTTTATTGCCATAAGGCAATTTCTTTCAACCAACAACAAAAGGGGGGGAAGGAAATAAGTACAGAAAAGAAGAAGTAAAGAGTCTGTCATCAAGGTTTTAATACATAATGTTTAAACATATAATTATATATTTAATTATTTAATGAGGAGGCCAATATGCAAACCAGCCCCTCTAGACAACGTGTCATTTAGCTCAAGAAAAGATAACTCAATGTATGGAAGTGACAGTTGCCAGTCACATGACAACTGTCACTTCCATACATTGAGTTATCTTTTCTTGAGTAAATGACACGTTGTCTAAGGGGGCCAGGGCTGTGGCGCCAATTATGATGATGAGGTATATAATAAACCTTCAGATAAATTAGAAGAGGACAAAAAAACAATTTATCTTTAAAAGAATAACAATCACAAAAAAATAGAACTATCTACGACCATATCTATAAAAGTGACTTGTTTTGGTGCTGGAGTGGAAATATTATACGTTCTGAATATCCGTAACCGTAACAAAACCATTTTCATGTATTTTTTTTATAATTTTAGGTAACCCATCCTTAGAAGAGTGGTTTGTGCCGACTTACAGATTATACCATTGATTGAGATAAATTTAGATATTGCGGAATAAATAGCAAGAGAGTTAAGTGATAAGAGATGCGACATGTTGACTGGTAGAGGGACTTTTAAGTTGGGATATACATATGTCATATTCGTAGTGCATCGGACATTCAAAGAACACGTGATCTAGGCCCAAATTATAGAATAATTCTCAAGACCGTTCTCCAAATGTGTCATCTCAAGACCATCTTGAGATCATGCTTGAAAATACGTATTAAAAGTAAAATACGTACGCCGTCTCATTCGAGAAAGCGTACTCGAAAAAAATGTGGATGCAGCTCTATAAATAAGTACTTTTTCTCACGAATGGCAATAATTTCGGCGTTGTTATGTTGGTAGCAATGAGTTGGAATATCTATTTATAGATATTTTGACAATTCGTTGTCTTGGTAATCTTCGAAAGTGTAGAGAAATTTATGCATCATAATATTATGATACCTGATTAAATAGTGAAAATGTCGACCATTTTATTCGGAAGAGGAAAATAAATACTTCTTCTTTTATCTGTCTATAGCATATTACGGGAATGTGTGTACCTACAGCCATTTAAAAAAAACAGCCATCGTGTAAAGCGCGGTATCCTTCTCTCTCATTGAGACCGTTCTCAAGACAGCGGGATAGCTATCTCGAAACAATTTCAACTCTTCCATACATTTCGAGACCGGCCTTGAGATCAATCTCAGTGACTTTTGTTTCTTTAATACCATTTTAGTTGAGAACGTGTTCTCAAGACCAGTCTCAAGCTGGAGAACGAATCTATAATTCGGGCCCTAGTGTTTCTTATTCTGCCCCACATGCACAAGAAAGATTTTCTTTTATATTTATTTTATAAAGGTGAGAGGCAATTGAGCAATGAACCAATCTCAGCATTCTCGAGATATTAGAGATCTCTCTTTTAGACATTTTTATTTTGTGAAACCAAGGAAAATATAGAATCTATAATTGGATATTATAGTAGTGTGTATGCAATTTAAGAGATACATATATTTGTGTTCGATCACATCTAATAAAATATGAAAATGAATGCCAAGTAAACTGTATCGGGATAAGTAATTTTAGAAGAAAAGAGATCTGTTTTATTCACATTCATCAGTTGAGTATAACAGCAAGATTTACTTATCATATATAATCAGCCTTTATAATTGACATACCTACGTGAAAATATATTCAGTTTCAAAAATTAACGTAATGGGGAAAATAAAAAAAAAACAAATTCAGTTGACAGTTACCTACACAAACGCGAATATGGCAAGATCCTGACCTATCTCTGCGGAATTACAAGACATCGTGTCTGTTGAAACACAATTTTTCAAGCTATACATAATATACAACATTATAAATTATAAATAATAATATCGACTGCCCCTCAATACTCAATACCATTTCATTTAATATTCCTACTCGCAGAACTAGACATACACATTTATTCCACCTTCCAATTCATCGCACCAATTACGCACAAAACATGACAATTCATAGAATGTGCGATACATACCTACAATAACAGATTTCAAGAGTTTGACATCTTCCACCTCAGCTCCACAACATTCAAATACTCTATACAAAAGAAGATCAATAACCGCTTATTATAGGAAACCTTGACGGCATTAATTCTCTTTTTTCTTTTTTCCTTTTAGTTGAATATTATGTTTTAAATCATTGTTAACTTGAGATGTTGCTCTTACCTACATACCAACCTATGATCATATTTTATTTTGATTTTTTGCAAACTTGTATTATTTTATATCAATCATAACGACAAAATGTAATAGGCCTTAATACTTGATGTTACTATTGTATTGTACTATGTCTTAACGCTGTTTTTTGTCCAACTTTAACCTAAATAAATAAATAAATACCTATACGCTGAACACGAAATATCTCATGGTAATGGATTTTCGGTTTGGTATTTTGATTTATTGCGGGCGACGAATATTTCGTGTGCAGGAAATAGCAATTTGGTTGTCAGTGGGCGTGTCCGCCTTTTGTTTATTCTCCCCCCCCCCCCCTGACTTCTGTCAAAGTATCAAAAACAAATTGAAAGCATCGGAATACTTTCCAAACAATTTAGAATCAAAACAAAATTTATTAGAGAATCACTTTCGTTATTTTTTTTACCCCAGCCAATGACAACGATGGAAATACTCGTACGTACCTACTCGACAACTTTTTAATGAAAAACTGATAAAAGTGTACCTACATCATTTCACCGCGACACAAAAGCAATATTTATTTTATATGTAAGATTTTCATAAAATATTTTCTTTTTGTCACGCACACGCACTAGAATTTTGTTCACATTCGAAATTGATTTTGGTAATATGCATATCTATAATCAAAAAAGCGAAACACGATAATCAATGATTCAATTTGAGTAGTTTACTTATTGAAAACAAATGGTTTTATAATACATGATAAAACAGCGATAATTCTACATGAAACCAAGTTTTTGTTTACAAAAGACTGAAAAATGGGATGGGACTTAAATTCGCTCCTTATTTGCCGCAATGTGCATATCCCCGACAGTTTCCGAAGATCAACAAACGACACGGAGTCCCATTCGCGCGTCAACCGCCAATTCGAAGATACCATCTCGACAATCGTAGTTTTAAACATCACCAACAACTGCAAAATTCATAAACTAGTTGCATGTAACACATGAAATCCAACTGTCGATGGCGTTAGTATGTATATTTGAAGAATACCTACCAAACAATAAACCCTTAAATCCAAATTGTTGAATATTTTTAGATATTTAGTTTTCTATACAAAACATGTATGTCAATACTTTTTTCCTACCCAGAATATGTAACCAATATGTTTACAACTTGGTGGTATGTGTGTGTAAGATTAAATATCAAACTTTGATCAACACTGTTCATACATCTCCAATTAATATCTCCCACCTGTAATCTCTTAATAATTCAAAAATGTATGTCTTGTTGTTAAAATTTCTTAAAACTCACAACATTGAATTGTAACTTAATTTTGAACTTTTTAATATTCTCCTAAAACTGCTCCTAACATTCCTATTTTATTTCTATTTTACTCCAAGGCATACAGCACTCTAAATATGGTGAATTTTCATATAAAGCAAAAAAAATATCAAACTATTGAGAGTCCCCGTAGATATTGTATATTATGCCATACAAATTGTATGAAACGACGTTGTCACTTAATTCATTTAAAAAAATGTTGAATAGTTTGATATGCACTTATCATGTTTTTTATAGAAATTTAAATGATCTAGGTAGTTAGAGAATGACGATATTGAATATAGTACATAAGCATTGAATATTGAATCTACTTGCATATTAATACCATCCAATTCAAACGATAATGCTTTATCGTACATAGTTATGTCGAATAAATATAAATAAATTTATACTTAATTCAATATATATTGCGAATTGACAATATTATGTATTAACTTAATTCGTAAATTTGTTATTTCGTCTATCGGTCAATTTTTGCTAGTATCACAATCGTCACAGTAGGTATGTATATTTTATTTTATATAACTTCTCATACAGCTCACAGGTTATATGTCAAATATTATATTAAACATGCACCCAATAACAGGCTGCTGACAGCAGACTGAATACACAATTAAAAACTGTGTCGTCTGTGTCTCCACCGGAAATTGAACCCGGGGACTTTGGATCAGCAGTCATATACTCAACCAACTGAGCCACTAACAATATATACCAACGCAACGCTATTCTAATGTGAAAGCTTATTTTTTTACCTTATCGATCTCTGAGTTTTCAGTATTGCAGATTATTTCCAGAGTTGTTTTGAACCTTTTGTTTAAATCGAAATAAATGACCCATTGAAAAACAAAATTTAGTCTTTGCTAGATGGTTCCTATTTACATGATTGAATATTTAGTAGAGATTATTTAACTACATATTATATTATTCATTCAAAACATCACTGCAGTGAGGTAACCAGCGACAGGTGTGAATAACCTTGTAAAAGGAAGTATAAAGGCAATATTCAGTATGGGTAATGAACTCTAATAATATTCTATATATGTACCTACTATAATTTTTTTTTTTTTTTGTAAAAAATAAATTTACTCTATATAATTTATTTTTTATTTAATTTATTTATTTAATATAAAGAGACACCAACAAAACACTGAACGACACAAACAAAGAAATCATGAAATAAAAACATAGAATCTCCAGTGCTCCAATAACAGGTATCTCCCGCATGGATATTGTGCTTAGTTAGGTAGGTACAATCAATGTCTCCTGAGCATTAAACTGCACAATTAAAATGAAATTTTTAAATACATTTACATAGGAACAAATGATAACATATAAGTATATAACATATAAGTACCTAAATGATAACAAATGATAACATATAAGTATATTCATATAAGTATTTGATGATGAAGATGATATTCCTACTTGAATATCTACATATTTCCAAAATATCATTACATTCGTGATATTCGAGGTAAAGATTATTTGAAAATAACGTGCTGTGTTTTCTTTTTTCGTTTCTTCATTTTAAGGAATAATTTAAAATGCAATCACGACAATAATATACTTCCAGCGATTTAAAGTACGTAACGTTCTAAATTGCCTTCAATGAGACGATATTAAAATAATGATGACAGTCCACTTACCTCTACTTTCAAGATGATCGGTACAATGTGACGTAGAAGGGATGATGTTATGTAGATAGATAAACACAATACCCTGCAAACAACAATATAGGTACAAGATAAAAGACACGTTTGAATAAATATTGAAAACGATTGCCACTACAGAGAAGGGATGATGTTATGTAGATAGATAAACACAATACCCTGCAAACAACAATATAGGTACAAGATAAAAGACACGTTTGAATAAATATTGAAAACGATTGCCACTACAGAGAAGGGATGATGTTATGTAGATAGATAAACACAATACCCTGCAAACAACAATATAGGTACAAGATAAAAGACACGTTTGAATAAATATTGAAAACGATTGCCACTACAGAGAAGGGATGATGTTATGTAGATAGATAAACACAATACCCTGCAAACAACAATATAGGTACAAGATAAAAGACACGTTTGAATAAATATTGAAAACAATTGCCACTGCAGAGAAGGGATGATGTTATGTAGATAGATAAACACAATACCCTGCAAACAACAATATAGGTACAAGATAAAAGACACGTTTGAATAAATATTGAAAACGATTGCCACTACAGAGAAGGGATGATGTTATGTAGATAGATAAACACAATACCCTGCAAACAACAATATAGGTACAAGATAAAAGACGCGTTTGAATAAATATTGAAAACGATTGCCACTACAGAGAAGGGATGATGTTATGTAGATAGATAAACACAATACCCTGCAAACAACAATATAGGTACAAGATAAAAGACACGTTTGAATAAATATTGAAAACGATTGCCACTACAGAGAAGGGATGATGTTATGTAGATAGATAAACACAATACCCTGCAAACAACAATATAGGTACAAGATAAAAGACACGTTTGAATAAATATTGAAAACGATTGCCACTACAGAGAAGGGATGATGTTATGTAGATAGATAAACACAATACCCTGCAAACAACAATATAGGTACAAGATAAAAGACACGTTTGAATAAATATTGAAAACGATTGCCACTACAGAGAAGGGATGATGTTATGTAGATAGATAAACACAATACCCTGCAAACAACAATATAGGTACAAGATAAAAGACACGTTTGAATAAATATTGAAAACGATTGCCACTACAGAGAAGGGATGATGTTATGTAGATAGATAAATACAATACCCTGCAAACAACAATATAGGTACAAGATAAAAGACACGTTTGAATAAATATTGAAAACGATTGCCACTACAGAGAAGGGATGATGTTATGTAGATAGATAAACACAATACCCTGCAAACAACAATATAGGTACAAGATAAAAGACACGTTTGAATAAATATTGAAAACGATTGCCACTACAGAGAAGAGATGATGTTATGTAGATAGATAAACACAATACCCTGCAAACAACAATATAGGTACAAGATAAAAGACACGTTTGAATAAATATTGAAAACGATTGCCACTACAGAGAAGGGATGATGTTATGTAGATAGATAAACACAATACCCTGCAAACAACAATATAGGTACAAGATAAAAGACACGTTTGAATAAATATTGAAAACGATTGCCACTACAGATACATAATACAAAACCATCTTGTTTTTTTTTTTCGAGCGAACCACACAAAACCAGAAAGATTAACATACAATTGCAGCACAGAATTTACTGTCATGTAGGGGAATATTACTGTTTTTCAATGACCTATGATCTTGCTCTTGACATTTAAATTTGATGGAGAGTGTATTAGAGAACATCGGTAGATTAAAATATAATTAAAATAGCTTTTTAGGTCATAATTTTGGCGATAGGTACATAATCTCAAGGGGTTATTTTTTTTAATTTAATTTGGTACATAATCTCGGGTTGGTTGGAAAAAATTGCCTTATGGCAATAAACCTGCCTTTGTACACATGTACATAAATTATATAAATAAATAAATAAATAATAATAATAATGAACACTTCCTTGCACCCTGCACAAGTGGCGAGTTTATTGCCGTATGGCAATTTCTTCCAACTAACCAGTGTTTCCAGCCCAGAGAAACAATATTCGCGTGAGAAATGAATTTAAATCAATTTCTCCTCTGCTGGGAATCGAACCCAGGACGCCCGCACATAAAGCGAACGGCTTACCAACTGTGCCACGGCGGTCGGCTAAATATATATTGGAATGTTTTAGTTCGTTAGTTAAGTCATAATATGAAATAAATTTATCTTAATAACTGAACTATACCAGAGATCTGAATTTCTTACTGCAATTGTGAAAGAATGTGAAACTTTTTGGCTTCTCCTCTCGGTACTAACCAATACCGACTCCTTAAGCAACGCAACGATGGTTTCATAGCCCGGTGGAAGAAAGGATACCCGACACATCGAAAAATGAAGAAGTAGGTAAAGCTCCTATTAAAAAGGGTGATTCAGAAAACATCGAAAACTAAAGACCTATAGGTTTACTCTCTCGTGTATATAAGTTATAATTAAAATATTGACAAATCGCTTGACACAAAAACTTCTACCGACCGGTTGAACAAGCTGGATTCCGCAAAGGTTTTGGAACTACTGATCATATCAAAGCCTTACGTCTGCTCATAGAAAATAACTACAGAATACAATGTAAACATATATTTGTCGTATATTGATTACCGCGAAGCGTTTGATTCCGTAGAATAGGGCTATACTGAGAGTACTGGAAAACGCAAGGATTGAATCACGATATGATAGATTGATAAAATAAACTTATGATAATGATACGATGGAGGTGAAAATGGAGAGTAATATCAAAACAGAAAAAAATAAAAATTGAAAAAGGTGTACGACAAGGTGACACAATCTCTCCGAAACTTTTTACACTAGCCATAGGAGACATATGTAAAACAATAAATTGTAACAACAAAGGCATAAAAATAAATGGATTATATCTGAATCATCTTCGTTTTGCAGACGACATAATAATAATAAATTAGTGAAGACGTACATGAACTTAAATTGATGATCAAAGACCTCCACAATACATCCTTAAAAATTGGCTTAGAAATGAATGTAGAAAAAACAGAAATCCTAATTCCAACACAGGACAGAGTCGACATTGACAATAAAAACATTAAAGTTGTTGACGAATATGTATATCTTGGGAACAAAATAAAATTAGGGAAACTACCACGGCTAGATAATTTAGGCTGCTTTCGGCAAGTAACTTGCACATGACATACGGCCTAGAAACTGTGCCCCTCACTGCCAAAAGTTTTCACAAAATAATATGAGTTCAGCGAGCAACGAAAAGGGCTAATGTTGGGCGTCAGTCTCCGAGATCGAATCAGAAACGAGGAGATTGGACGGCGAACAAAGGTTGCCGACATTTCAGAGAGAGCAGCAAGACTGAAATGGCAATGGACGGGACACTAGGCGAGGCAAGAGAGTGTCAGATAGTCGCCAAGACTCCTGAAGTGGAGGCCCTGGACAAACAAATATGCGTAGGAAGACCACTTAAAAGGTGGACAGGTGACATTGTCCAACATGCGGGTCGCGGATGGCAGCAAATAGCTCAAAACAGAAATAAGTGGAAAAGTTTATCCAGCAGTGGATCGATTTTGGCTGATAGGTAAGAATTATAAATAACTATAATAGAACATTATAAATAAGTAATGAACAATGAACAAGTCTCATATGATTTTGTAAATAATTGAAGCTTTATATCTCAAAAGCACATGTGTCTCGATTCGTGAGGAAAATAAAAAAAAATAAAAAGCTTGCGTCAAACCGACGATTCCGTATTAACAAATTCACACAAACATTTCTGTATTATGCATACATCATATGATTTTTACACATAGATACACACAAATCAACATGGTTACACATTAAACATTGACATGTAAACATACATCACTTTTGACATTCAAACATTTTTCACCACTTGTTAAAATCATCCTCCTTTCGCTTGTGTTTTTTTTTCAAAAAGGTTGTTTGTTTCAAACCCTCAGAGAGATCCTCGTATCCAGTGGTTGAAATACGCTTTGTGAATTTCAAAATCCCTCGTTCTACGTTGGGTGGTATATTTAGAGTCCCATGGGAGCAACCTTGCAAGAGATATAAACCACATGTTGTATAAAAGACACAAAAACAGAAATCATCCCAAATTAAAGGTATAATTAGGTGTAAACATACAACAAAAACAAGCAATTAAACGTGTTTTTAATGCTTCGTCGTTTAAAAATCACATTCACAATTGACAATCAAATAAATATTAAATTTAATTATATTGATGACATATTCCAACTGTCGATTTGTTCTCTTAACATATCGACAAAGTATTTAGCCAAGATACGCGAGGATTGTATGCCAGGTCTATATTTTTCATGGTGTTTTTCAACTTCGAAGTCAAAATACACCAATTTAGAGGCTTTGCAGCATATAATATGTTCCATATAATATATATGGATTTACTCAGAATTCGGAGTAGACCATTTAGTGTGTCTGTGTGTGTGTGTGTGTCCCGCCCTTATAACTTTTGATCCGCTCAATGCACAGAGCCCAAAATTTCAGAATATATAGATAGTTATAGGTCTACAAAACTTCTATACTAAGTATTTTGAAATTTCGTTTCAGTCAGGGGTTATCAATTTTCGAATTTTTGCTTAATTTTTCTATAAATCTCCAAAACCATAAAAGCTAGAACGCTGAAAATTGGTATAAATATGTATAGACAAATATAAAATCTCAATTTTTTTATTCAATTAATTTTAACCTCAAAGATTTCTAATGTCTGAAGCTGATCTTAATCTTATTTTGATCAACTTCATGAGTATCCCTGCTGTATTCCTGATGCTGTTGCATGTTCAAACAAATTTTAGTTTAATTCATTTGATATTTCGATAAAATGGAACAAGTTTTTCACATATATTTTACATGATTTTTGTTTATTTTTCACATATTTTTTACATATTTTTTACATGATTTTTGTTTATTTTTTACATGTTTTTTGTTTATTTTTTACATGTTTTTCATTAAGAGTGTTGTTAATTTTTTTTATTTACTCGAAACTGATAATTTGACAATCAATTTAATGATTATTTGATAAGCTTTTTTATTTATTAATCTCAAATACATACCCTAACACTTTTCAAATGAAACTCGTAAATGAATGGAGAAACGTCGAGATATGAATATTTATTAATGTCGCCTGATGAGAGTATCGGTCTACCTACAGCAGAATAATGGACGCCCTGGGGGTCTATTCTCCAATCTCGCATGATTAATGTCGCATACGCCTATGTCGCCTAAAAAATGTCGAATGAAATGTCGTATGTTGGGCATTTAGTCTATTCTTGAAATCATTCGACTTGAAAATCGTTCGACATTGAAATGTCATTTGAAAGTAGCGGCAACATAGCATTTAGGATGCGTTTGAAATATTTTTTATGCATTATTTTGTCATTTTTTCTATGGTTGTCAAAAATCTATGGTAAATTTTTGTATTTTGTTCCTCGTTCATTGCTGTTGATTGCTGTGACGCTCTCGAAAGTCGAATACAAGTGTATTTTGAATTATTTTGAAAATGAATTATTGTTCGAATGCACAAAAAAGCATGTTGGTGGAATTGATGAATGGAGAAAAAGAACTTTTATCGGGGAAGTTCTCCAATACCTTCACAAGGCATACGGCTAAAATGCGGTGGATGGAGATAGCTGAAAAACTTAATTCAATTCCGGGCGCTAACAAGGATTGGTTACATTGGCGGAAGGTAAGCAGTATTTTTGATTTTGAGTCTTTCGTTTAAATAAATTGATTGACAATGTTTTCAGCTATATTAAATTAGAAAAATGTGATTTTATACTATTGTAATTATAAAACAAGTTTTTATGAAAACCTTACCAGTAGAATATATAGTTTGTTTGTTTTTAAGAAGAAATTACGTAGTAAATCAACAAAATTATGTACTTCTATAAAAAACGTTTGTTAGTGTTGACAAGTAAAAGGATTAAAAATAATGTTCTAGTTTGAAACCACATGTCATGTAATATAGTTAGAAATAACTGTAAACAGCTGATTTCAATTTGGTTGGGAATTAGAAAGCTTAGCAATGAAAACTGAAACCATATCTTTATAATAAGAGCCTAATTTGACATACTTGGCGCTAAGTCAAATTCCATGTGCCAAACAACCAACCTTTTTTTGTATGGGATTTGCCGTCTGTTGTAGAAAATTTTTCTATTTTGTAGACAACAGCGATTACGAACAGTGCTTGACAATTTGACTCAGGGGGCTTGTCTCAATAATTTAAAAAAAGTTGGTTTGAACATTTATGCATTAAAATGTCCAAACCTATAGAACAAAATATGTGTGTTTTCTTATAAGATTCTTTCAGTGCTTAAAATTATTATAAAGATTTGTTAAACTGTATTATTATGTCCAAACCTAAAGTATAAAATATGTGTGTTTACTTATAAGATTCTTTAAGTGTTTTTATTATAAAGATTTGTTGAACTGTATAATTAATATTATCATTGTTTTATTCTTTCTAGACAAGTCTCTGGTCAAAAGCCAAGTCCAAAGAGGCAGCTGTGCAGAGGGAGAGGAGAGGGACTGGGGGCGGGCCATCCATAGGGAGTCAGCTAACCCAATCAGAAGAGGCCATTGTTAACATGTTAACTCCAATAATAGTTGTTGGCCATTCTGAAAGTAGAGTCGGAGGTATGCCGGACAATAGGAGAAAATATCAATGAGAGTTCTATGGAGGGAGGTAATCATGACACAGAAGATTCTTTTATTGAAACAGAAGAAATACTTATACCGCCAGTTGAAGAAACACACAATAGCAGAACCACGCCTCGTCCCAGAAGAAGAGGCGTGCAAGAAGATCTAGTAGAGCTAGCAAAAAAAAATCGAGATCAAAGAAGCATACATGAAAAAAAAACTAGCATTGATGGAGAGACATGTTGTTGCCATTGAAAAACTTTCGGATTCATTTGTTCGAAAAATTTAGGTTTTAATAGAGATACATAAAGAAAGTTATATATACTTTTAGTCGAGATATAGAAATGTTTCATATGAACAAAAAAATTCTTGTAATGAAACTTAACAGATTATTACTGTAAATTTATACGAACATGTTTTAAGAGAGATAATAAAAACAAAGCCAAAAACTCAAAAGGAACATTTATAAAGCGTATTAAAAGAGATTTATAAAAAAAGTTAAGTTCTTTCTATATGATATGTCTAACGCTTCTCTTCATTTACAAAACAAAATTTGATCAAAATATATTAACTATTTTCTTGTAAGTATGTAATTTTCTATATGATATGTCTTAACGCTTCTCTTCATTTACAAAACAAAATTTGATCAAAATATATTAACTATTTTCTTGTATGTAATTTTCTATATGATATGTCTTAACGCTTCTCTTCATTTACAAAACAAAATTTGATCAAAATATATTAACTATTTTCTTGTATGTAATTTTCTATATGATATGTCTTAACACTTCTCTTCATTTACAAAACAAAATTTGATCAAAATATTTTAACTATTTTCTTGTATGTAATTTTCTATATGATATGTCTTAACGCTTCTCTTCATTTACAAAACAAAATTTGATCAAAATATATTAACTATTTTCTTGTATGTAATTTTCTATATGATATGTCTTAACGCTTCTCTTGATTTACAAAACAAAATTTGATCAAAATATATTAACTATTTTCTTGTATGTAATTTTCTATATGATATGTCTTAACGCTTCTCTTCATTTACAAAACAAAATTTGATCAAAATATATTAACTATTTTCTTGTATGTTATTTTCTATATGATATGTCTTAACGCTTCTCTTCATTTACAAAACAAAATTTGATCAAAATATATTAACTATTTTCTTGTATGTTATTTTCTATATGATATGTCTTAACGCTTCTCTTCATTTACAAAACAAAATTTGATCAAAATATATTAACTATTTTCTTGTATGTTATTTTCTATATGATATGTCTTAACGCTTCTCTTCATTTACAAAACAAAATTTGATCAAAATATATTAACTATTTTCTTGTATGTAATTTTCTATATGATATGTCTTAACGCTTCTCTTCATTTACAAAACAAAATTTGATCAAAATATATTAACTATTTTCTTGTATGTTATTTTCTATATGATATGTCTTAACGCTTCTCTTCATTTACAAAACAAAATTTGATCAAAATATATCAACTATTTTCTTGTATGTAATTTTCAATATGATATGTCTTAACGGTCTTAACGCTTCTCTTCAATTACAAAACAAAATTTGATCAAAATATATTAACTATTTTCTTGTATGTAATTTTCTATATGATATGTCTTAACGCTTCTCTTCATTTACAAAACAAAATTTGATCAAAATGTATTAACTATTTTCTTGTATGAACAAAAAAATTCTCGTAATGAAACTTAACAGATTATTACTGTAAATTTATAGGAACATTTTATAATGTATTAAGAGAGATATAAAAACAAAGCCAAAAACTCAATAGGAACATTTATAAAATGTATTAACAGAGATTTATAAAAAAAGTTAAGTTCTTAGTAGGAACATTTCAAAAAGGTTTTAATAGAGATACATAAAGAATTTTATATATACTTTTAGACGAGATATAGAAACTTTGTTGACAAATGTCTTTTAATACAGCATTTTATAAATGTTCCTTTTAAGTATTTAGCTTTGTTTTTATATTTCTATAAATAACATTTTATAAAAGTTCCTATTAATTTACAGTAACAATCTGTAATAATATGTCATTAATACAATTTTTTTATGTTGTTCATATGTAACATTTCTATAAGTATCTCAAATAAGTTTTCTAAATGCTCCCGTTTAATATTTAACTTTGTTTATATATCTCTATTAATTCAATATAATGTAATAAATGTTTTCTTATACCACACTGAATATATATTTTTTTTCTTTCCTTCCAATTTTAATTTAGGTAGAATAATAAACAGTAGTAAATGCAATACACTTTATTTACTCATATATGTACAACCTTTCCATAATGAAAGGTATGTAATAATTTTGACAAATTTAATACAAGAAATGAGTTGTTAAATTAATTATCTATGTAAAAAAATAATTACTAGCTATAAAAAGACTACCAGGAAACAAAGCATTAACATTTAATATTTTTAAAGAGTCATCACAAATTAGTTGGACGTTAATGGAGTGGTAGCTCTGACGGTTTACATACACATGTTCAGGGTAATTTAAATTGTTTCCTGCTGGCGGTACAATTGCAACATGGGTGCAATCGATGCATCCGATTATACCTGGCAGATTGTACTTTCTATAAAACCTGAAACAAAAAGTTTTTTAGATCTATATAATGTTTTTGAAAATATTGTTTTTTGGTTGTATTATAAAATGTTACTATGAGGAATCTTTAGAATAGTTCCCCAACCAACACTTTTTTTTCAGGTATCCCGTAACAGACAAGTAATTTATTTTATTAAATAACATTTCACATAACATATTATTATGTAATTGAAAATTCAACGGGCAAAATAACATCTCATATAGTTCAGCAATGAGGTTCACCGCACATTCTGAATCTAGTGCCTTTTGTGAGACAAAGTTGGTGTGTGTCATGATTCTTTGAGAAGGTAATGCATGCTGCTGGTTACTACACACTAGGGATATGGCGTGATGGTATGTATTATCGAACCTGAAGTATATATTTGTTCCATTTGGATTCTACACTTCCCAACACATCCAACAACACACCTTAAGTAAATCAATACTATAGTTTACCTATTTCTTATACTCCTTAACTCTTGGATTGTGCTTGGAAATTTAACCCATGCATTGAAAATTTCTGGTTTATTTAGTACATCCACAAATTCAGTCAAAGATCTTGAGACGGAAGATTGCGATATATTATTATTTATGTTGCTTCCCACCTAGGTAACTGATAAGATCCTGTTCCCAGAAAATTTAAGGCTGTGAGAACCTGAAAAATATAAATCATGAATTAATTATATGTAGTAGGTTTATAAAAACGCAATGAACTTCATCAGCTAAGACATGAATCCATGAGCGTCAAATCCACTTTTTTCAAAATTTACCAAATGTGTCAAATCTTGATCTTCAAATCAAAATATGTTTTATCTGTAAAATTGTAGACAAATGGAACGTTCGACAAATTATTCTAATGCTCGTGTAGCAATAGTTTAAAGCGTTAGATAGTTTTTTCACCCACAGTCTCATTTCACCTTACAAGGGACTACATTCAGAATGGGTGAACCTCATTGCTGAATCATGTGAGATGTTATCCATTACCCGGCTCTTACGGGACACTTGCAAACAATGAAAATAGTGGAAGAACTATTCTAAGCCAGTGATTCACGCCGAAAATGTTCATGTAAAGAATACAAAAGTTTATAGTATTTACTTTCGACTTTCTCATTCATGATAGTCTACAAAAAAACCCATAAGAGAGATATTGGTTTAGTAAAAAATGATTAACATACCTTGGTTTCGACACTTAATGCAGATGCTCGAGATGGCAAACACATATGAGGAGTTACAACCTCGATAAGGGACTTTGTAAGTTTTTTGTTGAGGCGGAAGTGTTTTATGAAAGACGTATCGCTTTGTGCGAATGCATCCACTATTTTGGAATTATTACGTCGTCCGTGAATATTGTGATTCTGTTCAATAGACAGAATAACCAACTCGTCGAAACTAGCCATTATTATTACAAAAAAAAAACACGAAATTGGAAAAACAATGATTAAACACACTTCACTGATGTACTATGTCAATGGCAATCGTAATATGGCGGCTATTTTTGACAGATAAAATCATGCGACATTGATGCGACATTGAATGTCGAGTGGTCCTATATCACTCGTCGAAATCTCGAATGATTTTCATTCGACTATGTCGCATGTGAGACTCAAGAATAGCATATTCTAGAAATCGTGCGAAAGTAATAAAATGTCACATACGACATCGATAGGCGACATTGGAGAATAGGGTCCCTGAGAGGACACAGAGTACAACTCAATTGAAGGACGCAAAAGGACAAAGCACGAATGTCCTCTATTCCTATAATTCTGGATGAACCAAGAAAAAACTAATACACCCTTTTGGTAAAGTGAAATTATTTCGCATAGTTAATTTCGTTTACAAGTGATGAACAAATGAAATATCGATGTGGTCTTGCATACTCGGTCTTAGTCTTGTTCTTGTATCCACAGTTATGGTCATGGTTTAAGTCTATCTCTCGGAAAGAAAAATATGAATTTAAAGGAAAATTTATTGGATTTTTTTCCTCGTGTCTATGTATAATTAATTAATAACTTGTGATATTTTCAGTACGGCTTTGTATATTTTCGATTGTAAAATGTTTGCTTTTTGTATATCTTTTTTGTTTATTTATAATTTATATGAAACTGCTATTTTTTTCTGTTTATAATACTTTTATTTAATGTTTTTGTTGATTTTGAGTCCATATATTATGTACTTCATTTTTTTCATGTTTGCTCACGTACCTATATTGTTTTTTTATTTTTATTTTTGAATATACTGTTTTTTTACATTTACTGTTTTGGTTTAATTTAAGTCCATATGCATATCTTTTTTTATGTTTGCTTACATAGATTGTTTTTTTTTGTATTACTGTTTAGTTTTAAGTTTTTTTTTGCTAAGTGTATACATAATTGTTTTTTTTCTTATTCTATATATTTTCATCATCAATATGTGTTTTTATATGTATGTTAAAAGCATTTATGCCATTTATAAATACCTAAATAAATAAATAAATAAGTCTGTTGAAAATGTATAAGTCAATTATTATTGTGGTTGTATTTTCTTAAGCATACTTACTTCTATTGTATATAATTTACTTGAGACTTGATGTTGCTCGAATGGTTGTTAGAGATAATAAACTCCCCACTTGGGCACTTTGCTGTAAAAAATGAACAGGTATTTTTTTAGGATGCTCTCTTACATACTGACTCATATTTAGCCAAAAATAATATGTTTATAAAAAATTTCAAGACCGCTAGATTCTAGTATTTACAAACGTCTTAGTCTTGCAATCGTGGTCTTGGTGACAAATGTAATCTTCGTCACTATCGCTTACTTCTTCTTCTGCTTCTTCCCAGCCTAATCCCGTCCACTTCTGGACAAAGGCCTCCTCCATTTCCTTCCAAGCCACTCTATCTTGTGCTCTCAGCATCCAATTGACACCAGAAAGACGGCTGATATCAGCCCTCCACCTCAATGGCGATCTCCCAACACCAGGTTGTCATTCGTGGTCTCCAAGCTAACATCATTCTTGGCCGTCTGTCTTCAGTGTCCATCTCAATTTCAAGGTGCGGTGAACGACATGAACCATTTTTGTTCCTACTAACTCACTCAAACTGTCGCTTACTAACTTATTTTTTATCAAGTACACAATCACCTATCATTCACTCTGTGATACACAGTTGCGCAAAATTTTAGAATTATGTTAACAAATTCACAATCCAAATTGATTATTAATTGAAGCGATCGTGCACTTAATATAAAAGCCGAGATTTAAGGTTATTAATAATAATTGACGATATTGTATGGGAAATTTTGCACGCGTTTCTATTATATTACGAAAAAGGAATTCATATACCCTATATTTTGAGCACAAAATATAGAGTACCAATTTAATTCACGTAGGTACCAAATTTAAATTTATATAGTTCATTCATTAATACTATCACGGCTTATCCTACAACGTGGGGTAACCAGCGACAGGTGTGCGCGTGTGCATTACATTATAAAAGAAATCGCGATACATCCGTATATCTTCACCATTCTCATCTCACCTAAACAGGCACTACATTAAGGCCACACAGGCACTCAAAATGTGATAAGTTTGCATTGTCGTTTCCTCGACCATTACTAACATTATCGTCTTGAAACTAGAACCTAGATAAATATCATAGTATTATCTACATCTTGGCATTTCCATAATTATAATATTTGAATATTCTCTCGATAACAAAATAAATCCGTACGTACACTATCCCTGAAATTTGCGGGATTCCATCGTTATCCGTTTAATCTGTTAAATCCGGAATTGGCGGGAAAAGCGTTTTCCCGCCAAAAAGTGTCTATTTAGACGACAAATTTTCTGACTTCGTCTATGCTTTTAGGTCATTTATAACCATAGAAAGCGCAGATAAATCAAAATACAAAAATATTTACCTTTGTCATTTTTTCAATGGTCACAAAAATGCATCATGGAAACCAACTTGAAGAAAAAATAAATAATATTGGCATCTTATTACATTTACTTAATTTTATAAATCATTTTTTCATCGAGATCTACAATTATAACAAAGTATAAACAAAGGTAAATATTTTTATAACTTGATTTATCTGCGTTTTCTGTGGTTATTTTTGGTTTTCGTTTATTGTTGAGTCGTGTAAATAGTCGTAGCCTAAATATTTAACTATAATTTATCAAAAATGTTGTTAAAAATGATGTTAACACTTAGACTGTTTTAATTTTTTAATTTTGTTTCTTGATTTAAAAAAAATGTAATTCCTATTGTCGCCCAAGTCGTTCCTACTTCGCGCTAGTCAAGTCGTACAAAATGTATGGCGGTACAAACCCCACAGATTCTACTTCAGTACGAGAAGTGGCGTACAATTCGTTAAAAATTATCAGTGCCTGTGCGGCCTTAAGAATGCGTGGTGAAACTCGATGCGATATTATTGCGATCGCGATGTGAGATGTTATTTTGCCTGTTGAATTTTGGAATATCCAGTACTTACGGAACACCCGAAAAAGAAAGTAAGACCAAAATGATGTGCTAATGCTTACTTACATGACTTTTTATATTATGAAAATGACACAGCATAAGTTAAATTTTTACCGCACTGACACCAATTGAGTAATATTTGATCGGCACCGACATGATTTTAGTTATGCTGATATATCACTGGCACGACTTGAGTTATATTTGAACGGCACCGACATGGTTTAAGTTATGTTAATATCGCACTGACACGACTTGAGTTATGTTTGAACGGTATCGACATAGCTATATTTTTTGTTTGTACTAACACGACTTGAGTTATTTTCGACCGGCGCTGATATGGTTTTTTATGTTAATAACTATGCCATGTTGTGGGGCGTTATTAGTCTGTTTATATATGTTATAATTATTTTTGTGTATTAATAATAAATAAATAAATAAATAAATATCACATTGACACGACCCGAGTTATGTTTGAACAGTATCGCCATGGCTATATTTTATATTTGTTATAAAATATAGCCATGTTTGTTATGTTTGAAAGGCACCGACATGGCTATATTTTGTGTTTGTATTGACACGATTTGAGTTATGTTTGAACAGTATCGCCATGGCTATATTTTATATTTGTTATAAAATATGTTTTTTATGTTTGAAAGGCACCGACATGGCTTTTACTGACACGACTTGAGTTATGTTTGAACGGCGCGGCGCCGACATGGCTTTATTATTTGTTTGTACTGACACGATTTGACTCATGTTTGGTCGGCACCGATATGGCTTTAGGTTTGTTGATATCGCACTGACACGACTTTGTTCTAACGGCACCGACATGGCTATATTTTGTGTTTGTACTGACACGACTTGAGTTATGTTTGAACGGCACCGGCATGGCTTTTAGCAATGTTAATTTAGCACTACACGATTTTAAACATGAGCAATGTTTAGTCGGCACTGAAATGGCACTGAAATGTTGATATCTCACTGACATGACATTGATTATGTTTGTACTGCACCGGCATGATATGATTTATGCTTGTACTACTTAAACAAACATTTCGTTTCCATTATATGTAGGTACTCGTGTATCTTGAACGATTCATTTACTTCTACGGTACAGTCCGCAAGTGTGAATCTCAATTCGCACTTGTTGATTGTTCTTTTTGCACCATGGTGCCGAGATTGCTAATCTAGAGGGCTCCATGAGCTACTCTTCGTGCCATGCATTGTTTTTTTTTGTCATTCATTCTAGCGTTCTGCGAAGGGGCCGTTGACAGTCCCCATATGCGGAGCGGGTGGTGGTGGGAGTAGCGATACTTCTACGGTTGATTTAAATATTATTTATATCAAGAGATTCAGGAATTTTGACACAACTAACTCGGTTCAATATTTTTTATGTTAACTCGAAAATCGACACAAAATCCTTCAAAAATTAGTTATATATATTTTATAGTTGCTAGTGTAACATTACAAAATAAAATATAAACGTCTACTTTTAAATAATAAGTATTCCTCATTCGTATCAATGTGCTATTTGATTTGTTATTTTCATTACTTACAAGTGTTCAATATAATGCAAATTGCTACAATTTCATACCTTAATTCTCAAAAGTCGTCGTAAACCAACACAATATGGTATAATTCCAATTCATAATAAAATATGAAATTGAAGTTATGTAAATTTGATTGAGGAAATACTCGTAAAAATGTTACAACCAAAACAAACATAAAAAGTGACAATATCATGTGAAAAACCAGAGTTGAACCTTATGAAGCCATATATTTATTTATTTATTTATTTAGTTGCTTCTCGGGCAAATAACAAGTTGCCACATTCTGGAGACTTACGATATTAATAGTCTCACAGATCCAGACTGAAAACACAATTAAAAACTGTGTCACCACCGGGAATCGAACCCGGAACCTTTGGATCAGCAGTCAGATACCCAACCAACTGAGCCACGAAGGCCAACAAATAAAAAAAAACCGCCAAATAAATACCATAATAATTTTAAGGCCCTTGTATACTTCGGGTATACGGATGTAGGGGAACCCGGGGTGGAATGGGGTACCTAATCTTTGGTTCCAAATTATGAGTGTTTGAATGAAACTACATCATTATTTAGAAATCCATATGTTTATTTACTCATTTTACTATGAAGAAATTATAATTAAATCAATATGAACTCTTAATTTGTATTAAAAAAATAAGTTTTTAAAAAAAAGGGAATTTTCCCATTCTGCCCCACCCCCTGGGGTACAATGGGAAACAGAAACGGGGCACAATGTGGTACCTACAATTTATTTACATACTTCACAGATGAGAGCAGTTTTATCGTCGTCACTGTATATACCAGCACACGCCAAAACCCAGTCTTCTCCTGCCATTTTCAAAGCTCTGTTAAAATTATGGGTGCAATTATTTTTCTCTGCAAGCTGATATGCCATTCGACGAAATTCTTTCATAGTCAAACCCAAGAGTTGTTTTTGCATGTCTTTAAGATAATCGACAAGTTCTAGTTCTTCATTAGCAGTAAAAACATTGGTATATTTCCCTGATGTTTTGTCAATAACTGCTTCTGGATTCATGCGCTTTTCCTTAACATACCTCTCCAGTGTTGATGATGGCACGTTAAATCGATTAGATGCTGCCAAGTATCCCATCTGTCCATTAATTACCGCATCAACAGCATCATTCATTGAATCTGTAGACCTGCCCCGCTAGACAACATGCCATTTAAGCTAAGCGTTATCTCGCTAAGCGATAGTAAATGTATGGAATTGGTGGCTGTGACGTCACGTGAATTCCATACATACAATTCACAATTCCATACATTTACTATCGCTTAGCTTAAATGGCATGTTGTCTAGGGGGGGCAGGTCTGTAGATTAGTCTTTCTTACATATGTTCGGACCATCTATAGCAGAAATAAAATACACATTAATATGAGAAGCTCAACCAGGGGCGGAATGGGATATGTCCCATTCTGCCCCGCCCGTTCTGCCCCGAAGCATCATTTTCATAAACACGTGTATTATTGGAAGTTATGTTTGTTGGATTTAATTTATGACTACAAATTTAAATAGTCAAAATACATTAAAATCAACGATATATATGTAAATTTTGTAACAAATAATATTGTATAGTATAATCACCTTGGCGTAGAACAGCAAAAATTAGAAATTACTAGTTTTTTCGTCGGCCTTCGAAAAATCCGAATCATGCGCACTTTTACACTGATGGTGACCGTTTCGAATAAAGCAACACAGCTGACTGAACATTGTGCGCGAAATTCACGCAGCTCAGTCGTTGCAGGGAAGAGTTATGACGTTTTCTCATTCCGCCCCGGTACCCCGTTCTGCCCAGGGTTCCCCTACACAAAAATGCACGTTAAATTAACTTCTAATGTATGAAACACGAAAAAATATTATATATCACCTAATATGTAATATGCAACATTTTTTTGTGAAGAAAATATAAAATTAAGAGTTTTTTTAAATTGCAAGAATAGTAATTATATTATTTTAATAATTAAAAATTCAGCCGGTAGATTTTCATATTTTCTTTCGATTGAAGTAAAAATCTACTTCATAGGCCTTGTAGTTTTTTATTTACTTACAATAAAGAATTAAAAAAGGGTTTTATTAAAACTTATTTTACTAGTAGGTAAAGTATTAAACAAATTCAATTTCGAAAAAAACGTGTGCAATAGAATAAAGATGTACATACGAACTGTTCTATGTTTTAAAGAATTATCTTTTGAGGGTAGGTACTGATGAAATTATACTGTAAGTACTGTAGGTACTGCAAAAATGTCTCAGTGCTTAACTCTTTTGACACGGGAAGTGACCATAGACTCGTAAGGGCTTCATTTAGCATAAATACTAAACTAGAAAGAGCAAAAATGATAAATAAGAAGAATGGTCAAACACCTTCCACGGAATTGCTAAGAAGACACCAAACGGAGTTTCTAACCACTATCAAAAATAAACTCGAACCAATAGATGCGCTTCATGACATGGAAATAAATCAACTATCTGACAAGGTGACATCTACCGTTCATACTGCAGTTAAGAAAATCTCCTTCAGACAGAGAAAAAATAATGAGAAGTTGTCTCCCGATACAATTAGTCTCTTAGAAAAGCGAAAAACTCTATGCAGAGATACAGATGAATATAAAAATCTAAACAAAACCATTCGAAGACAAATCAGAAAAGATATCAGAAAATTCAATACAAATTGCATCACAGAAACTATCGAAAGAAATAAGAATATGAAAGTCCTAAAATCAAATTTGTGCTGCAGCAGGCAGAATATAACAAAGATAAAGAACAAAAATGGGGAAACTATAAATGATACGGAGTCTATAGCTAAAGAAGTGAAAGAATTTTACAAAGAACTATACTCTTCCAGGCTAAGAAGACCTGAAGCAGAGAATAATAATATATTAAATGCGGGATCCGAAGAGATACCAGAAGTAAATCTAAATGAAATAAACATAGCATTGAATAACATGAAAAATAATAAAGCACCTGGAGAAGATGGGGTAACTAGTGATATGCTGAAGATTGGAGGCAGTGAATTGAAAGAGGCGGTACAAATATTGTTAAATAAATGTCTAGAACAAGAAGTAATTCCAGATGACTGGAAAAATGCCGAAGTTAAGTTGCTGTTCAAAAAAGGGGACCAAGAGAATCTGGAAAACTATCGGCCGATTAGCTTACTCCCTCACTTATACAAACTGCTGACAAAAATATTGACAAACCGTCTTACTCCAAAATTTGACTTCTACCAACCCGTAGAACAGGCTGGCTTCCGTAAGGGTTTCGGAACCACAGATCATATTCAAACTTTGCGTTTACTTATAGAAAAAGCTACAGAGTATAACATAAAAATTCATATGGCTTTTATAGACTATCGTAAAGCATTTGACTCTCTAGAAACCTGGTCAATTTTAAGTGCTCTTGAAAATGCTAGGATTGATTCTAGATACATAAGATTGATTAAATATATTTATGAAAATGCTACTATGGATGTAAAAGTGAACGAAAATCTGAAAACAGAAAAAATCAAAATCGAGAAGGGTGTAAGACAGGGTGATACGATATCCCCAAAACTATTCACACTGGCATTAGAAGATGTCTTCAAAACATTAAACTGGAACAATAAAGGCATTAAAATAGATGGCACATATTTAAATCATCTCCGTTTTGCAGACGACATAGTAATAATAAGCGAAGAATTGTCTGAACTGGAAGCTATGGTAGCAGAATTATATGAAGCCTCTAGAAAAATCGGTCTGGAAATGAACATAGACAAAACCAAGATTTTGAGTCCAACTTCACACAGTATTTGCATTGGAAATAAGACTATTGGTGCTGTTGAAGAATACATATACCTTGGACATAAAATTAAATTGGGTAAAGAAAATCAGACCGCCGAACTGCCAAGACGTATAGGGCTGAGTTGGGCTGCTTTTGGAAAGTTGAGGTACATATTCGGCAACAGGGAAATTCCGAATAAACTTAAAGCCAAAGTGTACAATTCTTGTGTTTTGCCAGTGACAACATACGGTCTCGAAACCATGTCACTTACTGCCAGAAGCCTCCACAGACTTAAGTGTACTCAACGAGCAATGGAGAGACAAATGTTAGGCGTATCCTTGAGAGACCGAATAAGAAACGAGGAAATAAGACGCCGGTCAAAGGTCACCGACATTGCAGAAAGAGTGGGAAGGCTGAAGTGGCAATGGGCAGGTCATGTGGCAAGACAGAGAGATGATAGATGGACCCCCAAAATTCTGAATTGGAGACCCTATAATAATAGAAGGGGTGTAGGGAGACCACAGAGGAGATGGACTGATGACATTGTCGAACTGGTGGGACATGGGTGGAAACAGAGCGCCCAGGACAGAGAGAAGTGGAAAACTCAGGAAGAGGCCTTTATCCAGCAGTGGAGTGAAAGGGGCTGAAAGAAGAAGAAGAAACTGATGAAATTATATTCAAAATATACTATTTAGCCTACTATAACCACTTAAGTCAAAATGTTAAACTACGAATGTTACCTTGAACTAAGCATATTACGTTGAACTACGAATCGGAATTCGCTAAATGAACCATTGATTTATATGTACTTACTACGTACGTACATATATATGAAAAGAACATAAATTATTTTCACTCACCAAGTTAAAAAAAGAATGAATGTTTTTTGGTAGGTATGTAATTATCACCAAATATCTTAAACCAGGCCTCCGGGTGCGCAGAGCGCAAATTTGAGTATTTTTGCTTCGCTGGTTTACGTGCAAATCGTTCCCTTCTCGGCGAAATGGTTCAAGATAACTAGGTATTGTCTCTATGAAGTAAGACAAATATAATGATTCTAAAGTTTTTTGTGTTAACAGGGTGGAAATCCATTTTAAAATTAATTAATCACTGTAACTCCATCCACACAGGTGGCAACGCTGTAAATATTGTAGTGTAAGATGATTTTTGTTTAAATTGGTTAGTATCATTTCACATCTTGATCCAAAGGATCCCGAATATGAATTTGTTACGAAAGGCAGTGTCAGAGACACTCGCCCCACATAGATAGGAATTATGTATTATTTTATGTTAATGAAGTGAGTGTTTTCTAAGATAAGTAACATCTGAACACGATGCTTTTGGCCGTATACTGTATTATAGTCTGCTATTCTTGCTTGAAGTTGTATCTTTTAGGTCTGCTATTCAAAATAGAACATCTAATGCAGACATTAATACGTTTACCTTCACAGCTGTGTGTCTTTGCACTTTTAACATAATGCATGAATGTCTTCTAATTTAATCTAGAACTTTGGATAATACCAAGACATTGACTCGACAATGTGCGCAAGACCAAAACTAGGAGTGCAATACCAAAACCAGTGTTATTTTGCATTTGCTCATCACTACAACATCACAACATGCTATTATAACTTTATTATTTTCTTCCCTTTCTTCTTCGTCGCAGGTAAACATACAATGATATTTTTTTATTTATTTTTTGTTGTACGTATGTATGATCATCATCTGTGGACAAACGTAACTGGTCTGTTTTTATTTATATCATAGCGTATGTTTTTTTTGCATATTATGTAAGACTGTCTAAATAAATAAATAAACCTACCTATTTTAGTAAATATAGTATTGTCAAATATCTTGACATTTTTTGACGGAGTGAGGGACGGTTTGCACATATATCTACCAATTATAACAAACTAAAATATTCTGCGCAGCCCCTGATCTTTCATGATTATTCTACGTATGATATTTTTGCGTTTTGTTTAACATTTTTTATTTTTGTTTAAATTATTTTAAAATAATACCTATACTTACACGTTTCAAGTGGTAACAAAAATATCTATGAATCATCCTTTCATGAATGAACGAAACAACAAATTACCACGATTTTACAACAAATAATACAAACGTCATTAACTAAACACAAATAATAATAATATAATATTATAGGTACGTATAAAGTACCTACAAAATAATTTCCTTTTATCTAACTTATAGTTACGAAAGCATCCGGCATAGGCAGCGTGGCCGAGCGGTCTAAGGCGCTGGTTTTAGGCACCAGTCCGAAAGGGCGTGGGTTCGAATCCCACCGCTGTCAGTTTTTTTTTTATTATGTTTTATTATTATTATAATCTTTTACTTAAATAAAAGTGCCTATGTTTATCATCAAATGCTTATTCGAACCAAACATTCATGCCAGAAATAAAAAAATAATTTATCTTCAATTGTAAAACAGTGAGCATGGGTTTATTATAGACAAAATAACGATTTTTCGTAAACATGTAGGTACCTACTAACAAAAAATATTTAAAACTTCAAAAGTTAGTTCATTAAAAGCAAATGTAAAGTTTTTGATTAAAAGTTTAAAAAACGTAGTTAATAATCAGGGCCGGTTAAATCATAGAACAATAAGGAACAAGAAATCAGGGCGGTTATCTTAAAAAGGGCGCTTAAAATCCTAAAATGTAAATTATATAAATAAAAAATCCGCAGCTCGGTTCTCTTTGCGTACTCGGAGAGAGGCTCGGGGTGACGTATGTATGTAAAAAAAATGTCAATGATTTTTCATTTTAGACCCGATGTAATTTTAAATAATTTTAAATGATTCTACATTTAAAATTCCAAAAAAATGTAGGCTGGGGGGCGATTTCAAATATATTGCTACGGGCGCAAAAACACGTTTATCCGGCCCTGTTAATAATAATTGGTCTTAATATTCGTTTTAAATAGGACGTGGACAGTGCGGTTCAAACCCTGCTTCAACCGGTTCAATTCACCTATACACAAGCATTTTTGTTTATTTAATTGATTGTTTATGTACATGTTTCAAGGACAAATTCTTATTAAAAAAAATCTTGCAAGCTGAAAATAATTCGCTTCAGTGCTTGGTGCAAACCATTTTTTGGTGGTTATTTTTTTTACTGTTCATTTTATTTCATTGTATTTTTTTTTCTTTATAATATGTAAAGTGAATATGTTTTAATAATAAAATGTAATGACTATACAAACTATGCAGATAATTGCTTCGAAACAGTCTTGTGAAGCAGTTATCTTTAAGGGGCCATATAAACCTAAACACTTCATTGCAATTTCAAATCAAATCCCTCAAATATGTTAAACAGTGAGTATCTAGAAAAAATACTATTAAGTCTTTTCAACATTTCTCTAATGAATATTCGTCACACAATTTTAAAATTCAGCCCAAATTCCCATAAAAAAATATTAAAAATATCCTTTTTTACAGCATTTTTTTTAAATTACTCCAACTATGTAGTGGTAGAAAAATAAATCTTTGATATACTTAAAAAGTGCATAAAATCAAAGTGAATGAACGATAAAGTTTTTTCATTTCAACTAAGGTATGTTCTTATAATGCAAAAAAACAACAATTTTGGGGTTTCCAATAATTTAAATCACGTAAAAACCTTTTTTAACGCACGCCATAGTTACCCTTACTAAAGCTTAACTTCATAGTGCATTGGGCGGTTTTAATAATATTATCATGTTTTCAGTCACTAAATCTCGTGTAATATGTCCTCTTAATATAAATTCTTTATAATATTATGGTCTTAATAAAGAAATAAAACGATTATTAAAAAATAATCTTAATAAATTCATACCTAATCACATTTTGCGCAATAAAAAAAGATTTAACTAAACAAAAGTAATCTCTTCTAACTGCTGTGCTCTGAATACGAAGTACAGTGTCGAAACTAATCTACAAATTATACTAAACACGCCCTTTGCTAGATAAGGTGGTGTGCATTTATATATTTCGACCCCCGCATTCTTCTCATGTATAATCATGGGGTTGGTAAACAGTCGACATTGAAAAGCAAATCGATTTTCAGTAAGAGGACATTGAACCAGGACCCCTCCTATAGAAGAGATAAAAACAACACGAACGATCCGCGGAACTTATATAGAATGGGGGGGAGAGGACAAAATAGTTCTAATTCTATAGCCGTGCGTCCTTGATGAATAGCCATACTGAATATACAGACACATTTGACCCGGTAAATTCGCGGTTTTTAAGTCCGCGTTTTACAAAAAAAAAAATTTAACTTGTTTAAAAACCAGAAAAAAAAATTGTTTATAATAAATAGCCTACTGCTAAAATAGATAATAATAATTGCATTAGAGATCTTGGTGTTTGTGTGTGCCACTGGTTTTACCCAGTGACAGGAGGAAGGAAAATAAGGAATATTTGCCTACCTTTACGGTGTGGTTCAGATTTTTCCCAATGCCTCCTGGGGGGCAAGTCTGGTTCGACCGGCGAAATCAAAACCCTAGTGATTACCCATATCATGTATATAATTATCGTATGGAGTTCTATGACATCTAAAGATATTGTAGAACTCCATATAATAATTATATCCATGATATGGGTAATCACGAGGGTTTTGATTTCGCCGATTGAACCAGACTTGCCCCCCAGATGCTCACTTCACACAACATTCACAGACACTAAATTGATAAGTTGGATCGCGATGTTTGATTGGAATGAATTATTTTTACTAGGTTCGATGCGAGTCCGAAACATAAAGGTCACACGGTGTGGTCTTGATGATGACTGAATTTTGTAGGCAAACTTGTAGGTATGAAAGGAAGCAGGTAGGATAAAATGCAACAATATTAAATCTCAAAATATTGACATGTCATTACATATACCTACCTATCCATGTGCATGTATGTAAGTATGATAATATCGTTCACTATAACATAATTATAGCGAACAGTGTTTATCTCGATAGTAAACATGTGTCGACCTGATAAAATGGTATCTAAAGCATATAAATTATTGGGATTCGTCACAAGCATAACCAAACCCTTTCGTAACATAAGAACCATTACCATCATCTATTATGCATATGTTCGTAGCATATTTGAGTACTGCTCGCCCATTCTCATTACATCAAATAGGTACATCACACGTATAGAGAGAATTCAAAAAATATATTTATCAAACATCTATGCTATCTATTATGTATAATAACATTGACTCCCTTGAGCTACTTAGTTTGATAACTCTTAGGTCTGAAGGCAGAGTCCGACCTAAATACTAAATTCTAAATACTAACCATGTTTTCAACTAATGTTTGGAGATCACGTGGCTTCCTAACTAGAGGATGCTACAAAGTTTTTGTATGGGAATTGCATTGCAGAGACATATCTACATAAATACTTAGCGCATGCGCGTCGGCGTAAACTAACATTGAAGGTTGATCGCGAGGAACCTTACGAAGTTACGAGTGGTTTAATAATAAAATACGAGATGTTTTCGATGGATGATGATTTTAGTGACTTCGTCAAATATATATTTGGTAATTTTGTCAAATCAAATACCAAGCAGAGTATTCAGCGATATACCTATATGTAGGTAAGAGATGCCGAAAATTCGATGGAATTTCAGAAAAATCGTAACATCGAGTAGTCTGTGTGAGCTTGGTTATATATGTTTGTGTTGTTATAACAAAAAAACATTTAAAACGTCAGTATAAACCCATAGGAAACTATCTATCTTTTTTTTCGTACACAATAATCTGAAATGCTATGTCATCGACCTTAAGTTTGGCGTAGTATTTAGTATTTAGTAAGTGATGTCTCTGCAACGCAATTACTAACTTAAGAATACTAATATAAATAAAAAAATGTGTATAATGTAGATTAGCTTTACTTTAATTTTTTTTCAGAATATCATAGTTTTTTTTTTAATAATAAATGAATATGTCCTTGTTAAACAAGTACATATACATCTTCCTACGTTCCCTAAAATAAGCAAATAAATGCTTGTGCTTAGGTGAACAAAATCGGTCGAGGCAGGATTCGAACTCGCGACCACTGGATTACTAGCCCAGCGCGCTAACCGCTCTGCCATCGACCCATCTAAATGAATTTATATGTTTACTTTTTTAAATTAGTTTTCTCCTTTCCTCTTCACTTCAGATTTTTTTTTGTTTATTACCTTTTTTGCTTATTTTCTGTTGAATAAAGAACTAGTTGAAAAGAAACCATTTTTTAATATGCAAGATATTTAGAATGGGTCATTTATTTCTAGTTGATACTACACAGATCATTGCATTTATCTTGCTGCCATTTAAAAATACAATGTAGAAGTTTACGTCGACGAACACCATGTAAAAAAATATAAACATACACAGACAAATATTAATTCAAAAATCGTTAAGAACAGAATCCTATACTTCGCGAATGGCGAGGTATTCTGGACCATCAACTATATTCAGACTATTGAGACCAAACTTCGGGACCATTACAAATGGGAGCTCAGAATCTAATCGGCAAATAGTCCAAGGGCGAGCATTGTGTGGATTCGATCGCGTAATTGGATGCCTTCGGCTAAATTCTGTCGAATCTGAAGATAGACGAGGGAGAAATATAATATTTTGTTTGGTTCGGAATTGGGTTAGGTCACTTCGCTATTATAGCTATCATGTTCAATGTCACATTCTTTCATTCACAAGTCACCCCATCAATAATAATTACCTGTCGTCGGATCGGCGTGGTTATGAGGTGACCAGATAAACTTTTGTGACAACCTGCTCACGGTTTGATGCCTGTGTAAATTATTACTTTCTGCTATGTGTTCCTATCTTCAAAATATATTAGCGACCTTCTTCATCTGGAGTTACTAATCTTGTTATTGTTCTTTGATTGGTAGTATTATATCGACTGTTTGAGTTATGTACATTGTTTGCCACTATCGCTAGTTTCACAACAAAGTTTTTACGTTCCAATTTTTCCATTCTGATTTCTTTGGTCCATTTGCTATAGTGTAGAAAAAAAGTAGCACAATATTGATTAATTATTTTGCACTGTTGAGATAGCTTTTACTTCTTGTTTTGATATTAGAATAAGACGAAATAGCTATCAATCATATTATTTGATATAAGAAACTACCATCAGAGATGAATTCTTAAAAAAGTATTTTCTAAAATAGATTCCAGAATCTTGTTAGAAAATAAAGAACGCAATACAGTAAATAATAGTGCTTTGGGAATTCATATCCTCGAAATTAACCTACCTTTTGGGCTGTGATATAATAATTTAATATATGCCATACGTCATATACAAATGAAAAACTATACTTTTTACAAATATTTTTTATATTTGTAAAAAGTATAGTTGAAAATATTACATTTAACCATCGTCACATAGTTTTTCGTTACTGGAAAACCACAGAGAGCCGACTCAGATGGTATGGACATACATATAATGAGAAGGCAAAATGATCATGTGGTGCAAAATGCTCTAGCACTCCCAGAAAACAATAAAGGAAAAGGACCTCCACTATCCACGTGGTGGGGTAGTTTGAGTCAACTCATGGATAAGGCCCAAATACCAGCCCCGACAATACAGGACAGAATCCTGGCGCCGAAGGATTAGGAGAGCCGACCCTCACTAAATTAGGACAAGGCTAAGAAAAAGAAGAAGACATAGTCTTTCGTACTCGGCATCCAACCATCGGTAATCATTTTCGTTGGATATTTTATATTACTTGAAATTTTTAACGATTTCTTCTGTATTTGTCGTGTCAGAAACCCTGACATTGACAATTAGCACCGTCCAAACCTCTCGGACTTGGATGGTGCTGAATATCACACATTTTATAAACCAAACCATTTACGAATTCAGAGCCAGGAAAGCTGCCTCCTATCGACAATCCCCTTGACTATCTTAAGAATACCTTGATGACTAGCTAAAGTTATATGTCACGTTTTTTTTATAATAAGATTTTTTTATGAGGAGATAAGTAGAGAGTGCGTACCAGAAGAGCCAATCCCAGGTGAACTGGGAAGAGACAAAGAAGAAGAAGAATGGTTTAGTGTAGGTACTTTTAAAAATGATGAAAGTAGAAAGTAGACATTAAATATAATAAAGGAGGATATCAGATTACTTTCCATTTCTAGTTCGGTGATTGGATCCAAATTACGTTATAGATCGAATCACGTCATCACATTTTACGCTATATGATTTCCAATATTTTTCTTTCCTCTTTTTTTATCAAATTGGGAATACTTTTAATACATACCTACTGTTCATAGAATTCTCCACTAGAATGGTCAAACGTTAAGACGCAACGGATATCCAGATTGGACGAATATCAAATTCGGTATCCGTCCAATTTATGAAATCCTCCAATCGAATCGCCGATTTTTGATTCAGAATATTGTTTTTTTCTTGCATTAATTAATGTTTATGCGCAGATATCATCACATCGAGATCTTAAAAGGGTAGGCAAAGACAACCAAACCCCACATATAAGTAATACTTACATATCTTCGTAATAATCCAGATTCATCGCGACTTTAATAATAGGTGATATAACATGGACATTCACACGCATTCCCTGAAATAACCAAATTCTTGTGCTATAAGTGAATAAAATGGGTCGAGGCAGGATTCGATCCCGGGTTCACTGGTATATCAAACCAGCACACTACGGCTCTGCCAGCGACTCGTCAATTTATATTTTTTCCTACCTTTTCCAAATCCATCAAAATGTGCGTATTATATCGCAGAAAAAAAATATTTCCTTCGATCCTGTAACTCTATGAACAATCCCAATTAACAAAGTGTGGGTTAATTATGTAAACCCCAAATTCAACAAACGACCCTTTAACAAATATCTGCATGCTTTGTGTTTCCGGAAGGCAAAAAAATCATGTAAACGGGAGTAAAAATTAAAAATTAAATATTCCAATCGGTAGATATGCCTGATATTAGGTACATATATAATAGGTATAATATAAACTACATATATAGAGTTATGTATTGGTCCACACTTTTACAAGGACCAATAGGTATTATGTATCGACCGATCTGACGATGTAGTTAGTCATATGACCTCTGTACCGGCATCCTGAGTTCGACTTCCAAGATATTTTTTTAGGTCGTTTACAAAATTAAAAAACAGTTTTTGAAATTTTTTTATTGTGTAAAAAACTATGTAAATTATATATGTAAGTATATCATTTTAATCAATATAGGTACAATACAATACAAGTATGGTACAACATTATAAAAGTTTAAATAAATTATACAAACATGTATGAAAAGATGCATGATTTGATTGTCTGCCCTGTAACAAAAAATACTTTAAATAAATATTTTGTCCAGAAAAACGAAAAATCAATAATATTCTCTTTTCGTTATTATTGTATGATATTTTTTATGAATTTCTTGGAGCGGACCTCCTTTTTATAAGATTCATAAAAAACGTCATTAATTAAAAAAATATATATTAAAATTAAAACAAACAATCGAAAACAAAATAATATTCAATATTATTTCATAAATATACCAAACAAAGATATTTTAAATATAAAAAAAAAAAAAGATGGCAGCGGTGGGATTCGAACCCACGCCTCCGAAGAGACTGGTGCCTTAAACCAGCGCCTTAGACCGCTCGGCCACGCTACCGATGGTACCTCGCCGACGAAAAAAACGTATTGAATCATACATAATATCTACTTACGCACATTATGATACAACATACGCATTTATATAAACTTATTATTATCATAAATTGTATCATAAAAACAAATCACATTGAATCTTCTATATCATAAATTTGAATGTTTGTATCTATGTACCTATGTATGTGTTGAATGCGCTCCTAAACCGTTCATCCGATAGCGATGAAACTTTGGTGTATTGTCAGGCGTATGCCCGGAATGGTTTCTGGATTAAAAAAAATCTTCTTCTTCTTCTTCATCGAGTTATAGGTCATTTTACCTATGAAGGTAGACTATCCTAGGAAAAGAAGGAAACCGTTCATCCGATTGCAATGAAACTTTGGTGAATTGTCGAGCGTATGCTCGACAGGGCCTGAAGGGAGGGAAGGTACTGAAGGGCCTGAAGGGAGGGACGAACTGAGGGCTTGAAGGGACGGGTAGTACTGAAGGGTAGGGAGGTACTGAAGGGCCTCAAGGGAAGGGACCTACTGAGGGCTTGAAAGAACGGGAGGTACTAAAGGGTCTGAAGAGACGGGAGGTATTGAAAGGCCTGAAGGAAAGGGGCATAATGAGGGCTTGAAGGGACGAGTGGTACTGAAGGGAAGGGACGTACTGAGGGTTTTAAGGGACGGGTGGTACTGAAGGGACGGGAGGTACTGTAGGGCCTGAAGGGACGCGAAGTACCGAAGGGCCTGAAGGGACGGGAGGTACTGAAGGATCTGAAGGGACGGGGGTACTGAAGGGTCTGAAGCTACGGTTGGTAATAAAGGACCATTTTCAATTATACAGGCAATACGAAGTTTGCCGGGGGTTCACGAGTTATTTAATAAATTGAAGTTATTTAATATTTGTTATCTACCGTTTGTAGTCCGCAACTAATAAAGATGACAGCCGAAAAATTGACTTGTAATATAGTTTATTATAATATCTTTAAAACCCAAGTTCACCACATTACAAATTTCAATTAAATAAATTATTGTTAATTTAAGTTAATAAATAAACAATTTGTTATACTGTGACAATATATTTAAATATTTGGTTCACTTGCAACTATATATTTACAAATATCCCAGTAGATGTTGTGTAATCCGTTGGCGGTTTGAATATTCCAAAATGGCGGCGGTTTTTGTAGTTGAGTATCAAACATAAGCAAGAATGAAGTTATAAGTTCGGAAAACGTATTTAACGTGATGATGTAACTCGCTCTTGCGAGTCTCAATAATTATGAACTATCTCAACCTGGGGAAAAATAGTTTTTTTCCAACTTTTTTCATGATACCATCGATTTATTTCCAAATAACATACCCAGTAGAATTCATTTTTTTATTTTATGAATGCCTATGACTGAGAATGGACCGAGGATGAATGCCAGCAAAAATCAAAGGTAATAATGCCCTTAGATTATATATGATACAGATACCTAGTCAGCGCAATGAAAGTATGACAGCAAAAACTAAGAACAATGTTCTGAGTTTCACTCGCCCGGCCGTATACGTACACGTACCGATACGCACATCTACATAATACGTCCACCTACCGATCTACCGCCTCACACACACATGTAAAAAAAACTTGTCATACATTTGAATTCGAAATTTGTAGGTATTGCACCCGGCTTCTGTATACCTTATAATTCTATGAGCGTGCCAAATAAAAGTAAAGAACGAATGGCTCGAGCAAGTCGACGAATATGCCTACCTGGAAATGTACGAATTGATAAGGAAATCGAAATAACTGTTATGGCAAGAAACAGAATGAATGGAGCATTTGGACCAGTTATGAATGATTGTACCATATCAAAAAATCTTAGTGCCAACCTTGACGTATGCAAGTGAAACCTAGACACGGCATAAGTCGCACGAAAGCAGAATAAATGCAGTTGAAATAAGATCGCTAAGAAGAATATGTGGTAGAACGATGTATGACAGGGTTAAAAATAAGGAAAGAATGTAAGATGGA